>CM067517.1:7701577-8106577 GCA_034509495.1 Acestrorhynchus altus
CTAAACACATCAAATCCAAAAAAAAACCTGAAACAGTCCAGAGAACTTAAAGGTGAGTACGAAGGCGAGCAGTAACCGGTCTGCATTTCGGAGGAACTGATCTGTAACAATGGAAGTCAAGTATGATCTGGAAACTGTATTAAACCAGTGCTGGAACAGACTATTACTTCACTCTCTTCCACTGATTCACACAAAGCTGCACATCTGGATGTCTCTCATAATGACTAGAACAATACACTGAACACAGAAACACAGAGACACTAAGGTACGAGATGCTGTCATGTGATCATGCTCTCAGAAACTCTCAGAAATGAGTGTCAAGAGTGTATGTCTTTATAGAGTACACTTTAACACTTTATAGAGTCTTGTTCATGTTACGTTGTAGAAACATTGTAATTAAAGTTTACTATTGTAATATACAGCAGGCTGGGATTTATTATATGTTGGTAAGGTTTATCGTATCGTATTGTGTATCGTCCAGTTCTCTTGAGCATATTGACAGACAGGTTGTTCAGTCATATCGTCCAGCCCTCCTCTAATCTCAATAAATGTGAAGGCACGAGCCAGAAGAGCCCTGTATCTGGAACCTTATGCAAAGATACATGGAATTTATGATGTCGTACTCTCTCTCTCTCTCTCTCTCTCTCTCTCTCTCTCTCTCTCTCTCTCACCGATTGTAACTCTCATCGTTGGATGACAACCGCAAACCTCCACTGACCCCCTTCTGATCAGCTAAGTGTTAAAACGCACACAAAGCCTGGCTCAGCAGGAAAGGTGTGTGTCTTCTTTAACAGCACAAGCCAAACAGCCATCTTTTTATTTCCCTCTAACAAAGCCAAGCTTTCCTCCCCGAACAAAAGGAGGAGTGGAAACAAAGCAGCGTCAGAAACAGAGCAACTGCAGAATTTCAAATCAGTTATCGCCACACAAAGCAGCTTCTTTCCCCACTAATGTCACTTAATTACCCATTGTTTAAAAACATCTTCCACACAGGCTGATCAGTCACGAAGCACTGTGTGTGCACCACCGCTGAGTGTGTGTGCTGAATTCTGTGCTTTGTGTAGCGTGGCCTGGTCACCGATGGAGAGAGAGGAGTGAATCCGGTGGGGCGAGCTCGTCCTACAAAGCACGGGGTCTTCACAATTAAAAACCCACCAGACCCTCCAGCCACATTCATGCATATTACATTTTATTACTATCTACCCTTCACCAAATGAAATCTACTCAGTTGGGGAGGGGTGAGAAAGAGAGACCCAGAGAGAGGGACAGAGAGAGAGAGAGAGAGAGAGAGAGAGAGAGAGAGTAGTTCTAATAAGTTCAGGTCCAGTGCCTGTGTTAGCTTCACATGGAAATGAGTTTCCTTTCACTCTGCCCCTGTCAATGAGGATTTCTTGGCGTCGAAACAGAGAAAGGCAGCCAAAAAATCTCCACCATCCAGATAGACTCTCAGAGCAAGGTTATACAGTATATATGTGTGAGTGTGTGTGTGCGTGTGTGTGTGTGTGTGATGTGCGTGTGTGTGTGTGTGTGTGTGTGTGTGTGTGTGTGTGTGTGTGTGCGTGTGTGTGTGATGTGCGTGTGTGTGTGTGTGTGTGTGTGTGTGCGTGTGTGTGTGATGTGCGTGCCCTGAAGCAGACACAGTTTCAGGTAATTGTATCTGCTCTTATCATGACTTCAGTAATGATCAAACAGCCAGGACACTTACGCACCCGTGAGTCACTCACACTGTGCTGCTGAACACCTGAAACATGCCTCACTCTACCCCAGCTGCCCGCATGCTTTACGCTGCCAGAAAGTGATATGGCAGTAATGTAACAGACAGTCAGACAGACAGACGGACGGACGGACGGACGGACAGATAGATAGATAGACTGATTATTTGTGTGTAAAGATTGTCAAATATGTACCAATTATACAAATATAATATATATATATATATATATATATTTGTATTATACAGAATAAAGATGTATAGTGTGTCCAGTTTGCAATGTACTGTATATTATGTATTAATAACACAAAGAATGAACAGAACAGAAGGTCACATCATCCTCAGTGTCCTCATGAAAGTATTATAACCATATTTATTACTATACCAAGATAAACCACATATCTTCATCTTTACACCCTTACTTTTATATCATCTCACACTGCACATCAAAATCTTCGCCCGGCCCGCCTCGGGGTGAGCGGCCGGCCTGCCTATTTGGAGCCTGAGTAAGGCAGCCCAGCAGGAACTCTGATAGGACTATCTGAGCAGAGATAAGAGAAGGTGAGGGTGGCAGGCTGCGGCCTATCGCTAACACCATTAATCTGCGATTAGCAGCTCGTTTAGTGCGATTTATGGCTGCGATAAGCACGGGGTGCGCCTGTAGGCAGAGCAGCAACACTTACGTCAGCCATATAAAAGTTTAAGAGAAGCGTCATAAAAACAAGAGCAGAGAAGGAGGGTTGTGTTGAGAGATCAGGTCGTCAGACTTTGATCACCGCGATCATTAAATTCCAAAATGCAGAATGCTTTAAGATTCCTATATGGTTCTTGGCTGGGTTTCATGGTTCTAGAATATCAGTGGGTATCAGTTCAGGTTGATATCAGCAGAATCTGGATCAGATATTGGAGAGGAAAGAAAGAATGAATCTGATCTGATCCTGTAACAGATTTGTCCTGAAACAGCCACACTCACTCGCGTGATAGCTTACTTTTAGACCCTCAACTTAATTTGAAGGGGTTTTTCATACTTCTCTCATTTTTCAACAATGGATCCTTAAAGTCCTTGAGTGTCCAGAAAGGTGCTTAATAAATAAAATGCATTATTATTATTATTATTATTATTATTATTATTATTAATAATAATAATAATAATAATAATAATAATAATAATAATAATAATAATATAAAGATGATGACGTTTTTTCCTCAAAACTTTTTCTTATCTGTAACCAAAAATGTGTCAGGGTGGAAATCATTGGGCCCAACAAATGCACTACACTTGTCTAGTCACTGTACAGAAGTACTGCCAATACAATAGGACTAATGCCTACTATGTCTAATGTCATGTGTGGGCTAGAGGGCTACAAAGCCTCCCAGCATTGAGCCGTGGAGCAGTGGAACTATGTTCTTTGGAGTAATGGAGCTCCATCCAATATGTTTGGGATGAGTTGAGGTGGTGATCACCCAACATCCTGACCTCACTAACATTCTAATTGTGCATATAGTGTATGCAAAAAGCAAAAATATCAACTTGCAGAAGGAAAAAAAAAATCTAATTTTCAAAGTGAATGTAAAAAGATTGGACTATGAGTCATTTTAAAGCATTTCTATTGGTCTATTCATCATGAAATGTAGAGACTATGTAAAGAACGGCTGCCAGATTGATGTTACATAGAAAAGTGACAGAAATGAACATTAATTACTTCATTAATAACGTCATTAATATATCAATGAAGTGCAAGACAAAGTATGTTATGTATAATGAACAACTATAACTAAGAAAGAGGAGCAAATCGCCTGGCCGATATCTGACCTGTTTAATAAGGTCAGAATTGGCATTGATTCCAAACCACTGCACTGGATCAGTGGACATTTATTCAGCACAAAAGCCATTATGAGTGACACCTTTGGTCCCTTTGTTAATATCAGTGTTACACAGACATTCTAAAGAGT
The DNA here is from genome assembly GCA_034509495.1 of Acestrorhynchus altus. Lineage (NCBI taxonomy): Eukaryota > Metazoa > Chordata > Actinopteri > Characiformes > Acestrorhynchidae > Acestrorhynchus > Acestrorhynchus altus. The sequence continues at coordinate 7,705,242 of CM067517.1, forward strand.
CCTTTATCCTCCCAAATGTTATAAATACAACCCTGACCTACTGACATACCAGTCTGGCTGAAATTTGAGTCTTGAGTGAAAGATTCCCATCTGGGACAACAAGAGGCCATCGAAACGGAGAAAGATCCACAGAGGATGAGGTCTTGGTCAGCTGTGAAATAGATTGGGGGGGGGATGTGGGTGTGGTGTGGTGTCCCATTGCTTTGGGGGTCAGCAGCAGCCCGGGAGAGCGCTCCTCTGGGAGCCTGTGGCCCATCCTGCCCCGGGGCCTCGCAGTCTCGAACTAAAACAATGGGGGCAGTCTTTCCACCCTCCAGCTGCAGCAGCTCTCTACAGACACCTCCACACAGATGGAGAATAGCCTGCGAGGAGATACGGTCGCTCACTTCGATTCAAACCGAAGGCAAACAAACAAAGAGGTCTGTTTGAATAAGTTTGAGTGGAAGTATGTAATTCTGCAGAGATTCTCGAGGAGGAGGCATGGCACGATTCAGGTCACAACTCCAACTGCATGTACTGTTTGTTCCGACCATAAATATCACACAGTGCTCCACCAGAAGAACAAATAAAATGTATTTGCTGCAAAGAAAGCTGTCCGGGTTGTACTTTATTCCCTCACACCACATATCACCCATGCACTGAAGGCGTTTGGGGTCTAAGCAAAAATAGATTACTAGGAAGTATGCCAATGTTTCTATAAGGACCTGATCTCTCAGTTACAAACAAATGGATCTTCTAGAGAAGATGGTGATAAAAATCAAGGATACTCTCCTCTAGTCATCTAATTTCAATGCAATATTAAGGGGAAAAAAGCACCTTTAAACCAGGAAACCATTGGAATCATTACTTTGATAAGCAATGTTACTTTCTGTCAGGCATGAAGATTTTAGATTCTCCACTTTTTGAAGTCAAGAGGATCTTCTAGATCAGACCATGGTTCCAGATTCCGGTACAGTAGTTCCTCATTAAGAGAGACATTAAAACACCAGGAACAAGCAAGAAGACAAAGAACTTTTATCCCAAATTACTCCCAATTCCATATGTAGTGTATTATACACGTCAGGAAATGAATGATTCTTCACGATGAGGTTATAAACACTGACTTTAAATATGGCGTTAGAACCTTGTAGTCCTTTAGATTAGGCTTGTTGGTTCTTTGTCACTTCCAGGATAATTTTATGCTTTTCTCTTGGACAGATTTTGGGGGGGGGTTGTCCAACCCTAAGAAGACAGTTTGACTCTGATGTAGATCAATGGAGTCAATGGAGCTTTAGAAACAGCTTTTTCCAGACTGATAGGCATCCACAACCATTTTTTGTTTCCTGAGGTCTTCAAAATCTCCTGCCTGTGGGATGATGTGTCTGACTGGACCACCTGTGTCCACTTTGATTTAAACACCAAGTCAGATTTAGACTGAAGAGAATGGAAAGGTTACGAACGTAACCCCTCACGCTGGTTACCGACCACCGATCCTACACTCCTAAAAACAAGGGTGACACAAAGGGTTCTTTCAGTAATGACACAGAAGAACCTTTACATGCACTTCACATTTTCTTATGGTTCTTTTAAAACATAAAAGTGGTTCCTCAATGTTTAAGGACCTAAGAAATGGGAAAAAATTGAAAATTCTAATATAATAAAAAAGAATTTGAGAAAAATAAAACTGAAAGTCTACACCATACAGCTGCAATATGGTTACATTATCTGGACACGGGCATTTTTAAGATGAATGTTGATAAACGATATGTGGCATACAACGTGAAAAATACAATGTAAAAAACGAGGACTCCCATGAAATCCTTTATTAAAGCAGAGGAGGAGCTGAGGACGGAGGCAGAGCAGAGCGAGGGAGCAGATAAAAGTGTAAAAAAGAATTATTTAAAAACTTTAAAACTCATAATAAACTATATAATTTCAGCACAAATCACACTCTCTCAATATATTGATATATTAGTGCATCTCATAAAAGTCATATATTTCATATTCGTTACATTTAAAGTGATATATTTCAAGCTTTTTTTTGTTTTGAAGATGCTGTGATTAGTAATATATTCCAATTTGAATGAAAATTCAAATGATTATTTTGAGATTCTGGTTTTCATGAGCTACAAGACATACTGATCAACAGTAAAACAAAAAAAGATCAATATATATAATAATATATAATAATAAATATCAATATATCGCCCAGCCCTAATCACTGGGGCAGATCTGGACGTGTTGAAGGGGAAATGACCAAAGTTGGTCAGATGTTAGTTTAGATTGAAAAAGTGTAATTAGTAATGCTCACGAACCCAATGTTTGATCCCAAACTGTGATCATGATAAGCTCGTGACATGTCACCCAACGAAGAGGGTGCACATCTCATTCCTCTCAAGTGAATAATTTACCTCCACTGTAGCCCAGCCTGAGGAAGGCTCCTGAAGCCGGGCTGAGCTGCTGCGCTGCTCATTAGGAACAGAGCTGCCATGTCTGTTTGGGAACAGTGGCAGATGGACCATTCCAGACTGTCTGCGTCAGAAAGACGGCCTGTCACTCGTCTGCACCATCAACAGCAATTACAACACCCGTCACGTATATTTGTGCTCTGGCTCTTGTCTATCTGTGTGGAAACATCTCGATTCTCGGGGGACAAAAAACACGAAGATGATATACACAATTAAATCAGAGACAGGATACGAGCCAAACCCGTCGTGTGTGTGTGTGTGTGTGTGTGTGTGTGTGTGTGTGTGTGTGTGTGTGTGTGTGTGTGTGTGTGAGTTATAGAGATTTACAGGCACAAGGGGAAAAGTGTAAATGAAGTGTACTGCCAATTACATCTTGTTTTTGTTCTCATGTCAAATCTAATTCAAAGAGGTTTTGACCACAGTGTCGTTATATATCGCTTATCATTGAACCACAGCACAGCTAAATCAACCCTGCTGAACTTTCACTGCCTAAACATGGAAAATACAGTTAATAAACACTTAAAATAATGGTCCTGGGCATGATTGGTATAGAACAGCAAATTACCCCTGTATTAACCTTTGATTATCCCAGTTTTCTGATACTAACATATCAGAACACTAACAAAACATTAACAAAATAAAGGTTCCTCAGTGTTTCTGAGCTTGGATGTACAAGCTACATAAACTTGGTAGAAATAGGGCTGGGCAATATCACAATATTTTAACGGATGCACCCAATATTCACCACCAAAATGTTCAGCTTTATGTTAAGTGAAAGTGCAAATAGTGCAAATAAGACGGAATAATTCATTCTGAATAATGACTATTTAGATTATGCAATTAAATCGTAATCAGTGAGGAGAGATGTGCTATATGTAAATGCCTCAAACCAAATGAATGAACACCTGCAGAATATAGGTTTCGACTTTCATCCAAATATGGATCATTTTGGTGCATCAAAATATTTTACCAAATTGTAAGACTTTATACTGTGACAGACAAAATGGTACAAGCACATCATGGATATCAGTGCTTTCAGAACTCTGACAAAGAGTGTAATTAGTCCTGTTTATCTGGATATTTTGAACAACCCATCACTCTAACAATGCAGAAAAGTGTCTGAGTAGCAGTGTTTTAGGAATTCATTGCTAAAGAACTTTGCATGCATGTCAAAATATAGCAATAAATATCACAGGGCTGAAGAATGTATAGATTTGGATATATTTGAAAGTATATTAAGAGTATACAATCAATAGAATAGAATAGAATAGAATAGAACTTTATTGATCCCTTGGGAGGGTTCCCTCAGGGAAATTAAGGTTCCAGCAAGAGCAACAGTACAGTACAGAAAAAGAGTAGAAAGATAAGATAATAATTATAGTATAAAGAAGAAACACTATATAAATATAAAGAACATATAATATATATATAAAATATTGTAGGATAATAATAGGAGGTATTGCACATTAATGTTGCACTTTTTGCACTATATTTTGCACTATATCATAATTTTGTGCTGGTGCAATTGTCTATTGTACATTATTCAAATTTGTTACTGACATATATGTAATAAATTGATGATTTAAATATACAGCATGATGTAATTTTGGTGATACAAATAAATACTCATTCTTTAAAATCATACATTAAATATTTCATATTTTATTGTATATCACCATTTAACTTAAGCATATTAAGATGTGAATTTATGGTCACATCCCCCATAAATATGACCATAAAATATGCTGTAAAATTAAGAATGTCTTTAAATATTGTGATATATTTTTATATCACCTGCCCCCACGTACAACTGCAAAATATCCATATATCAACCTTTGAAATATCTCTGGCAAGAGCCTGTTTTTCTTCTATTTTATCATATATTTTTAAAAAAAAGGTCCTACAAGAACTTTAGATTGGTGTAAAACTTCCAAATATCCATTCATCAGCCTTTAAAATACCTCTACTCAGAGCCTGACTTTTCCACCTTTCCGCCATATACATTTAATGTAAATGTTCTCCAATGGCTCTCAATTTGGATGTAAGGTTCTATAAAACTTTGTTTTTGTATAGAGCTGTTTCAACCTGAATATCCTTGGTCAGAGCTGGTCTTTCCTTCTTTTCTGCCATAAGCATTCCTCAGTGGTTCCTGGCTTGATTGTACGGTGTTCCAAGAACTTTTGATTACTATTGGACCACATAATAACCATGTTTCCACCATAGAGATATCCCAGGTCAGAGTCTTGACTTTTCTTCCTTTCTTTAATCTACATTTCAAATAAAGGTTCCTCAGTGGTTCTTGGCTTGGACATAAGGTACTACATAACATCCATGTAGCATCCATCCATCAAAATGTTATTCCTTTCTGCCACATACATTTAAATGAAAGGTTCTTGGCTTCTTTCCTCTTTACAAATTTAGACATGAAGATTCCTAGCATTGATGTAAGGTCTTAACAAACCCTCTGAACCTTTTTAAAGGCTTTTTGTCTTCTTCACACTGGCACATCTTCTCCACAAAGGTTCTTCAGGAAACCAAGGCAGTTCATCTGCAGCCCTGGTTCAAAGCATCCTTTCGGCACCTTTGCTTTCAAGACTATTCTTTACTTTATGGCAGTGGAAGCACTGAATTGCAGGCTGTCCAAGAGCAGATCCACATTTCCCAAGGTCACACTCGCTCCCGGCCACATCTCAGCGGCCGTCACACCTCTCACAGGGAAGCGAACTTGACCCTAGCCCTCACTTGGCACCGTCAGCCCAGGGAAGAATATGGCACTCAGGGCTCCACGCCAAGAACGAGAACAGCCTCTACAAGGGTGCCAGAGTCACAGACCATGACAAGCTGGGAGGAAGAAAAAAATCCAACAGCTTTTAAATATCATTTTGTAGATGGCAGATGAGATTGTGGTGGAATGGGGGCTACGTTACGCTGAGCACTTATCAGATGACTTGTAGCTCTTAACAAGCTACAAAGTGAAGCAAATGCTTGGACAGCCTGTGAGGGTGGACAGATTCAGGCTTTTGCTTAAGACTGTGTCCAAGACAGTTACAGCGTTAATGTTTCAACACCCTCAAGAGACTTTGTCCGAAGGGCTGATTACTCAACGTGTTTTTTTTGCTGCAGGTAGGAATGGGGATTTCCATACTGTCCAGGAGTGGAGCTGTCAGTAGAGGAGCTAACAGACCATCTAGTTTTGATGTGAGATGCACAGATTAGACCCTCAATGGATTATTCAAGTCAAAACAATACACAACTTCTAGGGCACACGGTATCAAGGCTGCTTTCACACCTACCATGCTTGGTCTGGATATTTGGACTTTTCAGTTTGTCCGAACCCAAATAGAACCTAAAAAGGTACCTCGGGCCACAGTCTGGACCAAAGGACCAAAATTTGTTCTGACCAAAGCGAGGTGGTTTCAGTCTCCAATCAACCTGGCAGTGTGAAGACTTTCACAGCAATTACAGGACTCTGAATTGAAACTATTCTCAAGTTCTGTGCTTGATGTTACTGCTGCTACCAATGCCATTATATAGGGGCAGCAAAATGAATCTGTTCATTCCCTTCTTCTGGGAAAAGCTACACAATGAACTGACAACATGCCGACCTCAAACACACTTCACTATACAAATCAAAAATGATGAAATCACGATATTTAAAGACATTTTCATGAAGCATAACATTTATTGTGACATTTTGACACAATCATTTGTTTGAGTCAAACTGATCTTCCGTTTAATTATCTGATATCAATTCATATAAAGCTGATATCGATCTTTAACCCTCAGCAGGAAAAATCTGACATTTCACCACAACACTTAAAAAAGACATGCTTTTGTCCTAGGAATATAACAAACACACCTTCAATGGTCTACTTTGTCAACTATATAAAGGGTGAAACGAAATATGCTCTGATATTGGCATTATTCAGTCTGTCAGTTACAGTACAATCTTCGAGCCATTATTCAGATAACAAGGTGAGAAACTATGTGAAAACCTATTTGACACTTTTAAAGGCTGTTTTCACACTGAGCTCCGGGCTTTGAGATGCACAGTAATGATTCTCAGCTGCAGCAGATAAAGCTGCCACCTCACAGCACACACAGCACAGCAGTGCCTCCTTCTGGAGAAGAGACTGGGATCTTGTGAATCGGAAAAGAATCTATCAAACATTATTCCATACCTGATAAACCGATTTATATTCAAGCTTTGCTGCACTATATCCAATTAAACAGGACTGGTAACACTTGCTGTAATTAAATTTGCAAAACAATCAATGTCAAGTACAAGGAGACACAGCCCACCCAGATAATAATGACAAGATGTACGTATATCGTGTATAGTTCTTTAGTCTGCTTGCTAAAAACCAAGCCTAACCATTTCGGTTTAAACAACGTGACAAAAAAACGAGAACCTTAGTTCAGACCTCGGTCCAGAATTCCAGGTGTGAAAACACCTTAAACTGCTTAAACTGCTAAAGACAATGCCCAGGGGTCCTGAAAATTCCATTGTGTTCTGAGCTACTTGTTAAGTGGATTATTTAAATTGATCAAGAACAGGAGGAAACAGCTGCCTTAGGCCCACAGCACCCGTCCCATTTCCCAATTAACTACAGCTCTTAATGCTGGTAAGCTCGTTAAAGGCACAGCCAGGTCTATAATAGAGGCCGATTTGTGCCGATCTATAATTACAGCAGGCTTTCACTGTACAGGCATTTAATGGAATGTCATTTCTCTCCAGAGGATGTCACCTCCAGAATGCTGACATTTCTATTGTCTATCTCATAAAATCTCTCCATTTCATGCAATAAAGGTCTCTATGCCAGGCAGGTCGGATACTGTCAATCAGCGATAGACGTGGCACAGTGATACTGGACTGTTACAGACTAAAGTGGTATTACAGGCAAAATAATTAAATGAATCGATAAATGTAAAGAAGCTTAATGAAAAAGTAAGTCAGGAACAGCAAGGCAACATCCACCCCAGGATCCTGAGGCAGATTCTGACTTGCTGGACCTGGATTTCCCACCTCTGGGTAGTCCAGGACCACCATCATACTGGGTCTGGTCATTTGTAGAACAATAATGACCCTTACTCCACCTTGAGTTCATTTAGCTGCGTCCTGGGGCAGATTTTGACTCGCTGAACCTGAAAAACCCACCTTTGAGCATGACATCAGTAACAAACCCTTAGGAACACAAGGCACAGGATACATCTCACAACTTGTCTGAACCAATGACAGATCTGATCTTCCCTCCACAGCGGTGGAAATAATACGGAAATAATACTTTTTTATTTTCTCACCAAAAAATGAATGGAAGCACTTTATGATGGAAAAGTAATAGTCATGCTGCCACAGACAATGCACCATCACAATTATCATCATTAAGCGAGCACAGAGCATAACTTGAGCCGAAGACTAAATGCAGGGTCACAAAGTTGATTGATGGCGACAGTGATTAAGTGCAAGCATAGCAGTATGTGTGCCTCGGCCAAACGGCTTGTCTTACAGCAGTTCTGTGCTCGCCAAGCCTCAATCTGAGAACGGAGAACAATCCCACAAGTGAACATTCTCTATAAGCCTGGCCAGACTAAGGAGATGTGACAATGTGCTAAGTCTAACGATTCACTGCTAAGACAAGCCAGCAATATTGACCAATATATAGTGCACTGTTTATGGACCCAATCTTCAGTCTCATTTCCCTTTTGATTAATGTGGACTTTGTGAAAGGTGCTACAAAATGTTCTTTAAGCCGTTGTGAGACGTGTGAGAGTGAAGAACTGAAGTTTTCACAAGGTTTTTCACACTCGCACACATTTACATTACAAAAATGGTTCTTCTGGCAAACAACAGATGTTCTTCTATGTCATAGCTCATAAGGGTCTACCAAAAGTGTCAAAAACTCCAGGAAACTCTAATCAGAACTTCGGCTGAAAGACAAACAGAGCAAAGGCCTCTTGCAAGACACTCCACTCCATATTTTCATGGTCTTCAGACCCCTTTAGAGTGATCTTTCAGAAATTGGTTGTGAAGGATCAGCGTTGAATTCTAGAAGCCATGAAATGCCAGAAGTTCGTCTTTGCAACCCATTTTCAACACCAACTGAGACATTCACTGCACTCCACCACCCCTTTTCAATCAACGAATCCCATCTCACACCCCGCAGGTATATGTAGCCCAGTCATCCTTGTTCAACACCCTCTGCAGCAGCCTGAAGTTACTACCACCTTAAACACACAAGGTGTTAATTTAATATGTGGGAGAGTGAATCTCCACATTGGGGTAGATGATTCGGGATGGTTCAGGGATAAAAATCTGCAAATTAAAAGACATCAACATATTAAATTAAGGTTGTTAAGCAGGAACAATTCAGGGACATACAGGAATCCTCGTTCCTGCCAAAGTTCAAACCCTGTAATATGTTTGAAAATCAACTCAAACAGCTGCACGTTAACTCATACATAAGAAGTCATATAAGACTCCGCTCAATGGCAAAACTCACAGATAATCAGAGCTAAATCAGCTTAGTGCCAAACGGGACTTAATGTCGAGCCAAAGGCTTTCATTTCAGTTAGCATCAACATGACACGGAGAAGCAGATTACGACTGGGAGTTGTTGGCTCATTGCCAGAGAGAGTTAGGGCCTTTTTCAGTACAGATTTCAATTATGCTTCAAACAAGGCTTAAGAGCTGTACATAGTAAGTTGTTGAACAGCTAATACAGCACTAATGAACAAGCTGCAAAACATCAAACCCATAGGCCAACTAACAATAATGAAGTAACTGATTACAGCGAGTATTTTGGGTTAAATCAACCAAGTTACAAAATCTAAATCTGAAATCTAATTCACATTTTTTACTTCTGCATCTTAATACACATTAAGTTCAACCATCAGGCCTTTGCAACTCATCCACAATGCAGCGGCACGGCTTGTCTTCAACGTCCCCAAATGCAGTCATGTAACTCCTCGCCCGCGTTCCCTTCATTGGCATCCTGTAGCTGCCCGCATCAGATTCAAAACCTTTAAAGCCAAAAATGGACCAGCACCTCCATATATGATGGTAATGATCAAAACTTGAGGTGTACCAACAGCCCTTCGAGCTTCAAGTACAGCTCAGCTTGACCCACCGTCCCTAAAAATGCAAGGAAAACATGCATCCAGACTCTTTTCTGTTCTGGTAACAACATGGGCGAGGACTTCCCCTGGGGGTCCGATCAGCTGAGTCCCTCACTGTGCTCAAACGCAGACTGAAGACAGATCTGTTTCAAGAGTATTTAACTCCATAAAGATTTCCTCTGAATCTTGTTAGTCCCCAATCTGACATTTGTTTTTTGACAGCATCTAAGTGTGAGGAATCTCTGGATTCCAGCCTCGTCTACTAGCTCTGGATATCTTCTGATTGAACAGCGAAGCACTTTTATAAGTCACTCTGGATAAGGGCGTCTGCTCAAAGCCATAAATGTAAATGTAAATGTTCTCAATTTGCTTAATCCCAGCGGAAGATTAGGACTCCTCAGTCACATGGGGGAGGCCTTCCAATTCTCGGAGCCTGGCCAGTGGTGTTGAGAGGATTCAATCTTATGAGCTATTGTCAGGCAGTTAGACATTTGTGCCACCTGAGAGCTTTGAAGCCATGTACATTTATGTCTCCACAAAAGAATGGAAGGGGTCTGAAAGCCTGTTCACGCAAATTTTGAGGTTCAAAATTCCTTGGGTTTGAATGAGTTTTAAGGTACAAGCGAATTTCACGTACAAAGGTTTGGTTAACTTTGACATTTAAATTTGCATCACTGACCAAAAGCACTTCTGCTCTGGCTGTATGACCTACAGCATGCTCTGTACTGTCTCTGCTCTGTCTGAGCCAACATTGAGAAAGTGCTGAACATTGTGGCTTTTGTGCGGGATGTGGGATTAGATGGTTTTTTGTAGTAGATTCGACGGGAGGAAAACAAAAATGCTGAACAAAAATGGAGAACTGATTTCCGGCCTCTGACCCCACACAAGGTGGCGTCGAGTACAAAACCCATTGTAACCGGACCCTATCTTCTTGCTTGTAAGTGGAGTTAGCTCAAAATAAATGCTGTGAATCAGTTATTTCATTCTTTTACAGTGTATCTGAATATGTCATCCATTCCAGAAGACTTCCTGAGAGGTTCCGACATTGAAACAGAAGCGCAAACTGATGTTTGTACAATTCAAAGTCAGACTTCTGAAAACGATGCCTCTTCAGACTCTGTCAGTCTAGAGCACACACACGTTCCCTCTAACTCATAGTCTGTCTACAGGAGCATTCGCCTCAGGGCTCAGAGCAGTTAAGCCTTTTCATAAAGCACCTCCATTGGTCCAAATGTCGCTCAGGTAAGAAATGTGAAAGCAAGAAAAACACACAGTAGCCCTGCCTTCAGCGGCATCATGTCAACATCAATCCCTTTAAAGCAACCCATCAAACATATTGATATTCCGGTCCAGCTGAGGGTGAGAGGTATGATGAATTCTGGTGCAGAGCAGGACTTCTGAGAGCAGCCCAATTAGACAGTGTAGGCCCACAGGCAGGAGGGGGAGGAGGCCCATAATTGAGGAAAATCACTTACCCATAATGCAACAGGGCTGCGAGGGATCAAAGGTAGCTTATGTGAGAAGGTGAACAGGCCACGAGGGGAGGGTCCATGTCTTTAAATCAACTAATTAGTGGCCCCACTTTTTCCTGCTAATTTAATCCCCCCTCTCTTCAATCTCTTTGCTGCACTCTCTCTAGCAGACAGACACCTCCAAAGGGGGAGCTTTTAGCATTTCAAAAGTGCATCCAAGCTTTCCAGAGTGCAGGAAACAGAATGGTCACCAGGGCAAGGAAGCTGATCTCGTCAAGAAACAGAGAATGAGCTGGGGATAGAGGGGGATGTCTTCAATGCCATCTTTCAGTCCTCGGTCTTCCCAGCAGAACACAAGAAAAGACTGAGTCTGAGTCTCTTTAAAATGCATACAGCACTGCACTACCCTTTGGTAGGCCTGTGGTTCTGCCCGGAACAAAGGCTGAGTAAGACTAGTCTGAGGGTCTGAGCTTGCAAAGTCTTGCATAGTGTAGACCTGAAAAACGCAAGACGCCATACACACATCTCTATGATCAGTATCACCTCCCCAAAACACCTAAATATAAAAAAAATCCTTGTCAAAACCATCTGTCCTACCCATAGGTTGCTCTCAATTCCCAACACCGCCTTTCTCAAAACAGGAGTGAGATGTGACACATAAAAGCTGTCCCATTCTGGGCCTTTTTTAGCCTGTTTGTATTTTTTTGGATGGTTCTGCGTCCGCCTTTCAGTCAGTGGGGGGCTATTGTGTCCCCCAAGTCCTTCATGGACAGCCCCCCCTCTTTCTGTGTCTCTAACAATTACCCCGTTGAGGCGACACAATGCCTGGAGCCCGTGGCAGCCCCCACAGGGGCTTTCTATGTGTCGGCCTGCTTTATCTGTCAAAGTGCTGCAGTGACCAGCAACAAAAAGGCAAGTCTTAAAAACAGGCAACATAAAGGGCTGAAGGGGGAGGATGTGAAAGTGGGATACTTCATTTGTTTTTAGTCACACTGAGAAAATAAGCCATTTCTCAACCCCAGGATTCAGCTGACAGCATATGAAAAAGAAGGGACAATCATCAAAAAAAAGCCATGTGGACAGCACATCAGGTTGGGAAATGCTAAACCAATTAAAAATTCCTCAAACAGTGTAATACCTGCTAAAACCAGTGTTTAAAAATCAATGGGAATGTTTTCCAAGAGGTTGTATCAGCAAAACATGCTCCTCAATTACCCGGAACAGCAGGCCACGAACTGTAGGCAACACAAGCTGATATGAATTACAAGACGCATGGCCACATATTGGCCACAAGTCAGTGTATCGACACTTTAAAGGAGCGACCGTCTTCAGTGAGACCACAAAAACATCACATTTTGTTTCTAATTTGAATCACTCGCCTCACTCGGTTGAAAAGGACACACAAGAACAGCTCTGGACCATGACAAATAAGTCCTGATCCATGACCCTTTCCAGATAATCCTTGTCAGAGCGACCTCTGAAATCACTGGAGCTCGACTGTTCTCATTCCTGCCATCCATCGGGTTTAACATAGTTCTGCTGTCTCAGACACCCTGTGACTTCACAGCTCATTCCCAGACAGATGGACGCAGCCGGTTTAAAGCAATGACCACCACCACCGTCTCTTTTCCACCAAGCACGTTCCTCAACACCGGGCTCGCCGTGTGACAGTTAGAGGTATGCTTACATTCCGCAAGGGTTTAAAATACCACAAGAGCAAGAGGACTAAGTGCATGGTAGAGTGATGGCGATGGTGGTCATGGAGGAGGGAGGGTAAGGGGGGGTTTCCCCAAGGAGTCCTGACCAAGACCGTTTGGACCATTTTGGTGCTCACAGATTCTCAAGCTGAGAGTGATTATGTGCTTATCAATGGTAACACGACCCACCAAATTACATCCGAGTGACAATTAATTGATTTGTGAACAATCCTATTAAAAGTTCCTGTAAGTCCATTATAGTTAATGCGTAAAGGACACAGAGATATACAGAGTTTTATTTTAACTGAACTAAGGGCTTATAAATTTTTACATGAAACGGTGATGGATATGTTGCCTTAGGGGTTCAAATTTGATAGACTATTATGGTTTTGTAATTAGGCTTGATTTAAAGCTCTGTTTTGGTTAAGACAGATTTTCTTATCAGTTAATAATGAATTCAGTGAGAATTAAAATTTTCCAAGCAGTCAATGTCAGAAAGATGCTGGACTCTGGTGTTGAAGTGACATGGAATTGATTTGAAAATCAAAATTGTGTTGATGTCAAAAATGACCTTTTTATGCATGTCTTTTGGGTTGGAAATCAAAGTCACATATACATCAAAAATTGGGATGTACTGAATATTCAGCAGTCAATTATTCTGCTGAAAAAGGTGAAAAAAAGCACTTTTGATGTTCTCATTCATTCGATGGTGAAAAAAAGTGGCACAACGTATGAAAACCTGTGAAAACACTTTATCGGTGTTCAGTCTGTGGACAAATGTTTAATTTTGTTCGGTATTGGTTTCACCCAACTTTTCCATTTGTCTGCATCTCTCAAAAACCCCAAACCCAACACTAGATTAACATCAAGCTCCAACATTAGACAGATGCTGAATTTTGGTTACTTAACATCAAAAGGACCCCAAAGTACCACTAGTCCAGTGGTGACTCTGAGGAGTTTAAACACTCCAGCAGCACTGCTGTGTCTAACCCACATGTATCAGTACAACAAATCAAATCAAATCAAATCAAATTAAATCACCACCATGTTAGTGTCACTAAAATGACCCACCACACAAATAACCCCTGCTCTGTGGTGGTCCGGAGCATTAAAAATCAGGGTGTGCAGAGAAATAACAATGTGTGCAGAGAAACAGATGAACTACGTAATGTTATGACTGATTGGTGTATAGTATGATATTGTGATTACCAATAAAAACAGAGTGGATTCTAGAAATATGAATGTAATTCCATGACAATACCCTCAATGAGGCCACACAAGAAGACTCTCCAACACTGTAAAAAACCTACAGATCTGCGATCAGCCTTAATCCTGAACTCCAAGCTATTTAATTCCACTTAATTAGGCTTAGGCAGGCGTTAATTGGGATTTGGGCGGCTACACACATAGCTCAGTGTGTGCTGTCGTTTCTCACAGGTATGAAGGGATCAGGATCACTAATCCCCAACCTGAGCAACAAAGACCACTTCCTGGTGGTGGACAACAGCAGAAACCACTAGATCAATGATAACGATAATAACCATGGTGAGAAGAACAACAGAACCATTAAAGGGTTCTGGCAGAGTGTGTCCTTTTTCTCCTGGTACACCATGTGCTACGTTGGTGTATAATCAGGTTCAACAAAACCAGAGTCTGTACAGAGTAAGGATTAAGGCACTCTCTATGACAGGTGGACAAGGGAAGAGATGGACGGCAGAAGAAGGAGATATGGTTCACCTGTGAGAACATTTATCATTAATTGGGCTCTGGCGCCTGCTGCGCCCTGTCACAGCCTTACAATTTATTATCCACACTTAAGAGTCTATCCATCCATCCAAGCCCTGACCGCTCTGCTCCACAGGGGTACAGTGCGATGAATAGGGTTCCTGAGAACATTCCTCAGCACTTTCCCTCTTTTCTTTCTCTTTCACGCTGACATAACACACTCCACTGTCCCATCTGGGACCAAAGTGCCAGGATGCTCTGAGTTTAGGAAGCTCAACACAATGGCCTGGATGTAAATAAGCAACTACCATCCATCACTCTGGCAGCTTATCTCTTACAGTTTAAGATGTTGGTCAAAAGGGTGGGACAGGAATGAGTCCAGGAACACTTCTCATGTTAAACAGCTTAAGTGTAGCATATTAATATAAAGCCAGTGCAATAAATGACAGTATCTAGTTGCAAATTCACCACGATCCCAGAAGCTCTGTCCAAAGTTGCACTATAGCATGAAAATTTGCAGAGGGCGAGTTTGTTAAGACACCCGTCACTGATAAGAGCTGTTTAGTGTATGACAACAGTGTGAATCACCAGGTTAATGCACACACATTTATCACGACTCACCATCATCTTACTAACAACCCCTCTGAAGCACTGAGCCAGCAAGTCGTCACAGGCCTGCCCGCACTAAAGGATGAGGTGGGAGCAAACCGCTCATTCATTTTCACACTCAGCATGAACCGGACAGTTTCGAAATTCAAGGTGAAGCAAAATCATATAACAGATTTACTGAAGAACACACTCTGTCTTCATCTACTTTATTAGATATTATATAATATTTTATATACATACATTATAACATTATATATTAAATATAACAATGTAAACAATATAACAGTTTTCACAAAAGATTCCAATTTCACCCGTTTTCTTATTCGCGATTTCCGAGTGGACAAATCGATGGATTCCATCGTCATAAGAGCAAAGCTGTGAAGAATTCTGCACTTTAAAAACTGTCATGAATCCAACATAGATTATTTGTTAGGATGTTTCTCATGAATAAATTTAAGAAAATTCTGAGGAAGATACTGGTGAACGAGGCCCATTTGTTAGGATCGTTTCTGTAGGTCACTGTAAGGAAAAATCATTGCCAGATAGCTTTATTCCCACATTTCCCTCAATTTTACCATCATCAACATTACATATAGATTATATGACTCAGAAAACACATATAAGTCAAGTTATAGTTCTAGATTCTATAGTTATAGATAGTACAAAAAATAGCTTTAATTGATCTGTAAACATCTCAAACTCTGAGTATTGGACAGAATTGGTACAATAATATCATGATACCTGGGCTATGATTCAATATATTGTGAATATACTGAAATACTGTGATACTATAAGAAATTATATATATATATATATATATATATATATATATATATATATATATATATATATATATATATTATATATATATATATATATATACTAATCTTTATTTAACCTATTTATTAAAATTAATTCTGCACATTCTGAAAAGTCACACACTGTTTTATATATGTAATGTTTTAAAAGACATTTAAAGCATTTTAATATATCAGTATTTTCTTACACCCCTACTATAAGACATCTGAATTTTGTGTTTTACACACAAACAATCTAGTGTGTTTTACATCTGTTTACACCTCACTGATGTGAAGCTGCTGTTAAGGAATCACCTCCAGGCTTACAGTGGCAGCACCTCCACTGCTGCCTCCACACACCTGCTGTCCTTGACTCGACTGTCTCACAGGTGTCTGATAATACAGGCATCCTCAGTGTCTGCTGTAATTAGAGAGATCCTTGGCTGGAAGAACCTTGGCGGAACTGAGCGCTGGAGCATCCCCAAGGATGAAGCTTTGCCTGCCTTGTTTGAACTGTGACCTTGTGACCTCTTTCCCTGCAGGAGCTTGTTAAAACGGTATGCTGCTTCCTCAATCGAATGACAACTTGCAGCAACACTCCTTATTGCATATTCACAGGGATGTTCTGAAGGCCTTCAGTGCAAACAAGAAGACCTCAAGGACTATATATATTTCCACTGGGCCAAACAACAGCCAGAACCAAGGTAAAGTGGACAAAGTGTCAGAACAGGGGTACTTGCAGAGTTTTACAACTGAACCTCTTAATGGACACACAATACATAATAGAAGCCAAGGGGCAGTAGATTCAGTACTGGCCCATTGATTTCTATCAAGAATGTGTCTCAAAATGTTTCATATCACTTATTAAGCAACAGAAAGTCTCAGAATGTGGTATGAGTGACATCTATTTGACATTTAACACCTATACAGTCTATACTCCCCTACCTTAGAACAACTCTCCCCTGGAACAACTCTCCCTACACTACAGAACAACTCTCCCCTACACTACAGAACAACACTCCCCTACAGAACAACTCTCCCCTACAGAATAACTCTCCCCTACACAACAGAACAACTCTCCCCTACAGAACAACTCTCCCCTACACTACAGAACAACTCTACCCTACAGAACATCTCTCCCCTACAGTACAGAACAACTCTCCCCTACGGAACAACTCTCCCCTACAGAACAACTCTCCCCTAAAGAACAGAACAATTCTCACCTGGAACAACTCTCCTACAGAACAATTCTCCCCTACTGGTACAAAACAAATTCTCCCCTACAGAACAGAACAATTCTCCTACAGAACAAGAACGCTCTCCCAACACTACAGAACAGCTCTCTGGAACAACTCTCTTCACTACAGAACAGCTCTCTCCTACATTGCAAGACAATTCTCCCCTACCAGTACACAGAACAATTCTCCCCTACAAGAGACAGACAATTCTCCCCTACAGAACAGAACAACTCTCCCCTACACTACAGAACAACACTCCCCTACAGAACAACTCTCCCCTACAGAATAACTCTCCCCTACACAACAGAGACAACTCTCCCCTCCCAAATATCTCCCCCTCGGTGCAAAATTGGCACTCTCCCTACTGAACAACTCTCCCCTACAGAACAACTCTCTAAAGAACAGAACAATTCTCACCTACAGAACAACTCTCCCCTACCATGAAACAATTCTCTACAGTACCAGAGACAATTCTCTACAGGACAGAACAATTCTCCCCTACAGAAGAGAACAAACTCTCTATAGAGACAGAACAACTCTCACTAAAGAGACAGAACAACTCTCCCTACACTACAGAACAACTCTCCCCTTCAGTACAGAACAACTCTCCCCTACAGAACAACTCTCCCCTACAGAACAACTCTCCACTAAAGAACAGAACAGCTCTCACAACACTCTAGAACAACTCTCACAACACTACAGAACAACTCTCCCTGACACTGCAGAACAGCTCTCCCCTACAGGAACAGAACAACTCCCTACAGAACAACTCCCTACCAGGGAACAACTCTCCCACTAAAGAACAGAACAACTCTCCACAACACTGCAGAACAACTCTCCCCAACACTGCAGAACAACTCTCCCCAACACTGCAGACCAGCTCTCTACAGAGACAGAACAACTCTCCCCTACAGGTTCAACTCTCCCCAACACTTCCTGGGAACAACTCTCCCCAGCACTACCAGAACAACTCTCCCTGGGAACAGAACAACTCCTCCCCCTACAGACAACTCTCCCCTACACTACAGAACAACTCTCCCCTACAGTACAGAACAACTCTCCCCTACAGAACAACTCTCCACTAAAGAACAGAACAACTCTCTACAGTACAAGAACAACTCTCCCCTAAATTAACTCTCCACTAAAGAACAGAACAACTCTCCCTACACTATGGAGACAACTTTCCACTAAAGAGAACAGAACAACTCTCCCCCTACACTACAGAACAACTCTTCCCAGCTTTTCTGGAGTAACTTTCCACTAAAAAGAGAACAGAACAACTCTCTACACCACAGAACAACTCTCCCCTACACTACAGAACAACTTTCCACTAAAGAACAGAACAACTCTCCCCTACACTACAGAACAACTCCTCACAACACTCTCAGAACAACTCTCATAAAACAGAACAACTCTCCACTAAAAAAAAGAACAGAACAACTCTCACTAAGAACAGAACACTCTCTACACTGCAGAACAACTCTCCCACAACACTACCAGACAACTCCCCCAACACTACAGAACAACTCCTCACTAAAGAACAGACAACTCTCACAACCTACAGAACCAACTCTCACAACACTAGAACAACTCTCCACTAAAGAACAGAACAACTCTCCCCAACACTACAGAACAACTCTCCCCAATACTACAGAGCTATTCTCCTGTATATCCTGTATTTAACCCACCCCAGACTGAATTCATTGCACTCCAGATCCAATTGAACCCACTCCAGGCTAGTTAGCCCACATCGAATGGTCTGAAGCCCGTTCCAGGCTAAATTAACCACATCCAGACTGAGATATAAGCCACTCTCACGGCTGAATAAAGTCAGCAATCACCAAATCACCATTCAAACTGAAACTAAACAGAGCAAAAGAAACATGTCATAAACTCAAAAATGGGGCTCTTTCCCTTCCGCTCAAGACTTTTCCCAAATAAACCATGGTTCCTGTTCTGATTCAGAGAACAAGAACTGTAGTAGTTATAAACAGGTCTCCCACCAGGCCATGAGGACACTCTTATGGAGTCAGGACTTCAGCAGGGCTCTACTGAGTTATGAATGCTCTGTTCTTTCTGTTCTGTTGTAATAAACACATCTCCCACTTCGATGAAAGAGCCCAAACTCACGCACAGGGTTACCATAAAGTGGAGTAAAGCTGTAATATTCTTGCAAGCCTTGAGTTGAAAACAATTACTTCAGCCTTAATGGTAGTTACGAAGTTCTGCTAAAACTATAATATAAAGTGATGAGGGAATGAAGTCATTACAGCGCCTCAACTTCTTAAATCAGCACTTTTGAAAATATAGGTTTCATTCTAAATGCACTAATGAGGTCCTGCATTTAGCGAATCTGCAACTGCAGGCAAAGCATTCATTTACAGTAAGTGCCAATATTTAGCAGGTTAAATGCTACCTGGAGCCATTGCCTCACATAGTTCAGGTATGTGAGATGTTCTCTGATGTTTTATGATACCATACATTTTATTTTGATAAAAAGTGAAGGAAATGATGTTTATTTTATCTGAGCCTGGATCGGTCTCAGCTGTATTTGTAGAAAAGGATGAGAATCTGGATTATGGTTATCCTGTGCGGGCCAGCTTTCGTGTCCATTCTGCAAGTCAGCTCTGCACCTACCTGCCCCAGGGCTGTACGAGGCAGGGGACTAAATGAGAAAGAATGATTGTACATGACCAAGCCTATCCTTCATCGCTACCACAAAGCAAAGGCAACAAAACCAACAACAAAAGTCAAAATACTTCAGTAAACACAAACATTTACTTTGCAAGTCACACTCAGTCTCAATTCACCCGAACAAGACAGACTGAGGTTCTTACGTAACACACCCTATAAACCAGAGCAAGTCAGAACCTAGTGACATCATCAGCACTGAGCGTGGTTTAACTCTTCTCAAACAGGATTTTGCTCGATTAAAAGGAATCCTAACAGGCACATGTCTATGACACTTACAGCAGTGGAAGAACAGAGAATGACAAACGGTCATCAATGGACTGTAATAAATATTATACACTCTTGCAAACGACACCCTGTGACCTTCTGATTCGTGAATTGAGCGGCTTTAAGGGGTTCACCCGTTACAGTGCACTCAATCACCAACAGGACAGGACACTGTGGAGCAACCATGTCTAACCCCAAACAGTGGAACGACGCTGTGTGGAAAGATGGAGCAATAGTCAATATGTTAGACAAGCTATTTAGCTGTTTTTAGGATAAATGTATTATTTAATAGCGTAACGATCTTATCAATGCTCTAATGTGGATACATGCAATCAAATTCTCAAATTCTCACGCAGCTTCTAGTGAAGGTAGAAACGAGTATAAGCACATGGTCACTGTCGGAGGAATTATACAAAATGCAACACAATGACTACAATATTTTCACACCGACTTTTAAATGATCATAGATTATCATCAGATTATGTTACTTAACAAATATAAACATATAATGCTGCTGTCCAATTAGTGGTCCATTTCTCATTTTCTCGACTGTTTGAACCCTGCAGCTGTGTGAAAAATTCTGGATTAATACTGTAAATCTAAAGAAATGTACTCTTATTTCACATTAACTTCCAATCAAAGTGCAGAACATTTTTGCCTTCTCCTGTAAAATCACCATTTTGGACATACGTGAGATACTTTGCATTGGACAGATGTGCCTTATCTATCTATCTATCTATCTATTATATATATATATATATATAAAATCCCCTTGATGTCTGCTGACTTTTCATGACTATAATGCAAAAACCCTGTATCTGTAAAACCTTCAGACGGATTTTCTAATGAACTAATGAAGTTTCTACTGGTGCATCCAACAGAAAACAGTGCATATATAAAGTCATTTGCTCGACCACATTCATCACTAATCACAGTAATAATCACTATTTATACTGTATTTGATCACTGTCGCATAAAAAACTCCAGAAACCTCATATCAAAATGGGCAAATGTGGAGATACATGTAACAGTGACAACGCTGTATTTTTATTAATCCCATTATAAACACAATTATTACACTACTGAGAGAAAGACAGACAGAGAGAGAGAGAGAGAGAGAGAGAGAGAGAGAGAGAGGAGAGAGAGAGAGACAGAGGAAGAGAGAATGAAGAAGGCTTGTGAGACAGAAGAGATGAGAAGAAGAAAGAAGGGAGAGAGAGAGAGAGAGAGAGAGAGAGAGAAGAGAGGCAGAGAGGAGTAGAAAGAAGATAAGAGAAAGAGGAAAGAGAAGAAACTGATAGAAAGAAGAAGAAGAGAGAGAGAGAGAGAGAGAGAAGAGAGATAGAGAAGAGTGAAGAGTGAGAGAGATGAGAGAGAGAAGAGATAGAGGAGAGTGAAGAGAGAGTGTGAGAGAGATGAGAAAGAAAGAAAGAGAGAGAGAGAGAGAGAGAGAGAAAGAGAGAGAGAGAAGAGAGAGAGAGGAGAGTGAAGTGTGAGAGAGATGAGAAAGAAAGAAAGAGAGAGAGAGAGAGAGAGAGAGAGAGAGAGAGAGAGAGAGAGAGAGAGACATACCTGTACAGATGTGTAAAAATAAAAGAGCAAGTCCAAAAGCTCTGGCCATTATTCCACCAAACAGCCCAAACTGGTTTCTGTCTGATTTCCAGTTAATCCACAGTTTAATCAGAACTGGGAGAACATTAGATCCTTCATTCTATTCCCAGTCCCAGTTTAGAACAGTGTAGTATGGACAGATCAAAGCTGGGAATGTCTGATTATTCCAGTTTATGATGAGATGAGCGAGAATTCCATGAGGAAGAAGATCTGAAGCCTATGGAGAACTTCCAAACAGCGCACTGAATGAGAAAGACTAAGTTAAGTCTCCTGAGCTCTGTTCTGCATCCTCACTCTTCCAGACCAAACTCCTGGCAGAACTTCTTCAACTGTGTCCTGCAGGTCCGCGCACTGCAGCCCCTCACTGTCACATCATCCAGCAGCAGATGGGCATCACCTCCTGAACCCGGGGCTCTTCAACACTTCACTGATGTTTCCAGGAGAAAAAAAACTCAGCAGCAGACTCCTGACTCCTCACTCCTGCTCCTTCCCTTCACTTTCTTTACATCCCCAACATTCCCAGCGCTTTTCCTCCTTTTCCCTGTGAGATCTCTCACTTTTCTGCTGCGGGTCTGCGCGCTGAGAGCTCTTCTCCAGCTCCGGCTGGGGGATTTGAAACAACGGCGCTTCATTCAAACAGCATGAATGGGAACTCAGAATGGTACCACCCTCTTCCCCCTACTGGAACCCATAATGGACTCTTCCACTGGAGAGTATTAACCATTCATGGACCAGTGTGGAAGCACTGGAGAAGCAGCTTAAGTTGAACCCAGTCTAGTGATGGAGCTTCACCACAATTCCTGCTACATATAAAATCTCACAAACTGCACTGTACTATCATCTGACCGGCATCAGACTCAGGCCTTCTTTCATTACAGCACATCCCACTTTTCCCAACATTTATGCAATTCCCAAATTTATAAATACTCTGTGAATTGAACCTAATTACGGATCTGTTAGTCCGGTTTCATTCCAGCCTCTCATGCGGAGTGTGTTTCCACAGAAATGTCCTCCATGTACATGCACTGTCTAAAGCAGGGTTCCCTCAAACCCCTCGTCCTGGAGGCACCCCTACCCTGCATATTATAATGCTTTCCCCGCTCCCCACACCTAATTCAACCAATCAGCTCATTGACAAACCCTGCAGAGCTGCAAGGGGGGTGGAAAAGCCAGAACATGCAGGGCGGGTGCCTCCAGGCCCAGGGTTGAGATACACTGGTCTCTGATCAATGCCACCACACAGATTGCATGCTCATCCATCCATGTAACAACAGCGCCCTCTGCTGCTCACTAAGCTGCTGCACTAATGCTGGGCAGTGTTTCAGGACACACATGTGCATGCATGCATTCATGCAAGAGTGACATAATGCCTGGTTTAACTGGGACCAAGTAAAAAATAAATATTAATGAACACATGTTTATTGTCCAAATAATGCACATCAGTAATGCACAGTAACAGACTGCTTGATGTAACTGTTTTACTCTAAGATGGATAAGGTAAACATGCAACATGTCCTGTGGTGTGACATTAAAAAAAGGGTATGTGATATAAACGTTCATAAAATAATAATGAATGATTAGAAATGTCTAGAAATTATTTTCTGCATTGTTTTATTCACATTTATTTGGTCAATATATGCTTTTAAAATGCACAACCCCCCTAAAAATAATCACACTAAATATCCTGCGGTGTGACATGGACGATCGAGTTACTTAAACTGGCTGTTTGATAGACAGTTACAGGGATTCTTTCCTCACACAAGAACCAGATATTCTATCCAGTATTTGATCATGATTTTTGGATGGAAAGTTTACAGATCATATTCATTGAATTAATGTCATACTTTTTGTTAAACATGTCCAGTGATGTTAGTCCTGTGGTGTGACAGCCCTTGATCGCTTCATCACTTAATGAGGATGAAAACAGTATGATGTCTAAGTTTGGAAAAGGCTCGAGGTCAATTAATTATGGCAAAGATCGGAACAGTCACAACACTTTAAATGTCCTGTGGTGTGACTGCATTGTCTGTTGTGCTACTACGTATAAGCCACTTAATCTACTTTTATTTTTTTAATGAAGGCTACAAAGCCCCTGTGTCATCACTGTTTGTTGTGCATGGAAAGTCACAGTGTTCTGGTGAACAATAACACACTTCAGCACTAAGAGTTCAGAAATGTATCAAATCCCTATAAAAGATTCTGTTTCAGATTTGATTGTGAAATATTCACATACATACCTTTCAAAACTGTGGAGTCACTTGGTGTTTAATCATTTGTGCCATTTTAATACAACGATTACATGCAGAACAGACTTGTATATTATAGATTAGGCACCAAATTTTTAATGGAGCACTTTTTTAATTTTTAACTCAATATGTGAACTTGACTTTCAGTTACTATGCATTATTGAATGTTACATTTATTAGACTTCATTCAAAGTCTATAACACAGCTGGAGAATGAGCCGCAGTCTTTATCGCTCACATCTTTTTAACACGTTTAAACTGCATTTACAGTAAACACCATCAGCCCACAGCCTCCTCGTTTTTGAGTCCTGTTGTTTCAGCCACACCCGTCGTTAACGTCCGGGTGAAGGTTAATGTCTTTACATGCTACATTTTAGACAATTACATGCTTCCAACTTTGTGGCAGCAGTGTGGGGACGGCCCGGTCCTGTTCCAGCACAACTGTGCCCCTGTACACAAAGCCAGGTCAATAAAAAACATGGTGTGACCAGTTTGGTGTGGAGGAACTCCAGTGGTCACAGCTCTGACCTCAACCCTACTACACACAACTGGGCTGAAATGGAGCCAGGTCTTCTCGTTCCTACCAGAAGTGCTCCACGAAAAGACAGCATGGGAACATGGTGAGGGGGCCTTTGATGTGGCTGATTTCAAAACGTATAGTACGTACACAGGATGTCTTAATGCCTGAAACCACAGAATGCCTTGTGGAGACCATGGGTCACTTGACCTGTCACTTTTGTATCTGTACAGATGTAATTTCAGTCACAAGCTACTCTACTCATGATGATGAATCATGAGTATAATAGGCTGAGAATCATCTCCAACCCGCCTGCCTGTGAACAATTAGGCCTACACTTATTTCCCTGTTTTAATTCCCAACAACTGCAGGATGACTGTGCATCCTTTCCAAAACTCACCCTGACCTTCACCAGTCTGGAGCAGCAACAGACAGAGTGACGTGTGTGTGTGTGTGTGTGTGTGTGTGTGTGTGTGTGTTGGCTGTCACAGCACTCAGTGCGAATGTACAGGAGACAGCAGAAAGCTTTCAACAGCTGAGCCAAAGCTCCATCCTTCACCTGACCTGCTGAAAAACCCAGCCTTCACTAGGGAAGGACACGCAACATCTGGTGTCCTCAGGCTTTAGATGACCAGTTACCTGTCGTTTGACGGTAGTCGGTCCATAGTACAGACTCCACCAGAGACAAAGCAATGCAAAGAGATCCCAATGGACCTGTTCAGTGCTTGAGTAACTGTTTGAAGATTGCTGTTTTGGTAGAGCTGAGATACAACACAATTTAATTCAGTCTTACTCATTTCAAAACAGACGATTTCTGCCATAACTAAAGTAACTACAATGTCAAATAACATTGTTACTGTCCAACGAAATACATGCGTTTTGAAAATGCTCTTAACTTTGAGTAGAAGTGAATATAAAATAAGAGCTTATTTAATTCATTTAAGAGCATTTCTATTGGTCCAATCATCTAGAATTATTTACGCAGTATACAGAGCAGCTACAGGGTTGGAACCATGAGCGAAAATGGAGATATATGGTTGTCATTGGACAGCAGTGGTACATTGTTACATAGATACATAGCTACTCTTGGACAGATCCTGGAGACTAATATATGAAAGTTAACTGGGATGGGAAGTTCAAAATCTTAAGTAGCACTGACCAGTCAGATGCCAGAAGACTATGCTGAATCTTTATTAAAGCAAATCAGAACTACTGCTGTAAGTCTTAATAGAAATATAGAAACTGGCTTCATTCCATTGTTCTTTAAGATTTCAGAGATCCTACAGCAGTACAATTAAAACCCAGCAGACATAAAAGGATTGAAGTCTTATGTATAGAGCATGTAAATGACCAAATTAGACTAAATAATTCATATGCATTACACTTACAATATTATATTTTTATTACATGATTATTTATATTATCAAATAGATCAAAGCATATTTTCTAAAACAGAGGGTATATGTTTCTGAAAGGGACTTTTAAAACACCTCACCAAGTCAAAACCATGTCTATTAATCTTCATTAAAGCTCACAAGACAATAATAATAACAACAACAACAATAATAATAATAATAATAATAATAATAATAATAATATCATTCATAATAATAATAATATCATTCATAATAATATTAATAATAATAACAACAACAACAATAATAATAATAATAATAATAATAATAACAATAACAATAATAATAATAATAATATCATTCATAATAATAATAATATCATTAATAATAATATTAATAATAACATTAATAATAATAATAATAATAATAACAATAATAATAGTAATAATAATAATAATAACAACAACAACAACAACAATAATAATAATAATAACAATAATAATAATAATAATAATAATAATAATAATAACAACAACAATAATAATAATAATAATAATAATAATAACAATAATAATAATAATAATATGTTAAAGATTTTTTGGTATTTTGAAGAGGATCTACTTACTGTGGAAGCTCTGATGACATTTGTGTGCTTTGCTCCCAGGTTGGACTCCCTGTGCGTTCCCTCGATGCTGCTTACAATGTAACAGTGAGCTCCGGAGGCCAGCATGGTGAGGGGTACCCGGAGGTCCCCCATGCTGAACTCCCAACATAACGAGCATAGCCAGAACAAGCATGACCAGAGAGAGGGTCTTCATATCTGACCGCACTGTAATCAAACAAGATCAGCTGTCCAATCAAGAGTCCTGTAAACTAACCAGTTAATATCTGTGCGTGAAGATCCAAATAATTCTCTTAGGGTTATCCAGCTGAGCCTCACCAGTGTCCAAAATAAAGAAGGCAAAGTTCACAGTTTCTGCATCTTCTTGGGTGTGAAGCACTGACACACTCTGAAGAATTCTGTGGAATGTCCTTCTGAAACAAGACTAAACGAAATGTCCCGCCATTCATTCGGAATAAAATAGTCCAGCATGAGCAGTTTTCAACCCTAATTTCATACATATAAAAAGAACAACGTTAGTCTAGTCTGTTAACTCTACCCTGCAACAGACTCTGAACAGCCACAGTGGCAACTATGCTCTGCAGGCCCCATTCACTATCATGTCTTAATATGGACCTTTTTTTTATAATGAGGCAGTTCGAAACACGGACACCACAAACGACGTGCTCAGTGAGGTCCAATCCCTTCATTCTTCACTTCAGTATCTCACACATGAAAAGCTTTCTTCCTATTCTCCCTCTAATTCTCTGTTTGATATTCAAAGCAAGTTTGGGGATTTTTCTCTTTTTTCTTGTGATGTCTGTGTGTGTGGATGGTAGAAAAGGGGGGACCCTCCAGACTCCATGCTGGGGAGTCTCTTTCAGACCAGCAAGACCCCCTCCTTGAAAGCCCAGGCTACAGCAGTATGGGGTTACAGGGGTGACCCAGGCAGCGGCTGAGAGAGAGCACATTTTATGTCCTCCTGACTAAGACTATTTTATGCCTTCCATTCAGTCCACATCATCCAGCGCAACAACACAGCCTAAAACAAAAACATTCCCCAGGAATTATGCTCCCCGTTGTGCGGCAAGGGGCAAAAACAGTCCCTCTGCCCCCAAAGAGAGTGTATGTATGTATTTTGAGGAGAATATTTTCGATAAACAGAGTATGGACTAATCCTGCATGCATCACATTGAAGGCAATGACAGAAAGCCCCACTGACTTAAAACTGCCATGAAAACACAATTATTTACTTTTTGGGACAATTATCAAACGATCAAATTTACGCTGCTCATGTCCATGAAGCTTGCAGATAATTACCAATACGTCTACCACCCTGCTGGTCACTGCTGGGAAATTTCAGTAGTCTTGCTGTGAGGAGCCGTTTTCAAAAGAACCATTAAAGAACCCGAACACCATGTTCTACCTCTGTAACAATGTTCTGACATGACCACTGACCTTGAGGGCTCTGCTATTAGACGCAAACTACAACTCTGTGCGATCAATGTCAAACAGGCCACGGAGGAAGTGGTCACGTCCCAGCTGGCAGAGAATGTTATAGGAACCTACAACAATGTTTTCAAAAGGTTCCAGGAAGGTTAGCCTGTAATGGTCCAAGAATGTCCTAAAAACAGTTTGCATCGCAGTGCTATTAGAACGTTCCTTACATTCTGGAAACATCTGAAGCAACATAAAACACATTACAGGCATTATTTTTTGAAGCATGTTTACCAAATGTGAAAAGCCTATATTGCACTGTGTGGGAAAAAAGGAAAAAACTTAAAAAATAGAAAACAAGTTAATGAAAGATAAACAAACGTGAACTTTTTAGAACCCTAGGCCAATTTCATGGGATGTGTTTTGTAGTCTGATGTGTTTATATTCACCAGAACCTTACAAATGTATAGGAGACAGTCACACATGCCAGATGTCATTCTTTTCAGGAGATACTAGACTCCACAAATTTGTTTTTATGTGTGAAGTAAATATGAACAGAATTTAAGTATTTGCATAATTCGTTTTTTGCTTACAAGGACTAAAAATTGATAATCGAGAGCGTTTTTGAGCTGAAAATGCAATAGTTTTGGTGAGTTATTTGTAATGAATAAATTGACAGTGATATTTACAATAATAATCTTCGAAATACTTGATAGGGGTCCAAATATCATACAAAAGCTGAATATCCTGAATTTATGTATCAGTATTATCTTTTCTCAGAATGTTTATTCTCAAATTTGAACACTGTGTGAGCAACGAAAGAGAACAAACAGACCACCTCCATAAACCAATATCTGGTTCAGAGCCATTACTTAATAGGATAATATAATAGATTTTGTGGTTTGTCATCATAGATGAATTATGTCTGTAGGTTACTCTGATCCTGAGTTATGAAGCCTAGAAAACGGCATGTAACTGCCCGCAAAGTGCAGCTCTCGAGTTCTGAGAGTTAACTTTCCAGACTTTTAAACTCCCAGCTTTCACCACTCCTGCTAAACCACATTAATGCTATTTTTCTTTGAAGTCTTTCTAATTCAGTCAATCCTTTTCTTCTTCCAAGGCAGCTCATTATAACGACGGAACACAGCAGGAGCTGGCTAAAGACTTTGATTAATGAAAAATATTGATGAATTGCTTGTTACCACATGGGATTATTATTTTACGTTTAGTTTTTTTAGTGTAAAAAAGCTGATCAGAAATGTAAAATAATAATAAAAACAACAACAACAACAACAACAACAACAACAACAACAACAATAATAATAATAATAATAATAATAATAATAATAATAATAATAATAATAATAATAATAATAATAATAATGAGGATATCGATTAGTTGACTTTACTATGACCATACTGTTGTTGTCAGTGTGTTCTGTCTCTGTAAATGTGCTCCACATTTCTTAGTAGTGTTTTTATGATATAATGTAGAGTTTTATTCTCTTGGACAGAGCTGATGGAAATGCAGCATTACTTCCATCATTCTCCTTCACTCAACTGCGAGATGGAAAGCTGGCTGTTGTTTAGTGTCTATTACTGCTTACTGACAGGAAAAACACCAACCTTTCTATTCGCTCTTCCATTAAAACACATTTTTCTTACTCTTCCATGTCCAGGTGTAGAACATTGATAAGTGTCTCATTATAAGCCTCTTCCAGTTTAACTCAGGAAATAATAATAATCCATTTGAAAGCACCGGGCTTTGAGCAATGTGTTGTGTGTGCGACTGAAGTGTCGGTACAAAGCGAAAGCGCCAGAGCTGGAAAAACTTTAATGTAGGAAAGTGCATGAATGTGCCTCTTTCTTCTGAGTCTGGATGGTGATGGACGTCTGGCCCAAGTGTATTGAGTGTGGACAGTGAGGGATATCCAAGACCGTCTGTGCTCAAGGGAAGAACCTTCCAGTTCTCAGGAAATCACAAATCAAAGCACTGTGTCACTGTGTCACAGTGTTAGCCTTGCTGTGATGAGAGGTAGCAAATCATTTTTATGAGTACACTCTTAAAAATACAGGCAATACAAACAGTTAGAAGAAAGCCATAGAAGAACCACTTTTGGTTCCATAAAGAACCATGTTTGTAAGCGATGTATGATTGTGGAGAGCATGTTAAAGGTTTAAAAAATGGGCACAGTGGACACATTCTTTACCAAATGAAAGTTTCATGGTCATGTGATGTTGTTGTGTTATTTAGATGTTTTCTCCTCTATTTTCTTGTCTTTGGATCTGTTGCCTTGTTTTGTGATTGGATTTGACTGCCTTGCTAAAAAAATGTCGATTAAGCTCATTGACCAGCTTAGGTATTGACCAGCACAAGGCATGTTTTCTTTGAATTTAGCTTACCTGGATTACAAGCAGGATCAACATGAAAAAGGTAGACAAAGAATGTAGTCTGACCAATTAGACAAAGACCAAAAGCAAAACCAAAATCTTAATGAAGATTAACTTTCAATGGACGCAGTAACCTGTGTCCCTAATGGCCAACACCAACCTAGTGTCTTCCCTTTTTTTCACCCCAGGAAATTAGATGGTGCACCTGTCAGGCTATTGTGGGTGTTGTTTCGGGTCACTTTTGTAGTGTCTCTGCTGTAAAGACCTGCTTTGTTGTGGGTAACCTACGTTTGTGCATTCCAAAGTAAGACAACTCACATATTCAACTCTGGAACTTTACATTCTCAGCCTTAGGAAAAGTACAAGGCTCTGAAAAACCTTTCGCATGCAACCTACACCAATCCATCTAAAGTCTGGACAACTTGTTACACAGTGGGCATGGAGTCCACCACAACCAGTGCTCCAGAGAGCATGCTGAGGACAGTACTGCAGGGCTCCCTGCTGTTGATGACTTTGATGCAGGTTCACTGCATTACTATTCCTGTAAATGCTCCCTGAGTCACTTCTGTTCTGCATCCCATGCTGTTCCTGTTCTTCCATCCCTGGCAGCTCAAATTCAAGCTCCTCCAGTGACTCATGTCTTGTTCCTTGGCCATTCCAGTTCTTGTTCCCTGGACAGCTCTAGTTTTAGAGCCCCAGAGGGACTCCTGTTCTAGCTCCCAGTAGAAGTCAAGTTCCTGTTCCTCAGTTACCTTGGATTTTACCTGGATTTTAGCTGATTTCACAACTGGATTACTCACTTAAATGACTCATTTCCAACTGAATTAAATCCCAGTTTAAATGCCAAAGCAGCTTCCAGTGCATGTTTACAGCTCTGTCCACATGTACATGCTCAACCTGCATGCAGACTCTGACTGATCAGTGTGATGGGGTGGGGCTAATGATATCACTATCCCTGGGTCATAGAGGAAAATGAGAATAAATTTCAGGATAAAAGTCCTGATAAGGGATAATACTGATACATTAATAAATAAACAAATAACTAAAAAACCTATCATTATAATTATCTTTGTTAATCTAATCATTACAAATAACTCATCATTAAAATAATTTGAAATTACTAAAGTTTTTTACAGCTAAAAATGTCCAAAATAATTTCTGAGGTATGAACTGTTTTTATAGTTGTTGCATGCAAAAATGTTTTAAGCATGAATATTTTTTTTCCAAATTCATACAAATATCTAAATTCTGTTAATATTTACATTTCAAACGAAGATAAATTTGAATAGATTGAGATATCTAGATCTAAAAATTAAAAACAAATCTGGCATGTATGATTGTTAATCTTATGAATACTAAATAATGAAAATTGCAGATACATTTACACCTAACAATGAAAATTCCCCTTAAACCTGACCTAGGGGGGCACAGGATTAATAAAGCATTTGTTTGGTGTCTTTGTGTTGGTACTGCGTCTTAATGACTTGTAACAAGGATTCCTCAACCGATACAAAAGACGGAAGGTTTTAGACACCAAATATTTTCTTGAATGACTCAATTGTAGTGAGATTAATTAGTTGTTGTTTGTTTATTGTTTATTATTATTTTTTTAAATGCCCTAAAGGCAGAATTTTTAGAGTTCAGCCGTGTGCAATCTGTGTGAGTGGGAATGAATAAGTTCACATAACTCAGCATGGGGATCTGAGAGGGAGTGAGATGCTGACCCCCAGCATGCGCTACACTGGCAGGGACAGTCCCTGAACCACTAAGTGCTCTCCTGTCATTCCCGCACACCCTCCACAGTAGAAATCCTCTGTGACTTGTCAGGCTGGCTGAGAAAGCATCCTGCTCATTCTGCATGACCAAGTCAAGTCGGACAAATCCACAGCAGTGTTGTCACCGTGAAAAAATTCCACTCACGTACGACCACCTGGGGATTCGCCCCAGCCAGGAAAACGAACACTGACACAAGCTCTTAATAAAACATCAATAATTTGTAGACACATCCTACAAACCACACAAATCCCACAAAAAGACACTTTCCTTTCTATTCTGTGAAAAGTTCAACACAACACAGGCCTTAATTATCGTTCTATGCCTTCCAGAAATTAAATTATGAGGAGAAAACAAAGCTCAGAATAGGAGAACCAAAGCAGTGCTGGAAAATACAGAAGAACAAACAGCATAGGGAGGGCATTCTCCTTGCTCACTTATGAGCCGTGAGAAAACGAGACGGAGGGTCTTTGGAGGGTCCTGAACAGTGGGCTGAACAAATCTGGTTCTGTTTTGTCACTCAGTGAGGCCCTTCATGCGGAACGCTGTGGAGGGACATCCCAACGGGAGGGACGTGGAGAGGAAGAAAGAAAGGAAGAGAAAGAGCAGGGCATTACGCGCTCACTGGCTGACACAAAATGCTGGATGAGGCGATAAACAGGTTGTCGCATTTCCGCTTGCCTGCGTGACCTGAATGGCCTTGCTGCTCGTCACCTTGGCACGG
Organism: Acestrorhynchus altus; assembly: GCA_034509495.1. NCBI lineage: Eukaryota > Metazoa > Chordata > Actinopteri > Characiformes > Acestrorhynchidae > Acestrorhynchus > Acestrorhynchus altus. The sequence continues at coordinate 7,737,955 of CM067517.1, forward strand.
GATTAGCACCAAGCTTCAGCGTAGTGATAGCTGGAGGTAAAAGACCTAAAAGGGGTGTAAAGCCCTGTGCATTTAGGGGTAAACTGGAACCGCCATTGTTTCTACACAAGCTCTGCAGTTCTACAGCGACAACACTCCATGGTTTCCAATTAGTGCGTGATATACACCGACAGGACTTCGATTCACACCACAAAAAGGCAAAAGTGTCTCGGGTGACTCCATAGGACTTCCAGCTCCAGCCTTCCCTAACTAGCTTTGTTACTCGGTCTCCCTCGGCCTTTTATGCACAGTGGCAAGAACAAGTCACATTGTGTTTTCATGCTTAATTGGCTTAATTGGTTTACTGGCCGTAGAGGCTTTAGATGAATAGAGGGACTGTCTCAGAGTAACCGAGCCAAGTGATGCTTTTGTCTCTGTTACTGTGTGCCCTCTCCACCTTCACAATGGGGGACTGGGCCAATCAGTGCAGTGCAAGCTGTTGGACACAGCCCTCGCCAGCAGTTTGGCTCAATTATTAACACGGGCCCACTGCGCAGGGTGGCCTGCGAGATACTCTTCTGCTGCTGCTGGCTCAACTGGAAGTGCTTTAAAGAGCACTCAGGATGAAGGTGTTAAGGACAAAAAAGTAACAACGGGAAGCAGGTACATAACCTGAAAAATCCCTCATAGAATCCCTTGCTTTGGCTGTTGCCTAGCAACCAAGACTGCAAAAGGGAACAAAGTAATTGAATTTCAACCAGCAAATGTAACAGTTACACCATTAATCAAGAACAGAGAAAAGCCAGGTCTGCTTCTGGTCTATGTCAGGTGACTTCCAGAGGAAATGATAATGAAACCATACATCATTTTATACATCATTTTATACATCAATTTATACATCAATTTATACATCATTTTATACATCATTTTATACATCAATTTATACATCATTTTATACATCATTTTATACATCAATTTATACATCATTTTATACGTGCCCTCATTGTGAAAAGACAATCTTATATCTTATACTATTATATAAAACTTACAATAACTTAATAAACTAAATGAAACTTTGCCATTCAATATTTCTGTTCATCAGGAAACATATACAAAGTGAAGGATGGCTGGTGTTTAAAATAAATTATTAGAAAGTAACAAAATGAACGATCTTCTTAGTACATGAATCATACACTCATCTTTAAAAAATAGCTGCACCCACAAAGAATCAATGCATGACTGCAATGGTGATGAACCAGACTTTCATGGAGTCGCTCAGAATGGCAGTGGGTCATTTTCAGTGACGAGTCCATCTTTTGTCTTGGTGGAGATGACCAACAAATCCATATGTGGAGTAACCATGGTCAGCACCAAGATGAACGATTTGTTGTCACGCACCACATATCCAGTAGGTCTGGTGTCATGGAGTGGGATGCAATCATACCATACCATACCATACCATACCATACCATACCATACCATACCATACCATACCATACCATACCATACCAATGTTACATTAATGAGGTTCTACAATCAGTGGTCCTAACTTAACTAAAACACACTCTGGTGTGCTATTCCAGCAGGACAATGCTTGTCCACATTATGTACTGCTGTCATCTCCAGAGCTTTCCTTGAAGACACAGACACTATACTATGGCCAGTCACATCACCAGATTTATCCCTTTTTTGATTCTTCTTCATTTTTGAGATTTGAAGTTTTTGTATGACAACGATACGTATCAAGTGATCAAGCAGCCCTACAGCTGTCTCTTTCCCTTGTACACTCCGTCTCAGCATTCACACCACTCAGTTTTCCTCTTCCTTAAAAGTGTCCTTCCTCCCATGAAAAGAAAAAAAAACAAACAAACTGAAAGGCCTCTTTCTGTCTCCCTGCTGCTGTCAGCTGCCAAAACAAGCCCGATGCTGTGATGAGCCCTATAAATATGATGGATGGGATATGTGGTGCCGCTGACCTCACAACACGCGCCAGAGGAGTTCGGAGGAGCAGGTGCTGTGCAGATTTATGACTCCCAGCACGAAATTTCACCCCTCACACATACTGATGTCCTACCAAGCCAAGACCCCAGCCCAGGACTGCTGAACCCACTCGCACCTCTATTGCAAATAGAGTGTGTGTGGAACATTACGATGAAATCTACAATGACGAGCAGTTTTTTTGGAATGCCATGGAAGCTCTGCATGTGCTTTGTGATAGAGCTGACAGGACCTAAGCCAAGTCCTTTCTAGGATTACAGTTTGAGTGCTTTTATGGAATACTTCAGTATTTTTTAAGGCAGTATGTATCTGCAGCATCTGGAGTTTACGGTGGATTAGCATGGAAAATAAATTTGCAGAACCTGAGCAGAACCTGACCACTGGCGACCATTACAAGTGTGTTTAAATCAACATTTTACCTTAAAATAACAAATAAAAAATCACTGTGACACTCCACTGATATTTAACAAGGAGAACAGCATCTCTGTCATTGCTACTCTGGGCTTGACACTATAGTAACTGCACTATATAACTTTGGTGAAATGCTCACAAGAGCTGCATTTCTTAAATGCACGTGGTTCAAAGTGCAAGTTCTACTTTCTTACTGTAGGGGGACCCCAGGAGCAAGAAATACCAATTCTTACATAATGTTGCTTTAAGGTAACATTTTTTTCTGGTCATTTTAATTTGCAGGGTCACATGGGAAAATAATGCAGTACGGTGCTTTAACAGGTAGTGTGTTTGCTGTACAGCTCCAGCGGCTTGGGGTTGGTATGTTCTCCCTGTGTCTGTATGAGCTCCTTTTAGGGTTCTGATTGTTGGTCTCACACCATTTCCTAAAAAACACACATGGTAGGTGACGTGGATAAGCTAAACTAGGTAGCTTGTGTGGACCCTGTAATGAACTAGAATCCATCCGCCCAATGATTATGGACTTTAAACCTACTGCAACCTTGACCAAGAGGCCAAAGATAAGAAGATTTACTGACACTGATTAATGATAATTGATCGTCCATCATAACTGACTGCATGCTGATAAACAGAGATTAGACATAGTGTTACTTTAAGCACTCAGGAAGCCCCGGATGCATATCCTGTAGCCAGTGCAGCATTATTTAGCTTCCATGGGATATGGGAACCAAAGACTCAACAGAGTGCCTCTGTTAATAACTCAACACTGGACACAGCACCTCACCTGGGCTTGTGAGGACTGGCCACATGTGGCATGGTTTAAGTCATATTACAAATTGTTTCATACTGATGGCCTGGTTCATGTGCTGCACAGATCCCAAGGTGTAGGGTGTACTCCACTGGTATGGGGGAGGGAGGGGGGGTCCACAAGTATACCTAAACTTCGGAATAAATTCAGAAATGGAATGTCCATCCATTTGGCACCCTCTATCATTCCTCATGTGTCCTCCAATAATTCACATCTCCTTGCTATGAGTATGTTGGCCAGTGTTCGGTCTCAGGTGTGGACGTTCCCAAGCTGTCCCCTGAGGAAACCTCAATCCTAACATGTCTTGGCTGATCGACTACGACTGGAATTAATGATAAATCCCTCCTTTAATGGCAGTGACCATGCAACAATATTGGCGATTACGGGTGTGTTTACAAAGGTTGCGACAAAGAACCCTGTCACAGATCTGCAGTGTTGGGCAGTGGCTGTAATCCACTTCCAGATGTGCATAAGAATCTTAGAAAAAAAAATACACATAATTGACACTGAATGACTGAGGATAAACTCAGACTGGTATTTCACACCCGTCACTCTGAATCTGTCAACCAGCAGCACCCTCATCTGACAGTCATAAGGGCACCATATGGACATCCAGACTCAGTACAAAAGAGGGGCATTTGACTCCCCTCAGTCTTCCCCCGCCCCCTTTCCCCTCCTTGAACCCCAGCCGGTGTGCTAGTCAAGGCCATTTACGATTCAGGGCAAAAAAACCCCTCATGATTACCCAAGAGCCTCCGTCGTCTGTGGAAATTTGAAGGCTATTCGCTTCTATAGAGCAGAATGTCTAGAGTTTGGCAATGACAGGCCTGCTTTGCATGCTCTCACCCATGCTAATCGCAACAACAACAATTGTGAAACAGGTTCGGCTTCTCTTCAGCACAGCGAGAGCCGTGGTGATGAATAATCTGCGACCCCCTCTCTTGCTCTCTCGCTTCATCTTTCAATCCTTCTTCGCTGATCTCACTTCCACTCCAGTCCCTCTTGACAGAATTAACCTGGTGCACAGTTGAGAGCATTGCCTGCTGAAGGAGCTCTATCCCGGCCACAGGGCGAGTTAAGCTCGGGGATCAGCGAGATGAATAGAGATTGGATGGGGAATAAGTAGGAAAAAGAGTGCCCGCATCGCCTGTGTGGTGAGGGCCTGCTGTCGAGAGGGAAGTAATTATATCTCAAGTGAGATGGGCCCTAAAGGCGAGACCTGCCTGGATTTTTTTCTCTTTTGGGGGAAACGTGTGCATTATGAAGGCACACTTTGAGGATACACTCAATTGGGAATAAGTGCCCTGCATCCACTGTGGGTGGGGAGAAACAATTCAAGCAGGAACGTGTGGAGGAGGTGTGCTTGTGAAGCTGCAGGCAGGAACCTTTGGCACTAATAACAGCCAGCAGAATGTCCAGAGCCCTTTTCTAATGCTGGCAGGGTAGCCAGATGAGCTTTGGCTCTGAGGTCAGAACCCAAGGCCAGATCTCTAACCTGTAATGAGGCTTCACTGGAGGGAGAGCTAATAGATGAATCTGTCTCTCTCCATCAGTCTGTCCAACTCTGGCCAGAAACCAGCCTCCACATAAACGACACTATTAGATATAAACAGGCCATATTGAACACTTTTATCCCTGAGATATTTTATATGGACAAAAAGTATTGGGACTGCTCTGTTTCATCCAATATCAAGGGTATTAATACAAGTTTATCCTGCTTCTGTTGGAGTCTCTACTGTCTCTGAAAGGCTTTCTACTAGATTATGGAGCATTGCTGTGAGGATTTGATTGAGCGTTAGTAAAGTTGAGATGTTTGATGATCACCATCGCACCTCATCCACAACCCATCCCAACACCATCATTCCAGAACACAGTTCCACTGCTCAACAGCTCAGTCACACATATGTGTGCATTTGCTCATCTGTGTCAACAATGGGTACAATATAAAGTAGCTGAATTCATTCATTAGAACGGGCTGTCTATGAACATTTGGACATAGAGTAGATATATGCAAATGACATGGCTCTGATTGACCGATGTGTAGATGTTTAAGATATATTTTAAAATAATCAAAGAACATTCAAATCAAATTCTTTATTTATTTTAAATGTTAAATGGAAAACACACCTATTTTACATAAATGCTTTATGTGGAACCAAAATTTGTTCTTCTATGACGTTGCTCAAAGAGCCCTTTGTTCCACCTTTTGTTTTAAGAATGTGAAGAACATGACTGAGGCTAACAGCTGGCTAAACAGAAGCATATCGCTGATATCCAATTTCCATTTTTCTCCATTCTTAGTTTTCTCCATGGTTTGAACCTTGTAGCTGCTCTGTACATCGTAAAATGATTAACATAAGCTCTAATTTTACATTCACCTCCCTTCAAAGTTAAGAACATTTTGCCTTCTACATTAAAATTGCCATTTTGGAGATTTTGACTGGACTGTGATGTAAGTGTGTAAGTGTGATGTAAGTGTGATGTAAGTGTGTAGATTTGAGGCCAGCGAAGGAAGGTGATGAAGTTATATTCAGCTATTACATTATGTTCCACTGTAAAACAGATCCACACTGTGAGTCTGCTAGCAGTTTTATTAACTCTCATTAACCTTCAGGGAAATTCATCACGGCTGCTGGCTTCTATTGTCTGTTAATGGCATCTTGAAGCCACCAGATAGTGCTTTGAACATCATGACTTGGAACTGAATTGAGATTAAACTAACCAATAGTGATCCATTAAAATATGCCTGAATAGCACTATTGAATGTGTTTCCATACGTGGACTATAACGTCCATAGCTTTCTACAGTTAGAAAAGGTGCTCATATGATACAAATGTGACTGAGGGAACATGAACTGTACTTTAAAAAGCTGTGGTTTCAAAGTAAAAACTAATTCTGTAGTTTTTACTGTCTTTAAATTATATTATACTGTATGTTAGAGGTTACTGGGTATATGTCAAATGGTTCTAAATGTAACACTACACTGTTCAAAATAAAGGTCCTACAAAGGGTTCTTTGAGCGTACATTTTTTGTAACGTGAACAATCCTTTAAAAGTTCATATCATATTCATATTCAAAGGTCTTGAATATGTTCTTCATGAATCCAAAAATAGTTTTTATGTGACATCACTTAAAGAACCTCTGACAGCAGTTTTATTTTTAACAATGTGGAGAACAACCTTGTGTCTGCAAAATGGCAACTTTAGCTTTACTCTCTTATCTGAGACATCTGAACTCCATCCCAGCATGATAAGGCACAACTAAGGCTGTCACACACAGCTGTTTTCATGACTTTTAGGCTATATTTTAAGGCATGACTCTTCCAGGGGTCTTTAGTAAAGAAAATGGTCATTTAAAGAACACCTTGCATGAATTTTTGCATTGGGTTCTTCAGATTAATGGTTCTTTATAGAACTTCATTGGAAAATTGGGACACAGTTTGAAAAACCACTACCAGATACAAACCCTGTTTATGTCCAACAATAACAATATTTATATAGTTTTTTGAAAGGTGTTCATACTATGAACATCAATGGTTGCAAAATGGTACAAACTCTGATGAACCAAATCAATAACAAGGCCGTCGTGATCATCAGGGTTGTTTTGAATGTGTGCACACACTATCTGCTGCAATGCACCCAACAATAAAGACCGCACTGCAGTCTTATATCCCCAACCTCGAGTGACTTTGAAAACACAGGGGTCTTTGAGTCTGTAAAGTCATCCTTCAATCTATGCAGCAGCCATTCTCATCCCACTGGATCACCCTCACAGAGAAAGTTCCTTTCCCCTATCGACTTCTTTCCCTAATGGAGCTCACAGTGTTGGAGAGATAGCTCCAAGAATAACACACAACAGCAGAGCTCTACACAAGTGCCTTCAGTCATAGGAAGGCGATTTCTACTTTTCCATAAACACAATGGGGCAAGGATATCCTGATCTCTCCTCCACGATTTACGATTCATCTCATCTAAGTGAATTCAATCTGAAAATTGAGATTCTGGCTGCCTTCCCCTCTCATGTCTTTGGTTTCACCTCATTCTACACCGCAAAACAAAAAATAGAGGTTATCCAATTCCCACAAATCAGCTTTATTGAAGCAATCCTTGCTTTTAACCCTTTACGGAGAATGCATTATAGAGGATTCTGTACACATGAAAATGAGTGATCTTTAATGGTTCTTCAGTAAAGAAAATTGTTTTGTTTAGAACCATTAATGCTCAAAAATCTTTGCATGAAAAAGAGTTTATATGCATCTAATAAGACATGAAGAATGTGCGGTACAGGGTTCAGTATGGCACCATAAATGGTTCTACTATTGCTATGATGTCAAACTTGTAATGGTACCATACAGAACCCTTTTTAAAAAAGGTTCTACATAGAACTGCATAATCTCCATCAGTCTAAGCAACCATTACAAGATGCAGAACCATTTTCTTTACTGAAGGACCCTTGAAGAACCCTCATCTGTAAGTGTGTATATATTATGTAAGTTTTATATATTGCTTGTAGCTTGTAACAATAGAAGAACCCATGGAACTTTTCCTCCCAAATGGTTCTATATAGAACATTTTTTAATAAACTCTCCATCAATCTAAACAACCATTTCATGAAGCAAAGACCCGTTTATTACTGTAAAGGTTCTTTGATTGTTTATGGTTTTATACTGAACCAGTTTCAACAAGTTTAAACTTGTACCAACAGAAGAACCCTTTTTGGTGCCTTTTCAAAAAGGTTATATGTAGAATCATGTACAGCACATGCTTCTTCAATCTGAAGGATTCCGTTCTTGATGCAAAGAAACCTTTAATCATGCAAAGGATTCTTTGAGTGTTTAAGGTTCTCTTTTCTATTTTTTTTAAGTAAAGAACCCCTGAAGGACCATAAGTTTTAAGTGTGTGGTTGTGAGTTTTGCCAGTGATAACAAAAGCATGGTGTAATTCTACACTTACTTGGTAAATAGATGCAAAACTCCATGCAAATTATACACTACAATCAGAATGCACTGAGAGTAATGCATATGATGTACCTTTGCCCATATTCCTGATAATGCCAATATAAATGGTTTTCACATACATACAAACCTCCCATTATGTAGTAATAAAGCTATAATAAATGAAGTCCAATGTTCAGCAAACTTAATTAAATGCCAAAGCTCCATAAAATAAAAGATCACATTAATATTATTAATAATAATAAATTATTTATTCAATTAAGCTCATTTATTACATTGCACGGCCTCTAGTGGCTTATGGCTGTATTACATTGCAGAGCTCCACTTGGAACGATGCAATGATACTGCAGGAAGCAATAACGCAAAGACAAGTAGAGGAGGAAACAGCAGTACCTGTATAGCCCAGGGTGTTGTCTTCATCATGTCCTGAGTGGGGGGCCTGCGTAACCCCCTCTTTAGGTGCCCCTGGAGTGCTCGTGTCTGTTGGGAGTAACACAGTGACTGAGACTTCCAAAGAAGAACCAGGGGCCACAAAAAACACAGTGGCACCAGAAGAACCCAGCAGAATTAGGCTCCAAAACATCTGCCTATTGAAGAGGTTGTTTCTACAGTCACATCTCTGAGCCCACATTCTTCTATCCAAATGGACTACAAGGTTTAAATGAACAGAACACAGCAACAAATGATGTGACTGGTCAACTAATGTCCACAGTGTGTCAAGTCAATCAACTGTCTGTCATTAATCCATGAGATCCCAAGAGATACAAGCAGAAGCCCAGGTCTTTTCAGGTGCCCATCGATTCGGAGGTCAGTGAACGATGATTCAGAGATCGGTCCTGTTTAGTGCAAGCCTGAGAGTGTGCTTCAGCATCCCTTCAATGAGTTTGTGGATGTGCGTGTGTGTTGGTGTGTGGAACGAATGTATATTTCTGGGAGCATATGGGCAGAACCAAGGCCACCCACTCCAAAGTCTCACACACACACGCACACACATAGATAGACTGTCACACATCCTATTTAGTCCTTAACACACTCATTCACTGTAGCCACACCCCAATCAAGGCTTGTCACTTTTCAGGCTTGACAGACTGAGGCTTGAGGCTGGATGAGGGACCATTTGGGAAAGTGGGGCAGGGGGTTGGGGTCGGTGCCCCTTTGAAGGCTAAATGTGGGATAAATCAGACCGGGCCATGCCCACTTCCATTGTGGGGCACTGACAGGGGGTTAATTTGGGTTTGGGGGGATGTGGACGGGGGGAGGTTAATGAAAAGTAAGTCAGAATTCACCAGCTGACCGCGGTGCAGGCTGTCACTGTGCTGAATGAAGATTGGCATCGCTGAGTGGATAAATGGCAGGCAGACAAAACAAAAGTAGCTCTTCTGAGAGTACTTAGTGCTCGGTGAAGTCTGACCACTGATATCAACCCACTAACACTCTGGAGCCAACATGCTAAATGCAAATTTGTACCGTGAGGCCATTGTAAAGTTCAGTGCAGGAGCAAATTAGCTGGCATGGATGTTGATTAGAGAGGTTAACAGTCTGTGGAAAGGACTGTGCCAGTTTCTGACCTCATTATTGTAATTAGTGTAGAAATGGCTTTTTACTGCAATACACCCAAACTTCCAGCAACTTAGATACACAGTGTATTCTCAATATACTGCCTTGTAATAGTGGGCATTCTATTAAATGACATGAGTACTAGTGCATCTAGTGACATATTTCAGTTTCATTTTTTCATTTTACATTTGATCAATATGGTTTATAAGTCATGGAAATCAGAAATCCAATACCTCAAATTATTAGAATATTTCATAAGATAGTATAAGGTATTTTGGCTCTGGAAAAGGAGATTGGCATGTCCATGGAAGTGCTCTAAAATATCTTGGTAGACGTTGTGATGCCTCTGGGCTTGATAAAACATCTCACACTGGTCTTCAGACACCTTGGATTCTGTGCCTTTCCACTCTTCCTCCAAACTCTAGGAGCTTGAGTTGACTGTGTCTGGAGTGCAGAAAAGTGGGATTCCCAGCAGATGTTTGATGTAAATTTGAAATCAGAAAGACATTAGACTCTTAACATTGAAATTTGTGTTGAAAATGAAAACCATGTTGACATCAAAACCAAGTGAATTTAGGTTGGATGTCAAGTCACAGTCACCTCAGAACTATATATTGATATTTTACATCAATATGACATTCACATGCAACATCTGGAATTTGTTCATTATTGGTTACCTATACTCACAAATTAAAGCCATAAAATATCAATGTTGTAACTATTCTAAGTGACACAAACTGACACTGGCATTAGACATTGTCCTGAAGTTGAGTTTTGGTCAGCCAACAACATGACCCATATTCAGCAAGATAAAAACATCTACTGACATTAGTGGCCAGCTGGGACTGGACCACTGAGCAACAGTCCAGTTCATTTTCTGACACTGTCTCTGGTTCAGGAGGAGATTGACATTCAAAATTCTGCACTTGTACATCCTTTCCTGGAAATGTCTTGTCGCACTGACAGTACACTGCTTCTTGAATTGACTTTTCTTGATAATCCTCTCAGGGCTGTGGTTGCTTGTGTACATTTTCCCACCACATTTTCCCAGCTAGTCACCTTTTCATTAATATTGTTTGATACAGCAAAGGACTTCTGTGGGATACCCTTTATATTGAGGGGGTCACTGATCTTCTGGACAACTATCAGTTCATCAGTATTCCAGTGACTGTGGCTGCATGTGCTATTCAAACAGGTTAGAATATTTAGAAATTAAATTTGAGATACTGGATTTCTGGATTTTAAAGAAACATACTGATCAAATGAAAAACAAAGAAATATTTGAAATACATCCCTTTATGTGTAGTGAATATAATAAATCAAACAGATGACCTTTTTGAATTAAACCATGAACAAAAATCACAACGTTGGCATAGGTTTTATTATAGCTTTATATGTGTGTTATGTTTATTACTGAATCCCAAAGTAGCCTTTAAATGATGTTGACACTTAAACATGAAAAAAAACATGACATTATTTCTGAATTAAACATTTAAATGGACATATATTCAAAACACTTCATAAAGACATACCAAAACTGTCTGTTTGTGCACTGACACCATTTCGGGCAAATGATACTAATCAATAATTAAAATGTCTATAATATTTCTATTTACCAACAGGCATATTGTAAAACAAGCAGGCAATGCAAATAAACATGGGTGCAATAGCTTGTTCAGTTGGACATTTAGAACACTGAGGTAGAGGCCTCAAATAAGCCATATGAGCTAATACAATACCAAATGGATCTGCAGCATATTTATATCAACAACCAAATCAATTAGATGCACTTGAAATCCAGCAAACACAATATCAATTTCCACCCTGTCTCCTCTTCTCCTCAGAGGGAGCACTGGCTAGACCTCAGATGAGGACCACTTCACAGCTCATTAACAGGTGGTGTGCCCAGCTGCCCTCCAGGGCTCATGGACCAAAAGCTGGTGCTCCTCACATTCAAACAGCCCCTATCCACAATACCCCATCTTATCCCCCTCCCCTGGTGACTCATTAAGCTTGGCCATGTGCGGCGATCTGACTTCTCCGTATGGACCCACATAGAGGCCAATCCCAATTTGTTCAAAGACCATGGCTTTCCCTCAGGTCTCAGATTCTGTAGATGTAGTGCACTGCATTTTCAGTGTCTCGATCTGTTAATATAGATCCAAATGAATAGAAGTGGATGTGCTTGGTGAAGAAGATGAAGCAGGAGTACAGAACAAATAAGGCCAGCTATATAAATGAAGAATGGAATGTTGATAGAAGCATGTGGAAAATTCCCAGACCAGTACAGATTTTCCCCAGTCACTTAAACAATCATACAATACTTTTAGTCGGGAGGTAACAAAGTACTGAAGAAAGTATCAACACTTACAGAATAATCAGCTGAATAACTGGCTTCTAAAGTGCCCATATTTACTCTATAAATTCAGCGAGCTTCACCCAAAATAACAACCTAACAAGTAACAATTTTCACACACTTAAGACAAATGAAGAACTAAGTGATCAGAAAGCACTCCCACATTTTTGTCATCACAATCAATCCATTTATGAAAGGTTTGAACGTACATTTCTAGGGAAAACATATTCTGCACTATTATAAAACACAGCCTTACTACAGGAAACATGGTGGAGGTCGATTTGACTCTTGGATTAGAGCCAATTTGTTAATTCTACCCTGTTGTGGGGCAGCTTTCCCCTGAAGCTGTGGCTGGGAGGCATGCTCAGCTGCACTGGGACCTTCACAAGCCGCTGTGGGCTTGATTAGCTACACTATCACGGCAGGAACGCTTAGAGAGGATTATGTATATGGAATGGTGCTCCCTGTCATATAGAACACAAGGTACCAGGCATCAAAACAAAGGGCTGCTCCAGGGACTCTTTATGTATAATCTGCAGAAGGGGACAGTAAGAGAACAGGACAGAGGAGTTCTTGGTGGGGTAGTAAGAGTAGGGATAGTAAACTGGGAACACGGAAAGGTGCTGATAATGGTGATGTATAAAATTCCATTTTCTACTAACCTAGGCCAACTTTGTGAGTTGTTTTTGTAGTTTGATATATTTTTATTCACCAAAATCAATTGGAAATAGTAATGTGGCCATGCCTTAAATGCACTGTGTAGCATTAAAACAAACCCTAATTTACAATTTTTTTTAATTCCCCAAAGAGTGAAGAGCAGCAAAATGAGAGATGTGTGGCTTCATGCTGTACGCAGAGAGGAGGAAAATGGAAAACTGCAGACATAGGTGAAAATCCACCCCAGGAGTCTGATTGCTGCACCTGAATTAGCCACCTCTCGTAAATTGTGAGATCACAGGTCAGTTAGAAATATTAAAGTCAACTTTTATGACGTTAATATCGTTATCATTATAGGATCACAATCATTATTCAAATTCAAAGTGGATTTGACATGATATGACACTTTCAGAGAGTGAGGAGGGTCATTCGTTCCCTTTGATGTACTAATGCTAAAACACTCATCAGCCCCTATTTCTTATTTTTTTCTCCCCAAAAACTCCGCATTGATCACAGGACTGATCACTGATCAGCAACAATATAATGTAACTGTTGGCCTGTCTGACCACAGGTTTTGGACTCCTGATAGCTGTAACTATTTCGAGACAGGGTTTAGAAATGGGTATTTATTCACCCAAAAAAACACAAACATGCTCATAGACCCACTATTCTGCACTGTCCACAGTGATACACACATACACACACTAATAAATTCACTAGTGACCACACGAGTCCAGAGGGGTGGGCAGCCCTATCCACAGCACACAGGGAGCAGCTGGGGAGTTCAGTGCCTTGCTCAAGGGCACTTCAGTCATGACCTGCCATTTCAGGAATTTGAACCGGCGACCATCCAGTCACAAGGCTGGTTCCCTAACCACTAGGTCATGTGGGCCCCAAAGGCAAAGTACCCAGATGAAGTACGCAATTCCAGTAGATTTAAATAACATGAACAGGGTGTAAGAGTTCTGAAGTCAAAGTTCTTCTCCACAAACCACCACCAAGCCCTTGACCCAATTTTAAACACAGCTAGATACTAATCAGATGTTGTTGTGAGCTTTCCTGCTATTTGGAGGTTAGATAAATTGATGTATTTTCCCTGTCAGCAGCCTTTCTGACAGGTATAAAGTAGCCTTGGGGCAGGGCTTGAGCAAAGTTACTTAGAACACTGCGTGCTGGATAAACATGTCAAACGGTGCTGCCTCAGACTCTGCTCCTCTGTGACATACACTGATTAATGTACATAATTAAACACACAAAGAATGGAAAACCCAATCACTCCACTGGCAGGTTAGTCTGAAGTGCGCTCATAACCACAGAGCACGTAAGCAAAGGCTTCAGGACAAGTGCTGCTGATTAGTTACAGAGAGCAGATAATGCAAACAGGTCACTAAGGAACCACACAAAGACTCAAGTGTCTTTGGGGTAATGAAGGTCACAGGAAATATAATATGGTAAGCAGTGGTGTGGTCTCTGGTGGGTAACGTGGAAATCTGTGAGCAAGTCTCCACCAACTACAGCATTCTCATTCAAATAAAACACTTCAACACAACAGTAATACATTGCATTGTTACATTAGAGCTTTTCATTATGGTGTTACACTGTAGTATTGCATTGTGGTGTTATGTTGTATCATTACATTGTGGTGTTACAGTGCAGTGTTACATTAGGATAGGATAGAACTTCATTGATCCCTTGGGAGGGTTCCCTCAGGGAAATTAAGGGTAGCATTACATTTTACTGTTACATTGTAGCATTACAACGTGGTGTTACAATGTAGTGTTACACTGTAGCATTGTAATATAATATATGGCAACACAATATAATGCTACAATATAACTATGCTGTAACACCACATTGCAGATGTCTGTAACATCCACACGTTTCATTGTGTTACAATGTAGCATTACATTATGATGGTACATTGTGGTGTTACATTGCAGAATTTCATTATGTGCTACATTGTGTGTTACATGGTACTAGTTTGTCAAATTACAATGTGGTGTTAATTTGTAGCGTCATATTGTAACATTGTAGCACTAAACTGTAGTGTTACGTTGTATCATTACATTGTGATGTTACATTGTAGCATTACATTGTATGATTACATTGCTGTAATAAATTCAATATATAATCAAATATAATCCTGAATGTTTTGTATTTTCTGATTTTGTGTTTAGAGCTGAATTGAGAGTAGAGCTTGATATTCTCTGACAGTGAAGCAGCCGTTGTGCTGTTTATCTAATTTAAACAAGTTTTGAAAAGTCTAGCCAGTCTTGCATGGTCACATTCTCTCATTCTCTCATTCTCTCATTCTCTCATTCTCTTATTCTCTCTATATATTTCAATGCTTTGAACTCTACGTGTGGAAACACCTGCTTTTTCCCCTTCGCTTTGGCCTTTCTTATATAGGTGGAATGTCTTGTATTTTGACTGGAATTGAAATAAATGAAGCATCATTTTGCATTTTAATTTCATTCAGTAGCAGTAATGTGTAAACAGATGTTTATAAATTGGTGTGTGACATTTCTCTGCACATAACAGCAAGAAATAAAATGCTAATATTTATTGTTAAATTAAGCAGAAGATCCAACAGTCCTTGAACGCCTGGCAAAGGCTTCACTGCTGTTAAAGTAAATCTGATTTGTTTGTTTTTCTTATAGATGAGATATAACCACCAAATGCTTTCCTGGCAGGCATGTGCACAGTGTGAAAAAAGCTTTTACTAAACGAGACACTTTGGGGTGAGAGGTGCGTTCCTACTGTCATAAACAATACCTGCAAACCTGCTTTTCAACACTAAGAAACCTCATCTGGCCCTACAGCCTCTTCTGTCATTAGCCAAGTCACAGTCACAATGGAAGGGGAATTCTTCCGACTTTAATAATGAGTAGGTGACAGAACCTCAGCTAATTCATCTGCACGTCAGGATTTAACGACTCGCTTCTCCAAGTTTGTGGCTTCATCGCATAATGATCTCAACTTCTGCCTGTGAGTCTGTTGAAGGCAAAACAACTCAGGGAAAATTACCAAATGGGTCTCTGCTTAGTGACAACTGCTCTTTATTCCCCCTCATTATGTGTGTGTGTGCGTGTGTGTGTGTGCGTGTGTGTGTGTGTGTGTATGTGTGTGTGTATTGTCTACAATAAGGCATGTCATACCTAGCTCAATAAAACACATGATGAATATCTTTGCACGTTAGTGCTTCAGTTTTAAATGACACAACAGTGCCGTACAGCTTCACAAGCAGAGCAAAGCCTGGAGATATGGCTCCTAAATCTGATGTGAAAATATATCACTATTAATCACCATTATCATTTATAAAGACTGATAAAAAATAAAATGGTAGAATTAGAAATAAAGACATGGGTGAGGTAGACATTGTTTTCTCTCCCTTACATTCTCTTACATTCCTCTTTCCCTTCCTACCTGCCTCCCTGCCCACGTTCCCCCTCTCTCTTTTCCTCTCTCTCTCTCACCGTCTCTCAGATATCTATGCAAACAAGTGGGATAACGACTCTGATTTCTGATAGAAGCGACGGGTTCGAATAATGCCTGTATGCAAAATCTGAGACAGTGGTCAGTATTTCCACACAGTGAGTATCATATCAAACTCATCACTCTGTCAGTGAGCAGACAGCTGGCAGATGTCCAGGAGATACTGTGGTGTGTCATGGAGCTTCCTGTGTATTGATTAAGATTAGAACAAAGCAGTGGTCTGGTCTTGATTGGTTCACAATTAATATCCAGATCAATATATAAGGTTCCAATCTATTTTGGAAACAACAAGCAGAATGATCATCTTTTTACATCTTTCTACCGTGCCGACGTCCACTAGCTGTGAAAGGGGCCCAAGAGTGTTGGCATAGTTAAGTAATAGGAGCTCTGTATAAACAACTGAACAAACGCTGTTGCATCTCATTGAAAAGAAAATCCAGCACAACCAAAAAAAGAGAGAGGTCAGTTTCAAAACCCTAAACAGTTACATAACAGTCATTTATATTGACAACCCCAACCCAGTCGCACAAGCCTTTCAACAAGTCCAGTTGTGACATGGTTAAGCTTAAGGGCCACTTCAAGGGAATATGTGTAACACTGGAGCGCAACACATCACAGGGCTCAAGACTCTATTATGGGTTGCTATGCAAACTAGGCCTAAAGATCAAGGCTTTTTCTGTGCCAGTGTCTGCTGAAGGCGAGCTCAAAGTGGCGTGCAATCAAATAAAAGACTAAAGGCTGACAAGAGCTGGGTGGCTTGTGCCATCTCTCCTTGCCAACATCTGCATCCTCAAAAACACCTCATCTACCCCATCTGAACCAAACTGGAGCTAAATACGAATCCACAAAGGGAGAGCAAGCGCCGTACAGCACGAAGACGCCAAACCCAGAATACAGAGCAGGTGCTACATGGTTGTGATGTTCAAAGGTAACCTGACTACAATCTCTAGATGGCTCCTGTGAGCTGCCGTAGTGCCATAAACCAGGCAATCAGTGCAGAGCTCTTATTGTCCATGAAAGAAAAAAAACAGTAGCTGTGTCTGAATCTGTGCCCTATTTACTATATATTACACTACTTTGGGATTCCCCCATTTTTAGGGGTGTCTGCGAAGTACTAGTGAATTTTCCATGCACTGTTATGTATAGTGTACAAACAATTTATGCTATGGGACAGAGTACCTATGATTGATTGCAATGTTTGGTTTGAAGATGTGCACACAGATTCTCAAATTCTATAACAGAGCTCTGTATAATGATCTGCATTGTTTACATGTTTCTAAAACATCTACTGTGTTTCATTCTCAGGCAAAATAAGAGCTTAAACAAGAGTTTAAAAAGTTCACTATTACTACTTACACTACTGCTCAAAAGTTTCAGAACCCAACTTAAATAATCAATAAATAATGAATTATCATAAACTCAACACATACATAGTCAACAGCAGCCTTTAATTTGATGGAAAATCAATTCAGTGAGAATGTAATATATTCATACCCACCAACCAATCCCAGTTAAACACCTTTTAGTTATACTGTGGTTTTAAATATCAACTTTTAGCACTGAAGCGTTAAACCGACAATTCATGCCCATGTGAGCATGATTTATTTCAGTAATACACAATGATTACCACACATTATAGGGAAGATCCCATAATAATACTCTTTGTGGGTTTATGACATGATCATGATCATCCTAATAAAGCACATTTGCCTGTTTTTCTGTGTGAGATACTGTATGTAGGTTTAAATGGGATTAAAATGGGAGTTTTACACACAAAATGCCGTTAGAAAGTTTACCAGAAATGGCTGTTTAGGTTTTTGGTAAAATGTATAGCACAAGTAGACACAGCACATTTTAAACGTTCTTTAAACATCCTTTTAACGCTTCTCGGGTATTCCCATGAAATCCACCTAATTATATCCAAAATTAGTTTATGTTTTCCCCTCATTAATCCTTCACACATTTCAGCAGCCACTCACATTTCTTTCTCTACAACTTTGCCAAAGAGACTTGCATGATTATAGGTGATGAAATAATTTGAAAAGCCCCACAACAATGACATGGATCTGGAGTCTGGAGTGGGGAAAAGCTGACGAAACACAAGCAAGGTCCAGAAGATTGCTTTAAAGTGGTTCAATGTGCAACACAGAACTCCAACATCCAAGCCACGTTCAATATGAGTGAAGGAAGAGATTTTACATTTTAAATGAATGAACTGTTTAGTCTCCTGACAGCGAACGTCTTCAATATGTCCTCGAAACATTTCACAATAGTCTTGGGTTCAAGTCTTGGGCCCTTTCTGGGTGAAGTTTCAATGTTCTCCACATGCCTGTGTGGGTTTCCTCTGGGGACTCCGGTTTCCTCCCACATTCCAAAAGCATGAAGCTCAGGTAAACTGGCTGTTAATGAGTGTGTTTGTGTGTGAGGGAATTCTCCAGGTGGACGGTCATTTCCAGTAGAGAGTACACTGTGTCCAGCTTGCTGCCTCTCATCATTGGTGTGCTGGTTGAGCACTGAGTGTGATTGTGAAAAGCGTTGATTATAAAGTGTACATGGGTGTCTAGGAATGTGCTATATAGATGTAACTTCATATAGCATATTTAACTTCAGTGGTTTGATCAAAAATGAAATTAACATGATCTGTCGGTGTCTCAGATGCAGTCAATCTTCATGCTTTGCACAGACAAATTGAAATGATTCCCAATACAGTATGCTACTGTAACACTTTTTTTTATTGTACATGCCTTTTAGATGCTCAATTAACATTCAATTGAATGTCTATTAAGAGTAAATAATTTTCTATTGAATGTAACCTACACCTTCTCCTAATATTAAACAGATTAAAGGTTAGATTTAAGGTTTAAGGTCAAGTTAAGTTTAGGTTTTAACAGTTGATTAAGGTACTAAGTGTAAGGTTAGGATTAGGGTTAGGATTAGGTGTATGCAGTTGCATTTAATAGACATTAGCTGAATGTTAAGTGAGCATCTAATAGGCATGTTCATTGTGTGATCAGACAAGGGAAAACTAATGTGTTTTGCAGAAACAGTGCTGAATATCTTATTTTAGTTTTCTTCATCATTTGTTTAAAGGCCAGCAGCTGGCCTTTACATTGGGTGGACATTGTATGATGAATGGACCAATAGAAATGGTCCAGCATTGTTTGGGGAGCAAATCTTGTTGCATAGTGTACACTGAATCTTAGAGCTGTTTATGCTTCTTCTGTAAAGTTGACATTCTGGAAATAAAATATGTTCCAATATGCATCTGTAATTAAATAAACCTAAGTTTGGGTTTTACGGTTAACTCAGGGCTAAGTGTAACGTTAGGTTTAGGGTTAGGATTAGGTGTAGGGTTAGGTGTTGGTTATATTCAATAAAAAATAATTTACATTAAACTAAATACATACAAAGTTGTATTTAATAGACAGTAGCTGACCATTAAGTGAGCATCTATAAGGCATCTCTAATGGACCATGCAAATAAAGTGAGACCTGCAGAATCACTTACTTATTCTGTCAACCAGGGGTGTATAACTCCAGTCCTGGAGGGCTGGTTTCTGACAACGTTTGGTAGTTGTCCTACTCAAACACATCTCATTCAACCCAACAGGTAATTACCAGGCAAAGTGGGTGTGTTTGAATAGAGCAACTATCAAACTTTGCTGGAGCCCTCCAGGACTGGAGTTGTGCACCTCGGCTATAAACACAAAAATAAACCAAGAGATCTTTACAGGAACCATTGCAATCTTTGCTTAAATTCACAAATAAACACATACAGAAAAAAAAAAAAAGTGTTGAGACATAATTTTGTTTACTTTTATGCAGAATGACCAACATTATAGGTGAACATTGGATTCTAATATATTTTAGCTCATAAAGTGATATTTTTGAAGTCATGTGTAAAACTGCTGCAATGGTGGCACTACAGTGTCTTTATCTGTTGGACATATTTTCCATGTCACACACTGTGGTCCAGTATATATATAAAAATATTCTCACCAATTACTGAATTATTTGGAATTAGGATAAAAACGGTCATGAATCAATCAGAATGTCAACCTTTTCAAGGTTTTTGAAAAATTGTTGGGAATTTAGATAAATATGTAGGTAAAAACTGGTCAAACTGACATCTTTCAGGAAAAAGATCATATATATCATCTTCTAGTCAGTGAACAATGTGAATCATTTTAGGCCCAATGCAATAAAACAGCACTAACATAAACACACTCATCCATTTAGAAAGGCTTCCAAACCCCGAGCACTCTCATGTGATAATAAATTCTCAGAGAACACATGAAAGGAAACAAAAGGCTGAATGAGATTCTCCACACGCCTCTCCAGGCCTCCTGGACCTCTTGGACCTCCTCGTACGTTCTCCTCACAGCATAACTTAAATTTATTGGCAGTGTCTAGCTGAAGGGCATCAGAACGCCGATTGACATGAGCAGACGTCAGTGTTGCCATCTGTTGGAACTGTCCATTTGGAAAAGAGGAAAGAAAGCAAACAAAAAGCTGGAAAAGGGTCATGCTCACCGCCACACCGAAGCATAATGCATTTGGGATTCTTCCACGCTAAATCTGCTCAGCCATAATTCAGAGTGGACGCTGGTAACATTTTTGCTACATTCACATGTTTAAGGGATAACACATGAAAGGAGAACATCACAGCATCAAACATCTGGCACTAATGCCTCCAGTATTGCTGTGGACTTCTGGAATTGTTTTGGTCCATTTTCACCTTTTGAACTTGCAGTATATTATACTATGGAGAGCAGAAGCTCTGCTAAATGTGCTGACAAAGTTAAGAGGTAAAAGCTACTATCTCCAGATAATAAACCAGGTCAAATCTTAGAAATTACAGAAGCATATTTGAAATTATTTTATCTCCAAAATGTGTAACTTTACAGAAAAAGCAAAAACAGTCTGAACTGTTAATGTACATTAATGCCACAAGATTTGCTCCCTGCATAATTTTGGACCATTTCTATTGGTCCATTCATCATATAATGTCCACCCAATGTAAAGGCCAGCTGCTGGCCTTTAAACAAATGATGAAGAAAACTAAGGAAACTGATATTCAGCAGTGTTTCTGCCAAAATACACGAGTTTTCCCTTGTCTGATCACACAAGTTAAGGTATTGTTTGCTGAAATGTGTGTTAAATGATACACTAACCAGACCAAGATGCAGTCAGATGTTATTCGCACATGCTGACATCTGACTGGGTGAATGACCCTCCATTCATTTATTCAGTCCCTCTGAATATTTAAATCTGGCTTCTGTCGACACATATTGTTTCATTGCTGATCCCATTCTGTCTGCATACGTCCCAAACAAAAGCCCAATTTCTGCCCATCTCATCCAACACTGAGCCAGAAAAGAGGGAGGAAAACTAATGTGCCCGCTTCCCACTGAATGTCCTCAGATTCCTAATTAGCACATTTATTAAAATCTAATTCGTTTATGCTTGAGTGTGGCCTTGAAGTGCCAATCTTCATTTCCTCTGATTAGCAGCTGCCTTGCAGACGTCCTGCTATTGTATCTCAAACATCTCCATGAAGTTAACACAGTAGGGTTTCAGAGTCTGGTTTAGAACATGAGAAAAAAACACATTTTAACCATGTTTAAAAAGCAAGAATTCGCAGATCATACTCTTAAAAGCGTCTAATCCAAGGTTAATGGTATGGACATCCATTTCTGGGATGTCTAAAAAATCTTTAATTGATAGAGAACCTTTACTGTCTAAAGAACATACTATTGCTGTTATGCTTTACATCTCCATTTTTGAAGATTTATAATTTTTCAAAAAATATATTTGTTCTTTAAATTGTATCAACAAATGGATCAATAGAAATGTAACAATGAGTTGGAATAAAATCTTTTCACACTGACGTCCTTTTAGCCCTCATGTATTAATATTCTGTTTACACCTTATTGTTCTAAGGGTCATAATTGACAAACCTTCACGAAATCACTAAAATAAAATGTTTTTGGGGGAGTTTTAAACAATCAACTTTGACTGAGAAAACACATACAAGTGAATATTTGAGTTTTCTCTCCTCTCATTACAGAAAGACTGCATTTAATCACTGGACACCACTCGTTTTTATCACAGCACACCTTGAATAGCAGTTCAAACCATTTATTTTGTTGTGTTTTTAAGTGAACAATGAATTAAGTTAAAAGCTTTCAAATGGCCCGTAGGAATTTATAATATATTGATGGAAGCTAATTGTTTAGAAAGTTAGAATACATCACTACATTCTTTTTCAATAAAAGAATGTTTGTAGGACAAGAATCACAAGATTATAAAACCTAAAGATGTTTAAGTTAATAATACACGGCTAAAAATGGGTTAAGGTTGTCTTTGATGGTCATCAGGGTTAAAACACTGGTAATCCAGACAAAAACATTCTCTGTGTTGGTCAAGAGCTAAGCTGGTCAACCAGCTGGTCAATCATCTTAACCAGCTGTAGCTGGACAGGCTAAAGCAGGGATATTTTATCTATATTTTATGTCATTATTAGCAGTATTCAGATTGTATTAGTTCAGTAGGATGACATCAGAGTAAACATATTACAATAAACTGACCTGAGAAAACTGAATCCCAACAGCACAAAGCTGCTGTATACAAAATAACATTTATTAAACATAAATATAAAACAGTGTAAATATACTAAGCTTTTAAACCTTTTAATGGCAGTGTATAATAACTGTGTAAATGTGAAAACGAGTCATGAAACACAGCAGGCCTGAAGTACTTTTTCATCTCAAAAGCCTTTCAGCTGGAGTGAGAGTAGCGTGCCATAATTTGACAGGTCTTAAAACGCCCAATTCCGCTGAAAACCCATACTGTATGACTCACTGTGGTAAAATAACGGTTATAAAGGCAGCAGTTAACTTTCCATATACACGTTACAGCTTGTCCAAATATAGACACAACACAAGCCATTTCTGTGATTTAACTTCCTCTTGCTAATGGATAATTGTATACTAGCACATCTGCCAAACTACACTGGCATACACTCCGGCTAAAATCCCCACCGCCGCTCACTCGCTCCCTCATTTCACATAAATAATTCAGTCTGAAAACATGTTGATGAGGCTTTCACTTTGGTGCGGTTGAGCTCTTGAGAGAAAATGCTCAGAGGAGATGTTTAGATGATTCCAACTTCAAGGAAGCATCAGTGTGCAAAGCTGCTGCAGCACTCAGGCCAATACTCTGAGTAATACGAGCTTCAGCTCTACAGCCAGTGTTAAACGCTGTACTGGATGACCTCACACATGCACAGAATCATGTTTTAGAGTTAACACACTAATAATGCATAATGTACTCCTAAAGTCATCCAATTTGCCCTTGTTAGTCCTCAGTCCTTTTAAACATGATTTATTACTGGCCAGTAAAAAGGCAAAACATTGGTATTCTGATTTTTTGATTACATAACAAGTGCATCGGAAAAACAATATTCACCAATAAAATCTTGTTTCACCACCACTTATTACCACTTATACCATCATCACTAACCATCACCTAATTACTAATTACATGAAATTTCTATAACTTATAAAAACGGTGGTGCAGTGGATAGCGATGTTACCTCACAGCACGAAGGACTTGGGTTTGATCCCCAGGTGGGGTGACCTGGGACATTTCTGTGTGGAGTTTGCATGTTCGCATAGGTTCTGTCTGGGTAATCTGGTTTCCCCCAAAGACATGTGCGGTAGGTGAAATGGTGACTCTAAAGTGGCCCTTAACGTGTGTGTGAGCCCTACAATGGCATAGTGCCCTGCCCTTGTGCTCAGAGTTGCCAGCTGGAGACCCGTCCCCCATTCAGGAATAAGTGGTATGGATGAATTATCAGTCATAGCATTATGACCACCTCCTTGCCTGTCCAACCTCACTGTCCATTTTATCACCTCCACTGACCATACAGGATCACTTTGTAGTTCTATTATTACAGACTGTAGTCCATCCGTTTCCCTGTATACTTTATGAGCACACTGTTCAAGACCCAACAGGACCACCACAGGGCAGGTATTACGTGGGTGGTGGGTCATTCTCAGCACTGCAGTGACATAGTGCTGGTGTGTGTTGTGCTGGTCTGAGTGGAACAGACACATCAGTGTCCTGTGACAATGATTAGAGGATGACCAACACAACAACTGTCCAGAAATTGAAGAGCTTTTGTCTCTGACTTAACATCTACATCTAACGGAGTGGACAGTGAGTGAAGTGATTCAACACTCCAGCAGCACCGCTGTGTCTAAACCAGTGCAACACACACTAACATACCAGCACATTTTCACTACAGTGCTGATAATGACCCACTGCCTACATAATACCTGCTCTGTGGTGGTCCTGTGGGGTCCTGACCATGATGTTGACCAGATGGACTACAGTCTGTAATTATAAAACTACAAAGTGCTCCTGTATGGTAAATAGAGCTGAAAAAATGGACAGTGAGTGTAGAAACATGGAGGTGATCATAATGCCATGGTTGATCAATGCATAGATGAGATATTCTTTCTCAAAGAAGCCTTAGAATATTGTGTATGATTTGCAGGGGTCAGGGAGTCACTATCATTATGTGGAATCCCACAGAGATGTCTGGTATATGGAGATGACAGTGAACCAGCTGTGCTGTGGGAAAGATGGGAGACCAGCTACAAAGGCTAAACTCTAACTCAACCAACAAAGGAATAAGGGCCAATTGAAGACTACCACATGCTGTGGGGAAGCCAGTGAAGCAAGCAGGTGCTTGGCTGAAAACAAACTGGGTACAATGAGAGACCAGCAATGCTATGTGTTAAGTTTCAGGAATAATACATTTCTCCACTTTGGTGCCATGACAGAAAAAAGTCTGGGTACTTTTTTTCGATACATCTTAAGGGATGGTGGGTCAAGCTGAAGGACAGTCTTGGTACAGACTGAGTTTTGACCATTGCCATCGAGTACACAGGGTCTGATCAATTCTAGCTTGAACTAAAATTTTCTTGTTACAATACCAAACTATGCTTAGCATCCAGACTCTTTTCTATCCTGGCACCAAAGTGGAGGAATGAACTTCTCTGAACAGCTTTACTTGCTGTTTAATTACTTACTTGCCAGCTTCAAAGGCCAACTGAAGACCATCTCTTTCAAGAGCATTTAACACATTAATGCCTTATAATTATACTGAATCTTATAAAGTGTAATATGTTGAGCACTGAGTGTCGAGGTCTCCGTTCTGGAAGTAATCTCTACAAACTAGCTATTTTAAGGATATTTACTGAGTGAACAGCAAAGCATGTTTGTAAGTCACTCTGGATAAGAGTGTCTGTCAAATGCACTAAATATAAATGAGGGCTAGGATGAGTTAGACAAGGTTAGGCTATGCCAGGGGTCAGCAACCCAAATTTAAAAAGAGCCAATTTGTCTTATTTCATCCATTTGCATTGATAACATTTAGCTGATGCTCTCATCCAGAGTGACTTAAAGGTTTCTCATATTACAGAGGTGGGCCAGAGTAGTGTTACATGTATACAGTAGTTGCCCAGTCTGGGAATCGAACCCCACTCTCCCACATGGTGCAGTGGGCTGGTAGTGTTAACTAGCCAACCAACCACCAAAATCAAGAACTTTAAAGCACAAAACATCACTTGGCTTTTATCAGTAACTAGCAAGCTGATTAGCTATTTTTGCTGAAGGGTGGGCCTTTATCTGTGACCAACAAGCTGACTGGCAACTTTTGTTGAACGGTGGGACTTTATCTGTAAATAGGCTACTGTGGAGCTGCAAGAGGGCAATTAAAGAGCTGCCAACCCCAAGGCTATCTAAGCCATGTCAAGTGTCTACAGTGAGTCATTATGGTGATGTAAACAGGCCAATAAAATCAGAGCTAAAAAGCCCAGTGTGTTTCATCCTGAGGCAAAATAGCAGGGTGGTAAATATTTATAAAATAAAATAAAATAAAATAAAATAAAATAAAATAAAATAAAATAAAATAAAATAAATAAATAAATAAATAAATAAATAAATAAATAAATAATTTAACTTATGAATATTTCAACTCCAAAAAATTAACAGACTTACTATTTATACAACACATAAAAATGAAAAAATGATGAACAAATGCTTTCTAAGCCCCTTTTAAATCAACATTTCATAGATCCGAGCTCTACTTTCTTTAAGTACAGTGTATGTATTGTGCTCCAGTCAGTGGCAGTGCAGTTGGGTGGTGCAGGGTATACTGGCTCTCACGGTCATGTGCATGTGAGTGCATCCCTCCATGTGTGCAAAAATGAGGGCATCTAAGGACCATAAAGAAAGCAAAATCAACTTCAAGGGGATGGTGATCTGCTGTCTGACCCCGAAAGTTCATTCTGCACAGGTGATTAACCTTCTGACTCCATCAAATCCCAGGAGTGGCCAACAAGACCCCACTTTTTTAAAGCAGCACCTTTCATAGCGTGTAATTTATGAACTGTGCCTCTTCCACTCTGTCCACCTGTTTTTCCACTCCAGCTCCACAAAGTTTCGCTTTCCCTAATAACTCACAACCCGCTAACTCTTGAGGTCACATTCCTCACAGAGGAAAGCAGTGGAATGAGAAAAAGACCGAGAAGGCATCAAGTTTTTGACATCTGCCATACATTCTGCTGACAAAAATATAGCAGAAATGTGATGTATAATGACATAAGTGGTGAACAAAAAGAAAAATCAATGTCTGTTCACAAAAATGCTTGAGATAGCTTTTGGTAGTGAGCCACCGAACAGTGGGGGATGAAAGTGAATGTTTCTCTCTCTCACTCACTTCATGTACAGAGTTTTTGCCAATAGAATAGGACTCTCTTCATGTAATTATTATAGTGTCTATAATTAAAACAATAAAAAGTATGGCACTAAATAGTGAGGCAGTGATGCAGCGAGATGTGTGTAGCTGTTATAATACTGTGCAGAAAAGGAGGGTATAGGGGTATTTGTGGCCCTTTAACAATTATGTTTTTAAAATTTGTGATCAGCTGGTTAAATCTGAAGTTCTTTTGGGTTGGTATGAATCTCTCTGTCTCTCTCTCTGTCCTTTGCCTGTGCTCTGACCTTGTGACTCGTACAGTAATTGAGATTCACAGCTCATTGTTACTTAATTACAGAGCCTTCAAACCTCCTGGAGCCACAGTAGAAGGAGAAAGTGAAGAGAGTGACTGAGAGAAGAGGGAGCGAGCGAGAGAGAGAGAGAGAGAGAGACAGAGAGAGAGAGAGAGCAATGGACTTGAACAGTGACCTCTAAATGGCAGAGAATGCATCTGGGTACTTATTTTAATCACCAGCTGGGTCAGTGTATTAGAGTCACAGCTCTAAAACCTAATTTATGTTTCTTGATGTCAAATCAGGACCAGGGCAAAGGCCTCGTCTGTAGCTAAAATAAATGAGAGGAAAAGATAATAACAATATTATGCCATATTAGTGCAGTTCACACTGTCACATAAAATCTAACAAAGAGTTAGAATATTAGTTTTATAATAAAAAAAGACAATTATGTTAGTTATTTCAGTGTTTTGAATCAGAATTTATTTGCATTATTTCTAAATTGAAATTGAATATGAATTAAACCAGGATGAGCCTACAGTTCACAGACACAAATATGATTTTTCTAAATTAAACCGTAACAGAGAGTGTCATACAGATTACCGTTCATGACATCAGTCCTAGATCAACACAGGTAGTGGGGACCAATGTTCATCGGGGCTTAAATCTAGAATCCACAGCATTCAGAACTGACCATTTTCACAGGAAAACAGGAAATTGTTATGGTTATATAACACCTACATAAAGACTGTCATGACAAATACAATAGACCTGCATATAACTTTATTAATGCTTAAGCCTTGGATACACTTTTAAAGGAAATGTGCAACACTTCAATTCATTACACTTTTAGTAAAATTTGGTGAACGTTTCCTCACCATCCATTAGCAGTTAGGTGTTTGCACACTGGAATTAAGTTTATACACAGGCTAACGGCTAGAAAATGGGGAGAAACAGAAGCATCTCGACCAACTATTCCATCAAAACCTTCTTTTGGTCTGGAAGGCAGTGTTTTTACCTTGGCAATGTGCATGCATGAATTTGGGGGGCAGAGCTCAACAGTCATTCAGGTTGGGTTGAGTCACTGACCAGTATACAATACTACTGTAGATTACATTCACAGTTGGGTCAGGTTGAGTCGCTGACCAGTATACAAAAATCAACAGACTAGAGTCAACCAGCACAGACTGTAGTGTAGTGTTGTGCAGTGTAACCCTGGCTGTGCTCAAAGTTCAATTGTCAGATCACATCATTCCATTTAATGTGATGTATTTCAAGCTTTTGTATTAAGTTTGATACTGATCTGTAATAAAGTCAACCCTGAATTTAAACATTGTAATAATGTGAGATTCTGGATTTCTTTGGAGTTATAAGCCCTCCTCATCAACAGTTCAAAAAAATGAATGATATTCTAATATTCTGAGATGCACTAGTACAAGGTTTTTTTTTGTATCAGAGTGATTATGAGAAAGAATATACATACTCTTTTAGATACTGATGACAGGCCTGCTTTTCTCAGAAATATTGATGATAATGTTACTCTGGGTCTACCTTACCTCTGTCCCTGACCGCCTGTCCTACACACACTCACATCTGCTTCTTTACTCAGCAAGATAATACTGTCCCTCAGCAAACATTGAGATGACATTGGGGGCATTCGCTTTTAGTTTATGCTCTCAGCCTCGCTGTGAAGTGAGAAAGTAAAAGTATATAATTTTCAAGACACTGGACTGAAGTACGTTCACAAGTATTCCCATCCCTGTATCCACGAGAACAGACAGCCCAGACATGTTTGTTATATTTATCACACCCACTCAGTGCCTTGTCTCGACTTTCCCAGACTCTAAAGTCCGTCCTGTCCCCACTCATTTTCTCTTTGATATCTATTATACATAAAAAAAAATCATTCTGCATCGTCAAACAAAGAGAAAACAAATCCTGTGTAGGAAAGCCTTTGAAGCTCCATTCACCTGCAGGTTATAATTATGATTACTGCTGTGTGTCTTGCTTGGATGGCAATATCATATTTACAAGCAAGGAGCTCATGCATATAATTACAGTGTTGTCAGAGTGTGGCTAAATGGAACTTTTAGGAGTGAGAATCATTAGACAGCACTTCAGATGGCACATCTGCAGTACTGTGAGGTAATGGAGGCACCGTCATGTTGTTTTAAAAGCTTTCCAATGTTCAAGGACTATTAACAAGAGGAAACCAAGACATATAGTCTAATTTCATGATTACAGCATAACACAGCAAACAAATAAAAAACAAACACATGAACAAAATGTAGTCAGTTTCACTGAAAATGTAAATCATGAAACGGAAACTCTGTTGTGTGAAATAAAATTGCCCACATGATAATTTTGAAGTTCACTGAAACACAACCAACCAACCAACCAACCAACGAAAGAAAGAAAGAAAGAAAGAAAGAAAGAGGTTTTTCTGTGACAGTGACGATATGTAATATTAGCTAAGTGAACTACAGTGCATTGTTGATAGAACATTGCTATCAAAATACACCTGTTCAGGCAGTAAAGCTGGTCAGAGTTAGATTTCATGCACCCTCGGTTCACTGAGAGGTCAGGTCATGACACAGATGGCTCAGAGTGTGAGAATTCATTGAACCACAATCTGCAACATGTACAAGAAAACACACATTGAGTTAGAGTCCATTTTCAGAGTTGATTTATCGAATCCTTTTTTGCTAATATGTGTTTTACAAGGTCATAGATAACGGCAACTTAAATCAAACTATCAGAGTATGGTTCCACTTTAGAAAGCCAAGCCAAACACATCACATATGTAGTGCTGTTGAAATGTTGTGAAGCAGACATGGTATAGCTGTAACACAGCCTGACCTGCATATTATAATGAAATCAAAACATACAGAAATGAAATTCCCAAAAGAAAAAAGAGCATTTTATAGTCTCAAAGCACTCATCCCAGTCTCAAAGCACTCATCCCAGTCTCACAGTACTCATCCCAGTCTCACAGCACTCATCCCAGTCTCACAGCACTCATCCCAGTCTCACAGCACTCATCCCAGTGTCACAGCATTCATCCCAATCTCACAGCATTCATCCCAGTGTCACAGCATTCATCCCAGTCTCACAGCATTCATCCCAGTCTCACATCACTCATCCCCACTGTCATAGCACTCATTCCAGTCTCACAACCCTCATCCCAGTCTCACAGCATTCATCCCAGTCTCACAGCATTCATCCCAGTCTCAAAGCACTCATCCCCAGTGTCAGAGCACTCATCCCAGTCTCACAGCGCTCATCCCAGTCTCACAGCACTCATCCCAGTCTCACAGCACTCATCCCAATCTCACAGCATTCATCCCAGTGTCACAGCACTCATCCCAGTCTCACAGCATTCATCCCAGTCTCACATCACTCATCCCCACTGTCATAGCACTCATCCCAGTCTCACAACCCTCATCCCAGTGTCACAGCATTCATCCCAGTGTCACAGCACTCATCCCAGTCTCACAGCATTCATCCCAGTCTCACAGCACTCATGCCCGTCTCACAGCACTCCTCCCAGTCTCACAGCACTCCTCCAGTCTCACAGCACCCCTCCTAAAACAACTTGGCAGTCAATCAAGTTCACCACCAAAAAGGCTCCTGCCAACAATGGCTGAAGAATACAGTATCATGGTAAGTGCATGCTTTCTGTCTCATTACACTTGTGTCTAAACACTGCTAATGGATGTTTAGAGAGGGCCTACTTTTATAGCATCCTTTTATAGAACGCTTCCACCCAGGCTAGATCTCACTCTCAGCTCAGCACTGATCATAAAGTATGACCTGAGAGGAGAGGGGATGATAAAAACCAATGTCCTAGCAAACTATGAAGAGATACTACTGTCACAAAATGAATTTCCATTCACAGAGGTTTGCAATGTTCAAAGAAAACACTGCATGGAATGCAACTGTTATCAGTATCATCATATGTCCTAAGACCAACAATGAACTGTGCATATATCAAGATCACCATTCCATACTGGGAAAAAAAGTACAAAAGAGTGAAAATGAAGAAATAGGTGTCTGTATACTTACACGCTGAACAATAAAGGTGTCCAAAATTTTAGAAAAAACAGTTTCAATTTTTTGTTGCAGTCACATAAAGGTATGTGACTGTAGGTAACCTTAAACCTTTCAACCCTAAAGGCCTGTATGTGGACACATACATCAACTGAGTTACAGATTGCTTTCATAGATTATGAATGATTACTGTTTACTTAATCATTAATAGACTCTGGTACTTTATTAAATATTGAGTATTTTGTTAATAATAATTATATACTTATAATTAGCACTTTTATAATAATAATCAGTATAGTGTAATAGTACTACTTGTATTAAAGTTCTTGAATAATAAGTCATTAGTAGTTGTTAATTAATGAGTAGATACTGATTAATTAGTATTTACTGAACTCTGTAGATTCTAAATTATTAGTATTTACTGAAAACTATGTAGGTACTAAATGATTAGTACTCATTGAACAATAAGAAAATACCCAATAATTAGTATGTATATGAATATTTGTAAATGTGGATAATTAGTAGTTATATGAATAATTAATAGATACTGAATCCTTAGTATTTATTGAAAAATCGGTAGGTACTGAATAATTCATTTATTCTCAATAATATGAAGATACTAAATAATTAATACTTATTGAGTAATAAGAAAGTACTAATAATTATCACTTACCAAACAAGGTGAATATATTAAATGATTAGTACATACTGAATAATTAGTACTTTTTGAATAATGTGTATATTTTATAATGGTGAGCAGTTCTAATAAATTAAACATGAAACCAAATGATAATGTGAGGCAGATTTTCAGCTTTTCATTTGTAAACAATCAGACACTCCACTGATATCATCATGTGTAAACAGTGTACACATATCTGAATCCGGTCAATTCTGTGGACTTACTTATGTACAAAAGACCAAAATGGACTGAAGAGCCAGAAAGAGAGGGAGCCAGATAGAGAGCGATAGGGAGAGTTCTGAAAGAGGGGGGTTACTTACGAGACCTGTCCCCTTTCCATCTCCACCCACCCTTGTTCCTCCCTGGCTTGTCCCCATCCCAACAGAGTCCACACGTTAACCAGGTTCCCAGCAGCAGCAAGGTGAGAGGGAACAGCAGCCCTGCCGTCATTCCAGTCCAATCCAGTTAAGTAGAGTCTCCAAAGAGAGAGAGTGGTAGAGCCAAGCTGGAGCTTCAGAACTGCAGCTCACTCACATCCCACACAGCTTTGAGGTGAGAGTCTGCTGCTCTGTACCACTAACACACACACACACACACACACATATAGATCCATTCACACACATACAAGCAGAGTGCTCCTCTCCCACTCCCTTTCAGAACTTCAGCACCAGAAGATGTAAAAAGATGTCCCAGGTTGAGCTGAGGAACATTGATCTGCTCTCTGGTTAATTTTACCAGTTCTTCCAGTCCTTCAAGACCTAATGCCAGGTTGGTCTTTTTCCAGGCAGTTCCGGTGGAGTCTCGCTGCCTCGTGCTGAGAGAGGTGAACAGAAAGTGAGTTGCTCAGCAGGTCCTCTATGATTCAACAGCATGGCCAGGTGTGAGGGAGATAGCCGCACTTCAGTGCTCCCCAGGCGAGTGACAGTCGTCCCTGAAAAAAGCCCCCTGAGTGTCCCCTCCCTCCTCCAGCCTCCGCTTCATCAGAGCCCGTGGCGAAGAGGAGCTGATGTTGGTATGAAAACAGGAAATAAATCAAGGGTTGAATTCTCAATCCTGGAGCCTTGACACTGCCAAGTACAGCTGCATGAATAAGGGGGAGGGAGAGAGAGTGTGTGGAGTATACAGAAAGAGAGAGAGAGTGTGTGTACAAGGGATCGAGCGGCAAGTGTTCAAGTCAGATAGCCTTGGTTGACTGACTCTCTTTCTGTGCAGATGAGAAGTTGATGCACTAATATAGTGTTTTGCTGACCTTGCATGTAGTTTGGATATAACCTGCCTGTTCGGCTCTCGGGCATGTCTATCAAACACCTCACAGGCAGCACAAAGCATCCTCATCCTCAGGTCTTCCTCTCAGTCCTTAACTCAAACCACACACACCTGTTCACACACACACATAGTAGAACTAAAATTTATCCTGATATATTTTAGCTGAATGGGGATAAATGATATATGATGTATATATGATGTGGAACATACAGTATGAAAAAAATAGGACACCCCATGAAGACCTTCTGTCTTATTTTATTATATTTAAACCTCTTTTTACACACTAAGTCTTATGCCCAGTCTGTAGTGTGTACATGAGAGCATGAGTGTGGGTGAAGGGGAGCAGAGTAGAGCAGGAGGTGAGAGGAGGGGGTGGACATGCTTTTATTCACCTAAAAAAGAAATAAATAAATAAATTATAGGATATATAGGAGACAGTCACACATACCAAAAGGAAATCTTAAGCTGCTCAACTTTCTCTTCATTTGAGATGTAAAAATTAATAGACTTTGGATATTTGCATAAATTTGACCATGTTTGATCAAAGATGTTTGCTTGAAAGAATATCAGTTTGCACCTCGGAAATCTCAACCTGTTGTAAACTGATCATTCGGTGTTTTTGAGCTAGTTGTAATATTTAGATTGACAAGGATATTTATAATAATAATAATAAAATAAAATAATAATAAAAAATGTCCTTTATTGTTTTTGTTATTCGTGTATCAATATTATGCATTCACAGGACTTTTATTCTGAAATTAAAACATTGTGCTTGTGAAGAAAGAGAGCAAACAGCCCCTCCCTGCTCATTTTCCTCTATAACCCAATATCTGGGTCAGTGATGTAATTAGCCTGACCTGAATTTAGCCTGAATTTTAGCTGTATTATGAAATGCTCACTTACATGATGTCATACGTTAAAGTCTTGCAGTTTGTTATGATTCATGTATCATGTCAGATTAAGTTACTCTGATTCTATAATACAAAGCCTAGGATATGGCATGTAACTGCCTGCAAAGTGTGGATCTTGGGTTGTAAGTTTTAAGCTGTACCCACCGCTGTGTGCACAGTTGTGTAATCCCTGTAGAGACGTACTGCCAATAGAATAGAACACTCTGGAGCATATAAACATGAACCTATTGACACCATCCCCCATGCAAACAGGAGCTAGAAGGGTATAAAGAGGTGTAGCACATTGGAATTTCTCTGAAATGATGGTCCTCAACTCAATATTTTGGGAGGTATAAGTTTGGGAGTTGAGGTGGTATGGTGAGCAAACAACATCCTGAACTCACTAATGCTCTGGTCACTGATTCCAATCAAATCATCACAACAATGCTACAAAAATGTGTATGATGTTTTTCCTTAGTAGAGTAGAGACATTAGAGACAGGTACTGCAACAAAAAGCAGGATAAACTCTGTAATACCCCTCATTTCAGGAGGAACAATGGATGAGGAGGTGTCTCATTACTTTTGTCCATATTATGTTTTTGTCAGGGAGGGTCTCTGTCCTACAGTCGTAAAAATGAAGGTTCTTTAAGGGTTGGATGCTTACAAAGTGTTTTAATTAGTTAAAGAGTTCTTTTACCAAGCACCATAGAACCAAAGGTTAGAAACACATTTTCAAATGTCAAAAAAAATATTGTCACTAAATTATTGTCAGAAATGATAAATGAAACAAGCCTTTCGGTTCTATGCAGAAGCCTTTTTGCTCGCAGTGTAACTGAGCATTTGCATTTGATGATAGATGGGGTGGTGGGATGTGGCAGTGAAACCTGATATCACTGGATACAGGGTGATGTAATCACCAATCTGAAGACGCTTTAGTGGCAGGAAAAATCCTCACATTCTGATGAAAGATTGCAGGAAAACAATCACTTTATCTTTTAATTTAAATGATAAAAACAGCTTAATATGATCCAAACAGGGTGGAAGACGAAAGGGAAAAAATGTTGACAGTGCATGGTGCCAAAAGAGTTGTGTTTATCAGTTAAAACTGTCCTATTTCTATTGGTAGTCCTTCTCTACAAGGATTAGACAAGCTGTACATGTGTACATTTGCACAGCTGT
Organism: Acestrorhynchus altus; assembly: GCA_034509495.1. Classification (NCBI taxonomy): domain Eukaryota; kingdom Metazoa; phylum Chordata; class Actinopteri; order Characiformes; family Acestrorhynchidae; genus Acestrorhynchus; species Acestrorhynchus altus. The sequence continues at coordinate 7,773,299 of CM067517.1, forward strand.
GTCAGCAATTGGCTCAATTAAATGGATGCATTAGAAGGGGTGTCCACAAATATTTGGACATGCATCATGCAGTTCTTCATCAATGCTCACAGGATGCTGCCCACAGGATGCTGTTGGCTAGATATTTCTTGTTGCTGGACTATTGTTAGTCCAGCAGTGACACTGAGGTGTTTAAACACTCCAGCAGCACTGCTGTGTCCGATCCACTCACACCAGCACAACACACTTTATCACACAACCACCATGTCAGTGTCACTGCAGTGCTGAAAATGACCCACCATCCACATAATACCTGCTGTGCACCCTGACCATTGAAGATCAGGGTGAAAGGAGAAGAATGAAGTACGCAGAGAAACAGATGAACTACAGCCTGTAATTATAGAACTACAAAGTGCTCCTCTATGGCCAGTGGAGCTGAATGTAGAAGCAATATTACCTGTGAACGTACAGAGTCATGTCCCTGATTAAATAGCCACCACAAGAATCTTCAGTTTAATCAGGGCATCTGGGTGATTTATTGTTTGCATTGTCACAGAATGGACCTTCCTCAAAGACATATCTAGTTTTAGGTCTGTATACATAATTCATTGTTTTCATGTCAGCCTTGTGAACCTCTGTGGACCTCGACACAACAACAGGAGCTGTACCAGTTTCAAAACTGCAAGGTGAAGTGGGGTAAAACTAAAGAGAAAGTCAGGTGGATAAAGTCGGGAGAAGGAGAAAACTAAAGAGAAACTGAAGCTCAGGCCAAAACCTGCTACAGCTGAGGGATATCCAGAGAAATCTCAATATGGAATTTCAAGCCTAACCAAATTTGACATTTTTTGAGCAAGTTCAAATCTGACCAAACCTGCAGGTTTATAAGAATACTTCAAGTTCTATAAACTGGGAGCCACTGCTGTGCCTGCCTCTGGTTTCTGCTCTGATCCTGCTCTGCTCAGTGATCCAGTGCCTTCCAGGATATGCACTCAGGAGCTCCTAATCCAATCTCTAAGCTTCAGAAGTCCTGTTAATCCCAGTTCCTTCTGTTATGACAGTCCCAGGCCCTATGGCTGCTACCTTGGTGAGTTCTGAGGTTTGAGCCTTGCAATCCTCAGGTTCTGTAGCTCCAGCCTTTCCTGCCTCAGGTAAAGTTGTTTTAATCATCACAGGATCTGCTATCCCATGCACACCTGGTGTCCCATCACATAAGTTTGGTCCTGGTAACCCCTCCAGGGCCTTTTGGTCCTTCGGTTTGACAGCCCCAGTCTCTTTGGCTGTTACTTGTGTGAGACTCCACCATTGCCATCCTCAGGTTCTGCAGCGCTAGTCCTTCCAACCTCAGGCACAGTAGTATTACCAAACTCAGGATCTGCTATTGCATGCATACCTGGTGCTTCTCCACACCCTTCTGATCCTGGTAATTTCTTCATCATCTTTGGTTCTGGTAACTCAATTTTCTGTCAGTCCTAATCCCTCTGGCAGATATCTTGGTGGTTCCTGGGGCTTTTTCACCAGAATATGTATCCAAACCTGTCTCCATTGACTAATGGTGTCCTGTACGCTGGATGTCTCCTCTAATTTAGTGAGCAGTATGTGTATAAATAGCTTCTATTTGCCTTTTAGGTTGTTTTTTTTTGAGCAGTCAGCAGCACTAAGCTACTTTTCTGGGATTTTCTGGTCCATTATATTTCAGTTATAAGTCATTATTGTCTATATGAGAATTTTTCACAATAAGTATTTTCATGCCTAAAAATGTGTTTCAAATTCATTAAAGCATACGGCCTCAGAGGTTTTGATCATCTTTATTTGTCACATTAAATTCAGTCTTTTGGTCATCAAATGAGTATGTTCCTCCAAGGCCCATCTATATACAGTACAACGTAATCCCTATAGGCCAACTGAAACAAATTCTGTGGCAGTTTCCTGATGATATTAGATGTAGGTTTTGGACATGAATGGGTTAAGGATTATGAATTTTCGACGCATGTTTGTATCTTCTGATATAAGACGCTTATCCACCAGTAACAATGATGCCTTGAGCAATCATCTTAATTAAGCTTAATTGCAGTTGCACTAACTGCCTATGGCTCATTGGCCTCACCCTACATTTAACATCACACTGCTTTAGCCTCCTCTTTCATTTCACTTGTGAATATAAATTGACTACACTTTTAACAGTGATGGTGCTACAACGAGTTCTTTGAACGATTTCAAAGAGGAAAGATGTTTTGTTCCTTTTTGTGAAAGAGGTTTAAAAATATTTTTATGGTTTAACTCTTAGAACAAGAGATCCACATTTTATGGGAAATTAAATGCTGTATTTTAGGCTTCAAAACTCAGTGTGAGAGTAACCTACAGACATGATACACATAAAAAGACCTATCTAACAATGACAGGGGGCTTGATGTGTGACATCATATGTGTGTAATCCAGACCAGAAAACGGCTAATATTCATTCATTTCCAAATGAATTAAATCCCAGTTTAAATGCCAAAGGAGTTTCCAGTGCATGTTTACTGCTCTGTCCACTGTACATGCTCAACCTGCATACAGACTCTGACAGATCAGAGAGGGGCCGGACATAATGATGTCAATGATCCAGATATTGGATTATACAGCAAGGAATATTATAGAGCTCTCTTTATTATACAGTGTTCAATTTTCAAAATAAAAGTGATAAATTTGGAATAAAAGTATAAAAAAGATAATGATACAAACATAAAAATAATAAAGAATATACTGGGTTTTTAATTTTATTTGGACTACTGTCAAGTATTATAAATGCCCTACAACTAACTCAACTACTGATTTTGAAGAACTTATTATTATAATGTCCATGTCAATCTAATCATTACAAATTCGATCAAAGGCACTCTGGATGGTTAATGTCCAACAAAGTGTCTGCGATGTGAACTGTTTTCATTTTTCTTATGAGCAAAAAAGCTCAAAAATTAGGCATGAAGTAATTCATGTGTTTCTTTTGAATGGTAGTGTACATATATTATGCCGTGGCATGTTGTTAATCAAGAGATCACATCACAATGACTGTCTGAACTTTACTGGTTTAGAATCAACCACAACATTATGACCATCTCCTTGTTCATACACTCACTGTTCATTTTAATCAGCTTCACTGACCACACAGGAGCACTATAATTAGACTGCTGTCCACGGCTGTGCACTACAAAGTGCTCCTGTGTGGTAAGTGAACCTGATAAAAATGAACAGTGAGGGTAGAAATGTTGGTCATAATGTTGTGGTTGACTGTAAACCAGTAAAATAAATCAATTTCAGACAGTCATCGCGATGTGAAGTAATCTCTTGACTAACATGCCATTGCATAATATATGTACAGTACTGGTCAAAAGTGACAGAACTCATATTAGGTGTGCTAAAATTTTGACTGGTAGTGTACATACCAAATATGAGTAGCGTAAGATATGGCATGTGTGACTGTCTCCTATAAATACCAAATAATGAAAATGGCAAATAAATGGATTCCAAACTACAAGAATATCCTGAAAAGAGACGAAAAGGTTCTTCCCAATTGGTTCTTCTATGGGATCACTCAAAGAACCCTTTGCAGCATATTTCTTTATAAGATAAGAACTGAGGAGAAGATACTGATGCTGAAAGTTTTGTGTGCGATGGATGGCCATGACGCTTATCGTCACCGTTCGCCAGAGCATTGCCTTGGAGGTAAATGCCACGTCACGGAAAAAGCAGGAACCAATAAGCTACAAAGCAGTGCAGAAAGTGTTCTACACAATACACTCAGAGTTATTCTTCAGTTGACCTTGCCGAGGACTTGTGATTTAAAGGAGTTTTATTACCAGCCCACAATAAACCCAGAGCAAAGCTCCATCTCTCCTTGCCTCCCTTCATCTGCTCTCCTCCTCTCATCTCTCCAATCTCTATCTATTACCTTAACTGTTCACAAACCTCAACCTTAATTCAGTGTCATATCAGGAGAGTGCAGAGGCTCATCGCACTGCTGTATGCTTTCTATGTGATTTGTGTGTTTTGAGCCACTCATAAACCTCAGTGTAAAAACTCAGGTCTGCCTGTCAGAGTGCGTCCATATCCTTTTACTGCGTGACCGTGGCACTGTGCTCTACGGCGTCCAGAGCTGAGACCACCACTTCCTAATGAGCTTTCATCTCTTTTTAATTTATCACACCTCGAGTCTGAGCTGCTGCTTATGGCACAGCAGCTGCAAAGACAGCAGTGATTTCTTATGACGTGTAATGACAGTTAACATGAATTGTCTTAGGTCCTCCTAATAACGGTGTATTAAAGACAGGATGGTGTATATGAAGAATGGTTTGATTTATAGTGTGACTGTACTGTATTACTGCATTCCTTAATAACACACAATGCATTGCTTGTAAAATAAATGGGAACTGCCTCTACTCTTTAGATGCTGGAACATTGCTGTGAGGATTTGATTACAATCAGCAACAAGAACATTAATAAGGTTGGAATGTTGGATGATCGTCCCAAAAGCATTGACTGGAGCTCCATCATTCCACTAAACCGATCCACAGCTCAATGCTGAGGGGCTTTATGTCTCTCTAACCCACCAGGTATTAGGCATGGTGCCAATAAATTTGTGTTTATCTGCTCAAGAGTCCTATTCTATTGGCGATGCTTCTCAACAGACTTTTGTATGTAGGCTACTGCTATCCTGACATTGGTAACTAAAATTGTCTGACCAAATTTGGGAATGGGTTCACCGATATAATGTGATATCCAAAGGTATAGGTACCCTTGGTCAAAATGAGTTGCATGAGGCTTGAACAGCTCTTTGCTGGCTAGAAATAAGGGTTATAAACTGTAATATGTGCCAAACGTGTTGTCACTAAGTACTGGCCATGTAAGGTTTTCCTGTAAAAGATGAAAATAAAAATGAAAATGTGTCAAATTTCACTTTATGTCTTTTGGAATCATATGATTTTCTACTCTCTTAGCTGTTAACGTCTGCATGTCACAGCGAACAAATCATCCTTGAGGGTTAGTAAGCCGTATATTTTCCTCCAAAACTGAATAGTGGACTATCTCTCCAACCAACCACAGTATGTGATGTGCCCAGATGTGCTACTCTCATCTAAAGGACTTTGAGGACATTTCTACTGGTCCATTCATCATGAAATTTTGAAACAATGTCAACAAAAACCTGCCAGATTCACATTCTGTCAAGAATGAAACGGAGATAGTATTTTTTTGTATGACAGTGACAAAATAAATCCATTCCCCTGTTCGTATGATGTCTGTGCTTCTGGAATCTTATCACACAAATGTCATTAGGGACGCTCATTAGGAAGCTGCACTGTATTCCATTTGGAGAAAACCTCTTTCATGCTTTCCCCACCTCAGACAGAGGCACTTAGATTCTGTAGAGTCTGAGTCTGTACAGAGTCAGTAGATTTGGGATAATCTGCATGAACTGGAAAAATACCATGGTTCACTGATGGGACACTGATGGGAACTATGCACCATTACCTCTTCACAATATCCCGACAGCACACTTCTGCACTAAACACACAATTACACAGCTGCTACATTTGCTAGTGACATTACCGGATCACTATGAGTAGGTGTGTAATGCAGGGAGCCTCTAAGAGGGTATCATGATTTTATCTGATACACCCTGCGGAGCTGAGGCCACTACCACAGTAACCCATTCAATCAATTAGCTCTCATTCCTCACTGAAATAAAGACCCACAAAGCCCGTAATCAATGAAAAGCTGCTGCAGCTGAAGGTTAATGAACGCAATTCTGAGCACACCTCAGCCATCACACCAGGCACATTCAGCTCCCTGGTGAAGGGATGTCATGAATGCAGTCAGGCCATAAAAAGGCCAGCCAAGAAGCCAACAACCAAAATGGGTGAAAGGCTGCTTTTTACAGACTTTTAAAATACACACAATTTTCCCATTTTTTTTCCAATTCTGTGTATTTGTCACACTTTAGATATTCCAACTAATTTGACTATATTATTAAGAAAACCCAAGTAAACATACAACATAGCAGTTACACTTAAAATTTTTTTGTGGATTTGTTTATTATTTATAATGTAGATTCTATACTGCGTATACTATACTTTATCTATTTATGTACTGAGTGCCTTGCTATGCCGTTGCTGCTGCAATGTTGCAGATTTCACATCTGCAGACTAATAAAGGATTATTTTTTCTTATCTTATCTTATCTTATCTTATCTTATCTTATCTTATCTTATCTTATCTTATCTTATCTTATCTTATCTTACATTAAGAAGATAACTTTATTCCCAACCCAAAACCTAATCCTAACCCTCATCCTGGCCCTAATCCTAATTTTATTCCCAAACCAGACACTTAATTCTAGCCCTCATACTTGACCGAATCCTAACCTTTTTCACAACATTCATTCTCACCCTGATCCTAACTATAGCCTGATACTGAATCCAAAACTAATCCAAGCCCTCACACTGGCTCTGATCCTAACCCCACTCTTCTTTGCAGAATCATTTTAATTCAGCTACACAGGAGGATTTGTGAGCATGAGCTGTGTATTTTAGGTCTTGGCACTAAATCTCAATGGGATTCAGGACTTTGACTTAGAAACCTTTATTTTCTTTCATTTGAGCTATTCAGAGCTGCGTAACCCAGCTGCACTTAAGCTTTCTTCATTAGATTTTCTGCAGGAGATCAGAATGTTTACACCAATTATGGCAAGTCATTTAGCTTGTGCAGCCAATCACACTACACCGTTTGACTGCTGGTATGAAGTTCTCATGTTGGAATGTGGTGCTAGCTTTATGCCAGTTGCAGTGGGACCCATCTCTTTCCTAAAGTATGTTTTGAAACTTTAACAGTGTACACAGTGTACACAGCATCACTGAGGTGGTCTACAGAATTTATACATAGTTTCCTACAATAAACTCACCTATATTTTGGACTGAGCGTATCCACATGAAATCCACTGCCACAGACATCTGTACCTACTACATGCTATAAATCATCAAGACATAAAAACAAGTTGTTGCAGGTCTCAGTAACAAGCTCAAGATCTCACTGCGAGTGTACTGCTGAGGTCAGAAGAAATGAGATGATGACCTGTGGAACGGAGAGGTGGAAGAGGAGAAGAGAAACACCATCCACTGGGATAAATACTGCCCTGTCTGCTTGCTCATAATGGGCTCGCAGTCCTTCTCACCTTCACAGCAGACTTCACTGAGCAAACACAGGCAGATTTACTAGGGTGTTTATAGCACAGGCTTGCTCGAGCAGCACCGCTCACCTGACAGCACAGTCCTATTTCACCACTTTTACCTCGTATAGCTTTAACGATTCACGCACTCATTGAGAATTCTCAGCAATTCAGCCGTATTGATCTTTTAATAACAATAGCGCACCAAATCGTTCCACTATGAGACCTGCATCGATCTGAAATAGTTTGAGTTGAGTGAATCAAACTGTTTTGCAAAAAAAAAAAATAAGAAGACCAGAAAAATTCCCACTCATTTATTTTTTTTAATATAATTTATTTCTGTCTTTAAAAACAGCAGTTCAAAATCAATCTGCTATAAAGTACCTAAACAACATCTTTATCTGCGACCAGATATGCATATCAGAGGTGCTGCAGCCAGGTTTAACTCATAGCTACTGCTCTTGGCAGGATACCTCTGTATTATAGGCCCAAGTGAGCCATCTGGGAGAGATAATAGTGCTGCAGATGTCATGCTATCTAATCAGCAAGCTCTGAAATGAATGTAGTAGACTGCAGTGATTGGTAATGAGCTGGGTTTTTTAGATGACATGCTTCATGCTGAAAAAGTACCAGACACACTTCTGAATCAAGAAAACACCAATGCAACACCAGTGGCATTAAACGCTGCATATATAATTTTATATATAAGATAATACATACTGTATGTGTATATATGAGATTACTGATATCTTAAGTCACATCATAATGGTATTAATGTTGCTGCTGGCTATTATGAAGTAGTTTGAATCATGGAGATAAAAAAAAAATGTGTGTGTGTGTGTGTGTGTGTGTGTGTGTGTGTGTGTGTGTGTGTGTGTGTGTGTGTGTGTTTGTGTGTGCGTGTGCGTGTGCGTGTTTGTGAATAAATAAGCTGTATTTGCATCTACTCGCTCATTCCTGATTAAATACACATTCAAATACTTCTGCACCACATTGCCTGTGATGCTTTTTCCAACTTGCAAATGCGACATCACAATAAATGAACAGTAGACTCTAGTTTTTGGATGGATGGGGTTGAAAATATCATTAAAAACCCACCGCCAAAGGGTCGGCCAACTCACATTATTTTCCCTGTTGTTTAAAACAGTGTTTCTCAACCTGTGAACTCGGGACCACCAGTGGGCCATGAAGCAGGCTCTAGTGTTCTGCAGGTCCATCCTCAGGATGAGGCAGTAGTCCTCAGTCCTGAACTAGAACTTTAAATCCTAATCATTAGATCTGAGTGAAAAAATGCATTTAATATACATAAATATCGAGAGATTAATCACGTTGTCATGGGGTCTGACAGCTTTTAGCCTGAATTAAAGAAGTGCACATTTTATTATTTGATGTGTCTCATATTAGTAACACATCTTTATTGCTCATTTTTATGAGCTAAATTTGGGGCAGGTGTTTTTAATGATGCTTGTTTTTATCTTTACCACGTCATCCCTTTGCTTTTGTAAACACTGAAGTTTATTAGTCAAATGTATTTATTATCTGTAATGTATGTTTTTATCTATTAATGTATGGATTAACTTATTTTATCTTTTCTTTAAAGGTGTTGTTCCAGCCCAAATTCTCACATTTTCATTTTGAGAAAAATAAAAAGCAAAATCAATTTTAAATTAAGTTTTGTTTTCTTTTGGGACATCATGCTTTCTAGCTATATAAAGGTGGGCCGTGAATTGGAAAAAGTGCAGAACCCTTGAATGAAAGTATGTGGTTTACACCGAGAAAATCAGAGCTTATCAATAAAGATAAATCCGATCATAAGAGTCAAATGAGTGATTCATTCAGGTAAACAGCTTTGTAAACAGACACATTGCAGAAAGATTTGGCACTGATCATTCTTAATTTCCCAACAAATACATTCAGTTTGAGAAGATTTACATTAAATAGGACCGTTTTCAGAAGAACATTGTAAAATCAACAGGCCTCCATTTAAGACTGTAATTTCAGTGTTGGCCACCAGATGGGGCTTTAATGTCAGAAATGACAGGCCTCACCATGCTTCTCAGTACAGACCCTGCAGATGTTTTGTGTAGCATATTAAAGACCTTCTGGCATATAAAACAAAATAATTGGCTTTAATTTAAAATGAATTCAGTTCTTTTTTTTTTTTTTTTTACAATTTTACACACAGTACCCCACAATGACAAAGTGAGAAACGTTTGTTTGAAATCTTTGAAAATGTATTCAAAATAAAAGAAATTCTGTGCACATGGTCTGAGATCCCTTTAGGTGCTTTTTGGCAAACTCCAAAAGAGGCCATGTGCCTTTAACTGAGGAGTATCTTCCGTATGGTCACTCTATCATACAGGCCTGATTGGTGGAGTGCTGCAGAAATAATTGTCCTCCTGGAAGGTTCTCCTCTCTCCACAGAACAATGTTGGAGCTCTGCCAGAGTGACCATTGGGATCTTGTCACCTCCCTGAATCAGGCCCTTCCACCACCATCACTCAGTTTGGCCGGGTGGCCAGCTATAGGAAAAGTCTTGGTGGTTCCAAACTTCTTCCATTTATGGGTGATGCAGCCCACTGTGCTCACTGGGATCTTCAATTCAGCAGATTTTTTTTCTGTACCCTTCCCCAGATTTATGTCTCAATACAATCTTGTCTCTGAGGTAGACAGACAATTCATTAGACTTCTTGGCTGGTTTGTGCTCTGAAACGCACTGTCCATAATGGGACCTTATATAAACAGGTGTGTGCCTTTCCAAATCATATCCAATCAACTGAATTTACCACAGTTGTCCAATCAAGCTGTAGAAACATCTGAAGGATGATCAGTGGAAACAAGATGCACCTGAGCTCAATTTTGAGTGCCATGGCAAAGGCTGTGAATACTAATGAACCTGTTATACTTTTGTGTGTGTGTGTGTGTGTGTATGTGTGTGTGTTGGGGGGGGGGGGGGGGTTCTCACTTTGTGGGGTATTGTGTGTAGAAATTTGAGGGTAAAAATGAATTGAATCCATTTTGGAATAAGACTGTAACATAAAAAGTGAAGCACTATGAATTCTTTCCAGATGTGCTGCACATCAGCACCATTTTAGTGATCCTTAATCCAGTGTTTCTCAGCCCAGGTTCTAGAAGCACCCCTACCCTGCATATTTTAGCGCTCTCTTTAATGAGCTTATGAACTAATCAGCTCATTAACAAGCCCTTCAGGGTTGCATGGGCAGTGTTATAGCTAGAACGTGCAGGACAGCGGGACCTTCAGGACCAGGGTAGAGAAACATTGCCTTAATCTATGCTTGCTGTACTACAGCAGAGCACAGCAGAGCCAGCAGGGGGCATTGCTGCCTCAATTTGGCATCAACTCCAGATCTATTGCCATGGCAGACTTGACTCAAACCAACCCGAGGTTTGTCAAGTTTCATTGGGACCAATTACTGCGCCCTTCATCAAAAAGCAAAATGTTAATGATTGATGGGGTTTGTTCTCAAATGAACACCCAAAACGATTACTTTAGGACAGGCAGTTTTTAATTGAGCTAAGTAAATACACATGCATCTGTAATGCAAATACTCAGCATGAGAAAAGGGATGTGTGATGCCAGAGACCCCACAGTCTTTCAGTATCAAGCGATAATGAGGGTATTAAAGGCCTAAATCATTATTTACAATGAAGTCGTAATTTTAATGGGATGTGTCGTTTTTTCAAGGCATAACACTGACAAGCTTTATATCTAGATGTTAAAGGAATGGATCATATTACATGGGCCTAACCCCCAAAGTGGATCAGTGTGCATGCATTAATGACAATACCCTTCCATTAGGCTTGTAGCATCAGTATAGAACTATACAATCAAGCTTAAGACTTCAAGCATGTTTTAACTGATTGCATTTGGGCTGAAGCTGTGAAAAACTCATGTTGGGTAATTCATACAGTATAAATTTCACATGACTTACCTCCTCAAACATAATGTATATAAATATCATATATCACCGCCGTTCCATGAAAAACATGTATCTCTAAAATGGTAACTGAATGGCAAAAATGATCTCAACTTTGAATGGAAGATCATGTCAAATGGAGATACGTGACTTTCCTTGGACAGCAGTGATATGCAAGTTAAATTACAGCACTGTGCAAATAAACTGCAAGTAAAAGGACGAGCAGCTGAGATGATACAAAACAACTGATAAATGTAAACATGCATATAGATCCAGAGACCTTGCACACAGTAAAACACACACATACACACTAGTAAAATTACACACATGCCCGGAGCAGTGGGCAGCCCTGGCAACTGGGGAGCAGTTCCGGAGTGCCTTGCTCAAGTGCCCTGCCAATTCAGGGAATTGAACCAGCAACCTTCCAGTTACAAGACTGGTTCCCTAACTGTGGACTCAGTACTATAGCACTGAAGTATACCTAATTTAAGAATATCTAATGTAGGAGAATTTAAGAGAAGTAAGCAGCATATACATATCATTTTTTATGGAAAATCGTTTTATTGATTCTATAACAAGTATTTTTTCTTGTTTAAGTAGCTGAACCTCAAACCACTCTATCTATGTTCACCAGTCTCATCCCTTTGCTAAATAGGAGATCGTAATACTGGCAATATATTCTCTGTTGTTTACATTAGGTCTGCTGTAGCACCATTACTAATGGCTCTTCCTGGAAGGCTGTGGGATCCACCATCTCTCCATCCTCTCCAGTATGAATAGTGAAAAGCCAGGGATGGATAATTACATGCTCATGCAGTTTGCATGCTCTGGCTGCACAGGGATCTAGACACATCAGGCCAGACTTGCTTATGCCTATAGCTTGTTTGAAGGACTACAGAGAGGGGGAGTGGAAGGGGGTAGAGAGAGAGAGAGAGAGAGAGAGAGAGAGGTAGAGAGAGAGAGACAGAGAGAGAGAGAGAGAGAGAGAGAGAGAGAGAGAGAGAGAGAGAGCGAGAGAGAGAGAGAACAAGAGCTAACACTCATAGCCAGCCAAGACATCCCAAACATGTCCTGTGATGAGTCCTGGCTGCCTCCACTCCATGCCAGTATGCAAATCCACTGTTAAATTTCATTTTTCTAATCCCTTTAATCAGGGGCTGGGGAATAAAAGCCAGCTGGTAGGAACTCATGTTAAGATGTAATTAAGCATCTGATTGAATTTTACTGCATACAAAAAAAGGTCTGTGCCAAAATGCAGCTTTGTGGCGTATAAAAAGGGGGGCACAATCAAAAAGTGTACAGGCCATAGTAGGGGAGTGTGTGTGTGTGTGTGTGTGTGTGTGTGTGTGTGTGTGTGTGTGTGTGTGTGTGTGTGTGTGCAGAGGGGGTGGTAGGTGGGGGGGTTGTGGATTGTACACCTCACTTTGATGGGTGTCTACTGGGTATAAGGGGCAACTGGGGACACGGTGGCTTAAATTGCAGCACATCAAAACGCGGCAGACGTCTTTGTCTTGGCTGAAGCCTTTGCCTGGATGTGGTTAAAAGACACCTCCACATTCTTTCTTTTCAAATGCCACAATACTATGCCAAGCAGTGCATAATTCAACAAAACTGCTCCGTTTATGAAAAGCTTTGGCAGAAATTAAGCGATTTTTTGGATTGCTCATACCTGGATATGGCTGCGATCTTATGACAACAGACTGTGCGGGGAGATACTTTATTTAGACCTTCATATCAGCTTCAGTTCTGCAGAACTGACGTGTTTGATGAAATAAGGAGATTCTGGAGAAGAGTGCATTCTCATTTACACTCTAAAATAAAATGTGCTTAGGGTTTATTCTTAAAGACAATGGTGTTTTAGAGAATAATGACAACTTAAAGAACCATCTTTAGCACTAACAGGGTTCCACTATAGTTAAAATCAAAGATCTCCCTCTCTGTTTTATATGCAATAGAACGAAAAGAAGTTTGATAACTGATGCAGTGAAAGAAGGATGCGCTGGTACCGTAATTGTGGGCTGATGTCATCGATAATCACATAATCAGTTATCAATTATGTTAAGTAGCATCTGTCCTGTGTCAGTGTTTTTAAAAGCAGTTGTGCAGTGATAGTAAGGATGTACATTCTGACTGTTCAGGTATCCATAACAGTTAATGAACAGTTAATCAGTCAAGTGTGTGAAAGGAACAAGGCAAAATTAACACGAGGCTGCAGGCGTCGTTTTCAGGGTGAAAGAAATTATGTTAAGAATGGAAAACATTCAGTAGCACGGTGATTTAGCAGCACACAGAGGAATGTACTGGAACCCATGTTTTATTCAAAAACAGCCGAGAGAAATGTGAGGTTGGTTTTTGTGTTGGATAAGTAACTGATGCTTCCTCTTCAGATACATTAATGAAATAACAAAGCTAACTTGATGAGAAATCTTTTCTCCTCAGTGGATGATTTACCAACATGGTAGTTTGGCAGGAAGATGTGTTTTCACCATTTAGGACCCTAACTGACATCAGCTAAAACAGGTAACATCTACCTGGTGTCAGTTACAGTAGGTAACATCTCCCCTAATATCAGTTATATATCAAGTATCATCTAGTTAATCACCACCTGTATTTAATTTCCATATATATAACCTATAATGTTTACAGGTTCATGTAAATGTCTGTGATATACTTCATTCATGTGGAAATTATTACTTGCTTGAGTAAACTCCGTTCGTTGCCTTCCACACTTTCTGCTCACTGTAAGGCTTTTAAATGAGCACAAAAACATGCAAAACAATGGAGAGAAACAAAGCCGAAGCAAAATTAAAGAGTGACTCAATACTGTCTGTAGACAAAGACACAAACACGCTCTTCTGCTCTTTAATGAATTCCACTCCCTCTCAGACATTAGCAGATGAAGCCAGGCTTGGGGAAGGGGAGGGGTGGAATTGGGGGCTGTCAAGCTTGCTCAGGTGGGCTGTGGGGCTGAAAGAAGGGAGGGGGCTGGGCAATATCCATTACCCTTCTCTTTCATCAGCGGCCCTCGGCTCAGCGCCCCACCTGTGGCACCCGGCATGGCTCCGCCAGTCCAGTAAGCATGGGGACGTATGTGTGGGAGGGGAGTCACTCCTTTCCTCCTGCAGTCGGAGGTGACAGAAGCAGACAGGTCAGCCACCCGCTGTGCCCCCCATCTCAAACGCCACTTCTGAGGGTTATCAGCCAGGACTGCCCACCCCCATCTCCCTCCCTACCCGCCTGTCCCCCTGTGGGCTGTCGGTAATAAGTGCCGCTGCATCAGACAGAGTCACATTCACTCTCGGGCAGAGCACAGTGGCACGTCACAGATGGACGGGGGACAAAAGCACATATCAGGTTCAGTCTTATCTGCAGCCCCTGCTAGTTAGTATGTATTCTGTTAAAGAGATGGTTGAGATAAAAATCTCATTTACACTGTCCCAGGTGGTCAATCAGCTAAGACATTGTTGGTGTCTGAAGTTTGTTTCTTTTGTTATGTGCTGAAGGTTAATGTAGCCAACAAGCAATGCAAGCTTATGTACACCAATTATCTTTGTGCAAACTGAGTGTCTGAATAATCCAACTGGTACACAGCTGTTGAATTTGGCCATGCCACCAAACCATGCTGGAAATGCACGATATAGACAAAAGTATTGGGACACCTGCTCATGTACTGATTGTTCTAAATCAAGTGGATTCAAAGAGTTTATCTTACTTTTGTTGTAATAACTTGCTGGAATTCCATCCAAATATTTTGCAAATGTTATGTATAATTTTGGCAAAAAAAGCGAAATAATTTGTTTCCATCCACTAAATTTATACGAGGAATCTTTAGATGAAGTAGAATCCCATGATTAGAGATTTACCTGGTCTTTGTTTTTACCAGAATCATCTTTACAGCCATTTGTGATCTTTTTATGAGTGTTGCTGCAGTCCAGAGACACCAGGCAGGATGAGCAGTAGCCACCTTGAGGCCACTAATGAGGGCAAGTCTCCGTGGCACCGTGATGATGTCCACCCTACATCTGGGAGAGCATATAGGCCAGCCAGACAGTTTTTGGAGAGTGTAATGCACTGCCATTTTTCAGACCAGCATTGGATTCGTCAATTCACAATTTTTAAATAAAACATTTTAAGTCACTTTTCATAAAATATAGTGGATAGAAAATGTATCTACTGTCCAGGCAAGGTTTTATACTAGATTTTAGAGCACATTTGCAAGTGGCAAGATATTTGTAATAATTAGATTGACCTGGATATTTATAATAAGTTCTTCAGAATGCTTAAAAAATGATCTTTTATTGATGGTTGAGCATGTGCACAAGGACAGAGCAGTAAACACACTGCTTTTGCATTTAAACTGGCATTTAATTCAGTTGGAAACGTGAATTTTAGCTGTTTTCTGAGCTGCATTACTCACTGATAATGATGATGAGAGGTAAGTCTAATAGTTTGATATTATACAGTATGTGGATTACTCCTGAGTTATGAAGCCTAGAAAGTATAATTTTACTCCCCAAAAAAGCAGATCTAAAAAGTTCTAAAAGTTCTAAAAGATAAAAGTTCCACAAACATTAAGACAAATAAACTTGGGATGACATCCTTTTCCAAAGACATTCATTGAAAGTTAAGAGGGTTTTTTCCTTCTCTAGTAAAGTTGGTATTGTAACGACCACGGACACAGAGGTAGGGGCGGACGTACACGCTGGGTTGTATTTATTGACAGGGTAGAAATAAACACTAAGACAAGTAAACACAAAGTTAAAAGCCACATAACAAACAAAGACAAGGGACTAATATACACATAATCACATAAGACACGGCTGGGACATGATAACGATGGGGCAGGGTTACAAATGGAACACAGCTGGGAACGGGAGGAGACATGACATGTGCTCTAAAGCACATGGGAATGTAAACAAAACAAAGACAGACCACAGGGACCAGACAGATACGTGACAGGTATTTTGAAAATATACACAAGGTCTTTGCAATATCTTTAATTGTGTGACTGTATTATTTTAAAAAATCAAGATGAGATCAGACTGATATTGGCTGGTATTTTCAGTAAGGTGCTTGAAGTCTTATTTGGGTGAAAATAAAGGGTTTTTTTTCCCTTAAACTTTATCCTGCACCAAATATCAGGGAAGTCTTCAGATTCAGAACCTGCTGAATGTGAATGTAATTCAATATTTGACCAACTAATTAATTATGCAATTATGAGAAAATAATGTAATTACTCTCAAACAGAGTAATGACTCTAGATTTCTAAGAGTTTCTGAATCAGTAGCTCCTATTCTCAGAATAATTTCAGTCTCCACTGGATTATCCAGACAGAGAGAGTAGTTTATATCTAGCTGATGTATGATCAAATGTGAAAGCTGCATTGATTTTCTCAATTGTGTTTGCTCTCTTCTCCCCATTAGATATGGATCCAGTGATACAGCCATCGCCACATTCTTTTCAAATTGACATGGTCTCAATAAAGCTGTCACAGAGCTTTCAGTGACAAAAAACCCATCAAAATCAGACATGGCTTTGAGTCAATGAAGACACAGCAGGGTCCACTGACATGGACAGCAGTCTTGGTGCTTTGGGTGAATGAGGACTGGAAAAATAACAGTGACATGGGTTGTCCAACAGCACCAATGGACATTTCCCTAAAATAATAAGAACAGCAATTATACACGAGTAAAACTGCCCACACAAAGACACATATTCGAGAGGCTCAGACTTTCTAAAAATACATACTGTCCTCCAGCCACTCAGTCACAAGGCCATTAAAAATTCTGCTCGTGTCCCACACAATAGTTTTAAAGTGGAGAGCTATAAAGTCTGCTGCTAACCCATCGCAGGCTGCCAGATCACACTAATATATAAAGTCTCTGAGAAGTACAACAACCCATAAAACAAGACTACAACTTTTGGCAGAGGAAACTTTGCAGCTGGAATTGAAATTCATCAAGCGAGGCTTCTTAATCCACCACCGTGAGGGTGATTACAAATAGGATTTCCAGCCATTGTGTAATCTAAGCCACCAAATGTCATTGAGATGCTTACTCTCCATTTACTGGCATATTCTTTTAAGGTCAAAGCTTTTAAAAAGGGTTCCAGCCGAAGAGCTAAATGTGACAACGCTAGAAATAAAAACTAAGCTAGGCAGGCATGGTGGATCACACAGCCATCTTAATAATTGGATTCAGTGTTGAGGCCTTGCTCCTGTCGCCATGAGGATAAACGGGTCTTCAGTGAACAGAAGATGCACTCTGTGAGGCCATTGCCATTGATATATGTCATTTTTGGAGGTGTGATGTCTTTGAAACAATAAAAAACTTTAAAAAAACTTGTGGGAATTCAGATTTAAATATTTTGGCGTAAAGCAGTGGCCAAAATCACAAATAAAATTCATTATTCCATGTATGTTTGCAGAGAGAGTGGATAATATGATTGGAATTAGTGCTGCTCAATCTGTTCTTTGGAGAAAACTGGAGAAGCACCATGGTGCTCCAAAAGAAACACCCAGCGTGAAGCAGCACCAGGATCTCCGGATGTGAAATTAGGGTTCCAGAGGCAATACAGCCTCTCTGAGCATATGGTTGAGTAATTCAGCTACTCCAGGGCTGGGAGCTTCTCTTGAGGTTTCCAACCAGGACTCTCAGTGATTTGTTAATGTTTAGCCTGTAGCTATGGATGGATACTGTGATGGATAAAGTAATATATGATGTTGAGCATTCATTTTTTTGTGTTATAAGTAGGGCTGTGTAATGGCAAAAATCTGACGATACTATATGTATCACAATACAGGGGTCACGATAAAATTTTTTCACTTGTCAGGTCAATTTCATGGGATTTTTGATTCACCTGAAAATAACAAAGTATTTATAGAAGACAGTCACAAATACCAGATCCTAGAAGGTCAGGTAGAGGATCCTAGGCTTCTCTAATATGACTTCATTTGAGACCTAAATACAGATTTTAGGTATTTGTATGAATTTGACCATGTTTTGATAAAAAACTTAATGTCCACAAGTTTGATTTTCTTATCAATATAAAGGAATATAAAAACACTACACAGCTTGACAATCTTTTTAGATACTGATAATCTACTGTTTTTAAGAATGTAATATTGTTGATAATTTTTTTTTTTGGACAATTATATGGTATTAAGTTATTTATAATACTTTTTAATTTTTGAATTTATTCACAAGGAACATCCAAAATCCAACCTATAAGAAATATAACAAGCTGTTTTATCAAGATGCTTCACAAATAGAAACGGTAGAATGGGTAAGCATTGGCACCATGCCAATGCTGGATAGGATATCAGAAGCTGGATCAGATATTGATCAAATCTTGTAATAAATCCTGAAACAGCACACACTCACATGTGTAATGAGATGTTTTCTATTTTTCCTGCAGGGCAGTAGAGTGTTTGAATTGGTTTCATTTTTAAGTAGTAACCAAACAGAAAATGTGTTTTCATGCATCTCTTTCTCCGTCCCTATTTGCATGTACGTTCTGGCTTTCTGTAACAGTATGCTCTGAGTAAATTCTCACAGCACCAACACAGCTGCAGTTTGAGCATAGGACCGCATTGTTACACACTGTGTAACAGACCAATCAAATATCCCAAATTTTTCATGCTTGGAGTCACTAAAACCGACTGATAGGTGTTTTAACCAAACACATAAAGCTTTGTTACACAAAAAAATTCACATCGTTACATTTTCTTGCCTGTAATTTCAGTACCAGTTAAGGTGGAACAAAATCTCCTGAGAAGAAGGCAGGTTCAATCTTGGAGAAATATTAAGCTGTGCTTCTCTGATTAGATACATTACCAGAAGCTCTACTATCACACTTCTGTGATATTTATAAGCAAGTTACCCAAAACCCTTTAGACAATGGCCCACAGCTCTAACTACAGGTTAAGTGCTTTGCTCTGGAGGCCCATCAGGGGCAGCTTAACAGGCCTGGGCTTTGAACCTACAACCCTGTGAACAATAACCCACAACTCTACCCATCTTTTAGCTGTTTAGGAAGTCACATGAAGGGATGTATTGGATAAATTAGTGGATTTTGAATACCATGAGAGGTACTAACTAGTAAGTGCCACCAGTGAAAGGGAAAAAAACATAGTCTGTAATAGTCTATAATAATCTTTGAAAATATATTAAATATGAAGTGAACATGAAAGAATATATTTTTAAATAAGTAAAACACATCTCTGTTTCTCATAATGGTAACAGAGCAGAGTTACCCCTATTCAATCATCAGCTCCTTAAACAGTTAATCTACAGTGTGTGACCATGAGTCGACACCAGGGATAGAGGGTTCCACACAGAGACAAACAGTGCTGTAGTCTCATGGGAAGCGATGCATGGCCAAACAGGTACATTATCCATGGCAATGCTGAACTCATTAAACGTGGTCCCGTGGCATTTCTGCACCAGGGAGGGCAAGAGAGAATTAATCTTCACGCTTGTGCATTCGTCACTCCTGCTTCCTCAAGACCTAATGACAGTTTTATCATAACTCTTTATTACCGCTCCCAACCCTTAACTTGAAATTATGTAAATGCCCCAGCATTTCACACTCTGAAGCAGCTTTATGTTTTTGCTTGCTGTGTGCTCATGCGTGAATCCAATTCCTCATTAATGAATTGCCTGGTTACGGAGCTGAGTATCGGTCTAAAACGCCAGACGTGTTGGTGGGCTTTCCAGGAATTTTTCAGAGAGAGCTCATTTTTTACCATTACCTCCAGAAATACCTCGCCCCTTCTCATAAAGCCCCTAATAGAGTCATGTGGACACAGTTGACCAACGCCATCACTGGGTTAAGAAGCGCATGCTAGCACATGACATTAGATTTTATTTCACAGTTTGCTGAATGCAATATTTTCAAAGGGGAATGGAATATAAAATTGGATGAAGCAGGTCACAGTTTGTTTTGGCCTATAGCACTCACCCCATCCATCAGAGGAAGGAGCAGACTGGCAATTACATGTCTAGAGCTGCTGATTGTAATATAATTAAGTGCTTGTGAGTGAAATGGCAATAGTTGAAATTTCAAATTGCAAGGTCACAGACTACACTGTGGATATGCTGTCTCAAGAAATCTGCATGGTGAATTATAGCTCGTATATCTTATAGCTTGTTCCACAAATGCTTCTAAATACCACAGCCAGTGATAGCCGTGTTGCTCCTGCATTAAAACCATTTTAATAAAACATTTTTACCCATATACTATATAATTATACTGCAGTATTATTATCATTATACTACATATGTTGGTATCAGTAATAGGTTCTTGTTACAACCAGAACCCTTTTAGTGCTGTCTAGAAGTGCTTAAAAGCTACAGCCTACAGGGCTGCACAAAAAATGCTTAATGCTTAACTATGTAAAACTTTATAAATGCTTAATAGCTAGAAACATGCCTCTACAAATCTATACACTGACGTGAAAGTCATGGAATAGCAACATGCAAGTATGCGTTATCTTGTGAGTGAGGCTGAGTAATGGTCAACATGCCCATGAAAAGGTAACATGATCAGAGTTTGAGTGTAGCTTGATAGTGGTGCAAAACTAATGGGACATTCAATTTCTGAAGTTCTGTGGGCATTTATACTGTACATTTATACTTTATTTATTCTGTGTTGTGTGTACCAGGAATATATCAAGGCATTACCATCCAGTGAAGACAGTGCAGTGGGAGGTAAATGACTGTCATCTGGCTAGAATTGTGCATGTAATAACATCCACATTCGATGCAGGAGATTAATTACATGTAAAGTACAGTTTTGGTTCAATGTTGAAATGGTGAATAATTTATTCAAACTCAAAATTAAATATTATAATTATTGGACATTCTGGATTTCTTATTTTCATGAGCTATAAGCCATTTTGATCAACAGAAAACAAAAAGCTTGAAACATGTGATGAATATAAAATAGGACAGTTTAACCTTATTGAATTCAATTATGAACACAAATTAAGGGTTTTTCAAAGTAGTCTAGTTTTTCGAGATGCATAAGTAGATGTCTGAGGGTTGGCTGCAGTGAATGAAGCTTACTTCAGCAGTGAAATTCATAAGATGCACATGTATGCAAAATATGCCTGTGCTCTCCAGGTGAGGGTTTTCCTCACTGAGCAGTCAAAGACCAAGGCCATTGCTGGAGACACACCGAGTCTCCTTGAGCTTTGCCCTCCTTACATATGAGACAAAATCCCAACCGAGAACCTGATGCAGCTGCACCAGCCCAGCTCATCTGGAACAACAGGAAAGAGTCAGACGTGATGCCTTCAGCAGACATGGTCACTGCTAAGCTTACTGCACAAACAGCGGCCAGACAAACAGATGGGGAGAATGGACACTGCAATTGTTTACCTTCAAGCTTCTGCATTCCCAGATGGAATGAGAGAGCGGGAGGGTGTGAGTTATGGGTGATGTAAAAGCACTGAGTAAGCATGTAAGCGAGGCAGCAGAAGAGTGGATTTGTCATACTGTATGGTTTTACGACCATAGATGGACTCCAGGCTAGGAGACTGCATCTTTCAGCCTATATTTGGGTTCACAGCATCCAGTGCTGCATAGAAGAGGAAAACATAGTGCTAGATTTGTCAAGCTTAAATATATCAGCCCAAAGTGTATTGTTAACAGACAGAATTAACAATGAAAACATAATAAACATGGTAAAGGTATAGAACCAGCTAATGCACAAATGTAGCAAAAACTAATAAAAAGCAAGGTACATTAGGGTTTCTTTATTTATTAAGGTAATTTTCATGCAGTCTTGGAAATAAAAGATGGATGGGGTAGAAGGCATAGAAGAACCAGTTTTGGTTCCTTAAGTCCAGTATATAGGCATACACAGGTCTTCACCCTGTATTATTCCCATAATTAATATCAATTCCACTGGGCCTGAAACAGAACCCTGTGGGACTCCAGAAATATGAAAAACTAGAACCCAATAATGCATAATAGTTTCTGCATTAATAACCACATTTGTAATCATATAATAAACAAAGGGTGCAAGAAGTTAAAGAACCTTTTAGTGGATGCTTTTTTAAACTTTAGAACCCTAGGCCACGTTGTGTGATGTTGTTTATGTTCTTTCATTCACCAAAAAATTCCAAAACATATTGATGTGAAATATGTCACACAGGCCAAATATTGTTATTTTTCAGGAGATCCTATGCTGCTCAAATTTGTCTTCAACTGAAATATAAATATTGGATGTATTTGATCACGTTTCTATCAAACATTTACTTGTGTGTGCCATTTTTATTTATTTTTTGCTTGTAAATTGAGCGCAAGCAAAAAATAATAAATAAATAAAATAAAAACGGACTGTTTGGAATTCCATAAGGATCAGTACAGGAGTGAATGCTTTAAAGATACATCTGTGCAAATGTGAGCGAAATCTTTTTAAAGTTCAAAGACTTTTTAAAGTTCAAAGACTCTCCACCTAATGTAAAGCATCAACACAAAAGACTTTTCCACACCATACATCCAAGCCAAGAAACATCTATGAATTCAAGGCTTTCCACAGGAGCCCATAAGGTCCTATTCAAGGCACTTTTTCTACCACCAGACCAAACTGCATTGTTGAAATCGTAAATGGAATAAAATGAATGACAACAAAGCTGTTTCTGATTTTTCTTGGGGAAAGGCCTCCACATTAACACTTAAACATCACCACAAGACTCACTCACTCTCGCTCTCGCTCACTATTTCGCCTACACAAATATGCACATAAATGCCATAGTAAAGGTAGCTGGGGGCTTTGGGGGTTAATGGCCTGGCTGCAGCTCTATCTTGCTGGGTGGAGGGGTCAGTCCACACGAGGCTGAGTTTTCTGCAGGCTTCTCAGCTCTCTAATGGGGCATCTGGGGAGGGAGCTGAGCTGCACATGTCTCTAGGAGCGGGCACCTATCTCCTGTGGCAGCCTTAATTGGATCCTCTTGACACTGGGCCAAACCTATGTTTAAGTGAAGGGTTTAGATTGGGAGATCAGTTTAAAACAGCATAATGGACTTCATTTTATGGTGACAAAGCCTCTTAAAGCTATCACCTCTACCTGAGGCAATGGCTGGACTCTTAACACTTAACCCCACCCTCCCCTTCTCACATCTGAATGGATGAAGATATGACAAGGGTGGAATGGCAATGAACAGCAGAAATAAACCACAACGATTATTCATACGCTGGATTGTCAGGTCAATTGCTGTAAACAACAACGGCAAGGAAAAACTACAGCAATTTCTCTGCCATGCTCAATTTGTGGTCTTGCAGACACATAGTATAAAAATGCACTCACACACAGTCTCACACAAAAAAAGTATCAAAATACATCACGGTGGGAGGCCATAATGCGTATAAATGGGCTAAAAGCACTTTGTCTCAGAGTAGATGGATTTGTAGCAGTAAATTAGTGTACCTCACACTCTGCATGTAAAAGACATGAACTAAGCCAAGGCTTTTCTACACATGGCTGGATTTCCAGCTTGTATTATTATTAACTCTTAGACCGTGAGATCTGCATTTTGCAGGCTGTTGCATACTGTTTTCTAGGCTCTCTGGATCACAGTAACCTGCAGACATGTTACACATATCATAAATCAATACTTTCATGTTGATAATTCCTCATTGTGTGATGGATTATCAGCATGTAATCAAGTTCTTACGCATTTCCAACTGAATCAAATCCCAGTTTAAATGCCAAAGGAGCTTCCAGTGCATATATACTGCTCTGTCCACATTTACAAGCTCAACCTGCATGCAGACACATGACTGAACCCTGTACTTCTCAACAACTCTGTCCCTGTCTTGTTTGCACATATCCTTGGTCTTCATGGTGTTGTTTGGTTAGTGGTGCCTCTGGTTTAATGATGGTGAAAACTCTGGAACTGGCAGGACTGAAGTGTCCTTAAGCAATGCACTTAAATCCCTAGCTGCTCTCTGGGCACCATGGAAAAGGCTACCTACCATAGTGGTGTACCTCATTGTGTGTGAATTCACTAGTATGTAAAACTCGTATTTGGTGAGATAATCAGGTTTGGGACACTAGCTGTAAGAATCTAAAATGCCTTGGAGTATAGCCTTTTGACATTGGTTCTATTGAAAGTTAAGATGTTTCTTCTTTCTCTAGTAAAGTTATTATGTTGAAGATAGTTTTGAGTGACAGCAATGATACACATTGTTTACACTCATGCCTACATACCTGATGCAGATAATCAGATTATTAACGCTTCCTGAACTAAAAGTAGTGTGTTAGAGCAAGTAACCACTAAAATCTGCAGTGCAGGTGTTCCTCCACATCCTGAGTTGGGAACCACTGGTATATTGCATGAATATAATTATTTCCATCTGCTCTTATTTTTAGTGTTTGGTGCTGAATGTCATTACAGAGGCAGTTTTCATCTGAGGTGGACCTCAGGGAACATCTGCATTTGCATCGCAAAATTGCAAAGTGCAAAAACATCTTGATCAGTATTGGAATTTTGGAAACACAGATTCATTATGGGTTAGTGATGTTGTTAGACGTGTGAACAAGTACAGACAAAAGGCCAGCGCCAATCGATTCCACACACCCATCAATCTCTTATTCTGGGGCTGCGTGTGTGGATTATTCTTTTGAGCTGAAGCTGAAAGTGGAACAGTGACTGGTGGCAGATCAATATGGAGAAGCCAAATCCTGCGAGAGAAAAAAGCGTGAAAGAAGAGGCGCAGCTGGCGATGACTGGAGCCGTAGTGCCTGTAGTGCACACTCATCTCAAAGCTATCAGAGACACAGAGCAAAGTGTGGAAGTGAAGACCCCTGAATGGTTCACTCTGTAAATGAAGAAGTGTGTTATGGCTGTTTACAATATAGAAAGAATGGAAGGAAACATGGGAATTCAAACATACACACACTCACACACACACACACACACACACACACACACACACACACACACACACACACACACACATAAACATACATCTGTGCTGAGTTCAGACGTTATCGGCCTCAGCCATCCCAATTCACTCACCATGTATTGATCTACTGCGTCTCTGAGGGATGCCATATTACCGCTTACTGGTCAAGGAGTAAAAACCAATTAGATAAATAAATAGGTTGGATAAATAAGTAATGTTCTACTTGAGATCCTTCGACAGTGATGCCACTTCAATGGACAGACTATAACCTTGACTCATTGACATGTGCAGAATCAGCACTCTCTTATGAGAACCCCCACAGCTGCTGGAAACACCAACACATGTGTTCACATTATCCTTTAACATGCAGTCCTGGAGTGTTACAAGCATTTACATCACAATATTTTAAGCATTGTTGAATATCATTGTTACACAGTACATTACAATATATCATTTTAGCATTGCCATCGCAGTGTGCACATGTGCAATAGTCACATTATATATATATATATATATATATATATATATATATATATATATATATATATATATATATATATATATATGTGTGTGTGTGTGTGTGTGTGTGTGTGTGTGTGTGTGTGTGTGTGTGTTTGATATCATTTCATCCATATATCCCTAATCTACAGCACAAACATTGTCCCTTTCCTGTCCCTTTCACTTATTGTCAAATCAACTTGACACCTACTGTATCTGATCAACCAAGACATTTTGATGTCTAAAGCTATATCTATATCTTTGCCCAAAATATAAGAAATATATTTGAACATCATTTGAATGAACCCTAGATAAAGGGTGCTGTAAGGGATCTCAGTGGTTCAGCAGGAACCCCTACCTGTTCAGCAAGAGAAACGCTAACTCCTTTTAGATCCTTTCAGGTCTCAGAGCTCTCACCACCTGCCAGAAGCCAAGTCTGTATTTATCCTGGTTTTAGGATGGAGTCTGTCACACCCTCATTTGGCTTGTCAGCTCCTTTCCTTTGTAATTCTGCATTCCTTTGGTGAGCAGATGAATTCCCGAGTTCTCCATTCTGATATCACCATGTTTGCAGTAGATGTTGTATTGCTGTTCTGTTTATATAATCAAGTTTCCTTTAAACTCAAAGGGAATGGTGTAGTTTGGACAATGCTGGTGTTCCTAACCTTTCCTTATCTGCATTAGCAAAGAAGGAAATACCAAGTAACTTTGGAATTGAGACATCAAGCAGTGAATCCTATGATGACTCATGTCTTTTTCTACCCTCCGGTGATCTTGTCTATCAAGCTACAACATATTGGAGCAAAACACCCATGAGTTAGAATGTCATGGCACCATTTCACATCTTCACACCTTCACAGTTCTCATCTCACATTTTGCCAGTTAAAGCAGAGAGTTTCAGAGTGTGTTCATATGGCAGTTGTTGCCTGGAGCCAATGCTGAGCGGATACCAGCTTAGATGGAGCCAAACCCAGTCAATATCCCCCACTGAATTCACCCAGGCGCTAGAATAGGAGGAGGAGGTGATGTGTGCTGGTGGAGTGCAGTATTCCTCCAGCACCCAGAAATAACTGCAATGGCATCCTAATAAGACACACAATGAAGGAGGAATGACTGGCCAATGGCAGGAAAGAGCCAGCATTGACCACAGAGAAGCTGTGAAAGAAATTAATTTGTGTTTGTGTGGTTTGATTGGCAGTTAATATTTAGGTGTCATCTAAGTTGAGGATGCTGTCGGAGGGGCACCCCCCCTCATGACTTTCTCCGTTACAACCACCCCTTCCCATCTTTCTCCGTTAAACCCCATCCCTCCCTCCCCCTGTCTAAATTTGTGTCTGTTTATTACAATTACTTTTAGGACAATTTATTGTCCTCAAAAAAAAAGTTATTGTGACATGTCGTGTTGACACAAACTTTAATCAGATTAATAAAATATCCACTAATGTTTTGCCCAGAAGACTGCCATCCGCATTTTAGACAGAAGGCCCTAAATGAGCTGCAAGTGAGTAATAATTAAACAAAATGCATAAAGAAGCATTTGAAGGAGTGTATGCCGTGGGGAGCCTAGCAGGGTAGAAGTCTATTTAGTATGTATTGTAAATAAAGCTGAAAACAGCTACAGAAATATGCAGCTGAAACAGTTCAGAATTCCTCTTAAAGAGTGGGGAACAGAGACTATACAGAGAAGTTGTTTTATAAACTGGTGAAATCTAATTCTCTGCATCTCTCTTTTTTACAGCAAGCCTGGACCTTCGTCCCTACAGATCTGTCAGAAAAGACTGGCCTGCATCCACTCAATGGCCTTATCTATGGCCAGCACTGATGGACTGATGGACTGATTCAGTGACTGCAGGGAAGTTGGTCCTGCCAGAGAAAGGCAGAGACACAGAATGAGAGAGAGACAGCACAGACAGGCAGAGGATAGAGATGGAGGTGATTGAAAGACAGAAAATGTGTCTTTGATAGTGTATGTTTGTGTTTCTGTGTGTGTATTTGTGTTTGTCAGTGCAGTGGCCTGATGTGTCTAGGAAATGGGGACTATCATTTCAAAAACCTTGTAACTTCATTTAGTGCTGTTTATTAATTAAAATTAATAAACCTTTAAAAAAGCCTTTCTGTTTACACAATTCAATAGAAATGATCTGAAATGGCTTGCAATAAAATATTATAATAGTCATAGTCATGTGCAAAGTTATGGGTATGTAATCCATTTAAAGCAACTTGTGGCCTAATATTGGGCAGTACTTGCTATGGACAGCCTGACCTGACCATGTAGGCAGTTGTTTCATGGCTGATTTCAAATAGTTTAGAGACCTTTTTAAATCCATCACCTTTCTGAAGAGATCTCTCTGGATGTCCTTGATCCCACTCCAACAATCAAGAGCAAACCAAACTAATGTCTAAGGTTTAAATAAAACAGAATCATCTAAATCATCTCTGGCCATGTTCTGACACCTCCATCTCTCAGTGTTCAAATGTCCATATGTTTAAATATGTCAAAAGACAAAGGTGTTCATTGGGTGTCTGAATTTTTCACATGACTCTGTAGTAAATCTAAGATGTTTTTTTCTTATAGAGTCCTCTCTAAAGTTTCCAGTCAGGAGATGGTGTTGTGTGTGAACGGCTGGTTGGGTTAAATGACAGTTAGATGACAAAATGATTAATGACCAGACAGACAAAAGGCAGCAGATCTGTATCCAATAAAGCAGACGGGATCCCTTCCCCCAACAGCTCACAATCCATAGCGATCGAACCTCCTCCGAGGCCTAAGACTCAAGTGGCTAATCGATGTGCAGCTTCTCTTGGTCGCCCACTCTCTCCCTTGACTCATCTGATGTTGTAACAAAAACAGGTGGTAAAAAGGTCTGTCAAATAATCTGGAGGGCTCTCGTCTATGATAATGCACTGCAGGCTATGCAGGTGTAGTGTTGCACTTGTGTGGGTTTCCTGCAGTTTCAGGACCACAATGTTCTGATTTGAATTAAAGGTGTGTGTGTGTGTGTGTGTTGAGGGGGGGGAACAAGGGAAATCCATAATTTTGTTCAACTGAAGAAGAATTACGGCTTTTATTTCATCCACTTTTAGCAGCTGCAGATAAAAAGAACATGGTTAGAGAGCATTTTGGATGAGCCTGTCTTATTTAAGCCTCATACATTTGTTTGGTTTGCTCTTGATTATTGTAATGAGTGAGTAACCATTGCTATATCCAAAGAGCCTTACAAAGAAGGTTGTAGATGTATATGAGAAAGGGATTTAAAAAGGCAGTTAGAAACACCTGTTCCAATGTCCACAATGTAATTTACAACTGCCAATATGCAAATTCAGCCCAAGAGCAGACCAAGTCCCCAACAATCCTAAAATGTCATCACGGGACCTCTTAACAGTTAATGTCATCTACCATCAAAAAGAGACCACAAAAGTTGCATTTTCAGGGAAGATGTTCAGAAAGGAAATCTGTGCTGTGAAAAAGACATCAGGGCAAAACTAATGGTTGCTAGAGGACATCTAGACAAAGACCAGGACTCTCCTTTGGAGAGATGAATCTCAGGTCTTATGTGCTTTTTACAGGTTAACCCTAGACCAACTGTGTGTGATGCTTTTGAAGTTGAACTATTATTCATCAAAGTATTAATATTTTTTAATATTTGTATGAATTTGACCACGTATTCAATAGGTTACACACTATGTTTTGGGGGAGTTTTCTGCTTATAAGGACTAAAACACTTTATAAAAACAACCCGATTTTTTTGTTATGTATGTATCAGTATTATCCCTTGTCAGGACCTTTATTTTGAAAATTGAGCACTGTGTGAACAGGCAGGGAACAAACATTTTCCATTTTCTTCCTTAACCAAAATCTGGGTCAGTGATGTCATTAGCCTGCCTCCTCTTACTGATCAGTAAGAGTCTGAATGCAGGTCGAGTATGTACACGTGGACAGAGCAGTAAACATGCACTGGAAGATCCTTTGGTGTTTAAACTAGGATTTATTATATAATAGCTGTTTTCTGAGCTGGAATACTCTGATAAACTGATAATTAATCACCTACCACAATGGTGAGACAGGCCACATCTTGAAGTGTATTATGATAAGGGTATCGTATCTGTAGGTTACTGATCCAGTGCAGATCTCAGGTTGTAAGTGTTAAGTGTTGGTGGTAATATCCACCCAAAGAGCCTGATTGTGTTCTGAGATGAGCTTTTGTCCTAAAAAGCATTTTCCACCCATGATGGAGAGGTACATGGTTTTGTAAGACAAAGTAGTTCCTAGTAAGACACATGTAAAGACATGTAGGTTCACCTTTGTTTTCTTAATAATAAATAAATCTGATTCATTTGTGTTACAGGTTCATATGACTTCTGATTCCTATTATCAGCACTATAAAAAAATTCTCTACAATGAAGCATTTCACTGCTCTGACTGATTTGGTTTTTGCATCTCAGTGAATTATTGAATTATGCAGAAAGTCTGAATATTTGCTGAATACATATGTATGAGATATATTTAACATGTCATTGTAATAAAATACAATCACGAGCATAGTCACACGTGTGTGTAGCAAACGTTCTGTGTGTAGACTGAAGGCCACTTTTGGGAGGTGGTTTAAAAGCTGAAAAATGAACATTATGGAACTTGTTTCACAGGATGATTCATTTACCCACTGTAACTGGGAGGCTTAACATTACTGTAAGACTGAAACTGAGAAAAAGGAAGACACCTCAGCCAGAAGAAGTGAAGAAGAGAAACATCTGAAGGTATATAGTTCACCAATCCAATTTCACAGGAGCTGAAAACAATAACTCCTGACTCAACATCAGCTCATGTTGTATCACAACTGAGAAACTAGAGCATGTGTTCTCAGGGTGTTTCAAATGGGTAACCCCTTAAATACCACAGACCCACCAGAAGTTCCAGGCTTTTGTTCCTCACTTCTGGTACTTTATATGTAATAAATAATAATAATTGTAATAATCACTTGATAAAGATCTAAAACAGTAAATAACATTCATTTTAATTAAAGAGTCCATTTCCCAATTTTGGCAGACACCCCTTCTAATTAATTCATTCAGCTACTTTAAGTTGCACCCATCGTTGACACATATGTGCAAATGCACACACAACTTGTCTAGTCCCTGTAAAGAAGTGTTTCCAATAGAATTGGACTCGCTGTAGTAGATTTACATAAAACTATTTGATTCCTAATGCCAGGCATGAGCTAAAGGGGTATAAAGCCCCCCAGAACTGTGGAACAATGGGACTGTGCTCTCTGGAATGATAGTGTTCTATCCGATACTTTTGGGATAAGTTGAGGAATTATCATAAAATCAATGCTTGGTTTATTAACTACAATTACTGGACCTTGTTCCAATTCATCAGAAACATCATGTAAGGGCATTGTGCAGGTTTTCAATCAGTGATTGTTTCTTATCAGTTGCTGCACATTTATCACCACCTATCTATCCCATCAATCAATCCCAGGGGCCACCACAGGACCACCCTTGTCTAAAGATTATTTAGTTGGTTGAAGCACAGCAGTGGAATGGCTTGATAGTTTTTACTCAACTCAATGTCACTGCAGGGTTAGAAAATCCACCAATCAAAAGAACCCAGCCAGTATTGAGCCTTTTGGGCAAAGACCAGTTATAGTCTTTGTACACCTACAAAGTGCATAAACAAGGTGTTAGTGTTCAGTACAGAGGGCAGTAAGATTAGAGTTAAAGGGCATTTAACTCATTAAAGGCTTATAATTTTATGTATTCTTGGTCTCTAACCTGACATTTGTATTTGGCAACATCTAAGCTTAAGGTACCTCTCTACAATTTAACTAAGATAAGAGTGATAAGAGTGTCTGCCAAATGCCATAAATGTAAATGTAAATGTAATGGGTCTCCAACCCTGCTCTTGGAGGTTTCAAATCCAGCCAAATTCTAACACACCCCATTCACTTTAATCAAGAATGTCTGAAGGTAGTAATTAGCTGAGTCAGGTGGAGTGTATCACTCCAGGAGCAGGTTTGGTGAGGCCTGCTCTAGAACATTCTAAAAAAGTAACACTGATCTAAAAAAGAAAGATCTTCATTATTAATAGAAAGTTTTAAGAACTGTTTTGGGAGGGATTAAATTTGCATGGCGTCTTGGTATAAATCCCTCTTTAACAGGGGCTCCTCTGTGATTTTATTTCCATCTGGGTCAACATTTTACACAGAACTCTCTGGTCATCTGATGATTTAAGATCTGCCCTGATTCCTATCTGTGTTTTTCCAGACAGATATCTCCTCAGGAAAAAGGGTTCTTTATACTCAGAGTTCACATATCATTGATCCTCCAGTAAATATCACTATATTTTCTTTCTGAATCACTAAAGAAAACTGGAAATTGAAGGCAAATCTGTTTTTATTTTCTTCTCATATTTTGTGCCAGAGCAGAATCACTGGTGTTACACCTTACATAAACAGAATGTATGAGTTTCCCTTTTGATTTTTTGACATTGTGTAAAAATCTACCAAGATAGCACGTGAAACACATCTGGCAAAAGCATGGCACTGCTTGCCCACTGTCTGCACTGGCAACCTGCATGGGAGCCAAGTGGCTCACATATTGAACATGCACATTTGGCCCAAATGTACCAAAACATTTCTGGTCCACTTCTGGCAAAGATATGACAGTTCTGTCAACTGGAAAACTGCATTAGAGCTAGAAGTGGCCCACATGTGACACTGATCTGGTGTGGTTCCCCCAACTGCAATAAATCCATCCAGGAAGCCAGATGAAAATTAAGGATGTGGAGATTGTGGGCCAGATCTGGAACAGACTATTTTTGCTCTATGGGTAGGGGAGACCTTCTAGGACCCATTCTTTCAGTTTTGGATAGCCCAAAACAATGCCATTATAGTTAAAAAATGTGCTAAGCAACAGAGAGGTTAACTGGATGCAACGATAAATGGGAAAACTCTGGATTTTCTGTGGTTAAACTGCTGTGTGTGGAAATGTCTGTTCTACATCATGACCAACTTCTTCAAAAATGAACAAACACTAATTCAACATGTCAAATTCAAACATTGGTTGTTCATGTTCATCCAGGCAGTGTGACCTGGCCTTAAACCTACAAGTGAATTAATGAGTGGCAAAAGAGTGGATGTACAAGGTGCATGTATCTACTAGACTGGCAACTCAGTGTTATATATTTTGACAGTCTATCTCTATCTTGTGACTGTCACTCATTCACTTGTGGACATATTCACATAAACACACACAGGACTTTTCATTGAGATGACAGAGTGACATATAAGGAGCAGGTGGTTTGAGGAAGCCTCTGACTGTGAAGACATTGAAATGATACACGTTACACACAGACCCCCCACACACACACACACACATTTGACAGGTGTCATTGTATTTCAGCCAAGAAAGTGCAATAGTCATTAATATTATCATATCAATGTGAAAGCACTTTCTCCTATTGCACCATAAGTGTGGTTAACCATCTGGCGTCTACAAATTCACCAGTGTGTCAAATTTGTATTTCTATTAATATTCACAACGATACAGAGCAGAAATAAGGTTCAAACGTTCTTGACTCTGTAAAGTTTGCCTGCTCTTTCAATTGTAACTTCTGAGTTACGAGGCTACGAAGAAGGGTTGAAGGGTAACTGGTGAATTCACATGTCTCTCACCTGCAATTGGTAGATAACCAAACTCAGCAGCAAACACTCTGCTGGTCAAAAGCTTGTTAACCAACTGGTTTACCAGCATCAGGTATGTGTTAACCTGGAAGAACAGCTTTTCAAAATCTCCTCCACCATCAAAAATCAGCAAAAGGTGGTATTGAGCTAGAACTTTCAGCGGGGTATAAACATTTGATCCAGTTAATTTTGGTTGGACGGGACCCTGATCCGAGTGCTAGCATCCTAGTTTTTGGAGGATCCAATGTGATGGGATATATTCCTAACAAGGTTGAAAATAATATAAATAAAAGAAACCAAACAACAAAGTCTATTTGACATTTTGTAGCAATTCATTGGGCCAGTGCAGGTTTGAGGTTTGAGAATTTCTGTCTGCTTCTGTTACTAGTTAGGTACACTTGTAGCCTTGTAACTCCACTGGAAAACAAATGAATCAATCAGCACCAAACACGTCTTAGCTGATCAATTCTATTCATAGTAAGAAGAAGAAAGAAGAAGAAAATTAAGTTGAGTGTGGTTTATATTCATTCCCTTATTGTAAACTAGTGTATGAAGAATATATTCACACACGGTGCAGAATAAGCATGTCTCAACTCTGCATGTCTAGGACCTCTAACCCCTTTCTATCTCATGCAGTGTCAGCTGACCTCCACTCCACATGCCCTCTCTGCACCCTTCAACCTTCGGCTTCGGGCAGCAAGCCAGCCGGCTATCAGCTCTGTTTTGCGTTCATCAGCACCTCGCCTCTGCTGCTAGCATGGCCCCAGCACAGCTCCAGTACAATAAAACCAATGTCATCCAGCCTTTCCCATTAAGAGACGTATAGTAATGGGGTCTATAGTGTCTGTCTACAAGAAATTCAACCGTGTTTTCCTATTATTACCTGCTATTTGGAAAGCAATTCAGCTTAATACTAGATTTCATCTGTTTTTCCTGAGAAAATAACTTCCTGGCAAGGATAATATTTGCATGGCTGGTTGATGTTTGCTGCATTGCTTGTGTGTGCAAGAGAGCAGGCAAGAGTGAACAAATGAGATACGCTGACAGAGAGAGAATGTGATAGTGTTTTAATGTTCATAAATTGATTGAGCAACCCTGTGCTTTGAGCAATGCTATCACAACCTGCTCTAATTAGTGTTTCCTCTGGCTGCTCTAGTGGCAGAGGTGGAGCTGTAAATCAAGCTTATTAGCCAGACAACAACATGAACGCAAAGTCCCCAGACCCTGCTCACACCACTGTCCCAAGAGTTTCACTATCAAGGAGGCTGGGCAGGCTCATATGTAAATTTCAGTCATTAACTCTATATGTCTTACCTAACACATTGCCAATTACCGATTCAGACACTATGACTGTTTCCTGTAACTCATTAAAAACTGCCCCCTCTGAGTGGTCGTGGTGCATGCATGATTATGTTGGCTACAGTAAAATGAACTAGCATTTGTTAAGAAGCTCAGAAGCATTTAAAAAAAAAAAAAAAAAAAAAAAAATATATATATATATATATATATATATATATATATATATATACATATATATGTGTGTATGTGTGTGTGTGTGTGTGTGTCTGTGTAATGTTTTACACAATCCAAACTGTTCATATTATTAATAATAACAGCCGTTTAACCCTGCCTCCTTTCTCAACACTCCTTCTGGAATCTGCAGGAATGACTTCTGTGTTAGTGATGTTATCATGAGCAGGTCGTTTTACAGAAAGAAGTGACCCAAAGAGCACAACATCAGCTAGATGCATTTCGTATTGGCCTCCCGTCTATCATTGGTACCATGGAATTAACGTGCCAGCTACAGAGCTATGGGCTTCATCCCATATTGCTACTGTAGTGTTATCACACCAACTATGGGTCTCATCTATGGGCCTCATCTAACATCACTATCATGGCATTAGACCTGTTTATAAGCTGGGCCCCTGTCCCCACTGACATCATGTCACATGACCTAAGCCTATCTATAGACATTTTTCTGAGATTTGCTGGCAAGAAGACATTGCATAAACTATCACACGAATGCAGATACCAGATACCAGTAAAGATACTGTATTGTTGCTACATTTTCCAGTAATTTGTTGTGTTGCTCTTTAAAGAGTTTAGAAGAATATCAGACAGCACTTAAACAATTTTCAATATATTTATTAAGTGAACAATATATAAACACATTTCCTGTTTTATTTGTAAGTGTAATAAATATACTGGAGGTTAAATGAGTGTTGTCTGATATTCTTCTCCTCTATTTGTTCTTGGTGGCTTTAGCATGTGAAAAGAATTCAGGGGTTTAGTCTGTTCTCTCTTCATTTTCTTTACATAGGTTATCTACACTTAATAGCAGAAGGTCCTTCAGAAGCACATCTGAAAAATGTAGAATCCTGGATAGAATGCAAAGTAGAAAGCAGCTAGCCGAGGTAAAATACTCACCATTTCATCATCCACTGGGGTAGAGTTGACTTGTTTGACCTGAATGTTCAGTCTCTAGGGGGCGCACAGATTTGGATCAGCAAAAATGTACCCTAATGCTACCAGGTGTTTAATTAAGGTCTAAAAATGTATGCATTTATTTGCTGTTTATACTCTGATAGTCACTCTGATAGTTGGGTTGTGTCCACTGTCCATACTTTTCTGGTAGTTGGAAGATCGAACTGCTCGAAACCTTCTCAGAACATCCTCATCAACACGTAACAATATCTGCATCTGTGGCATGTCAGTGCAGTAGATAATATTGATTCATCTTAGCATTTCAATGGTTTAAAGAAGAAAACAAAGTCTTTCAAACATGTGAGTGAGCTGACGGGGGATCAATACTGAGGGAACAACCAATGCATGACAACAAAACAGTCAATGAAGTGAACCTGCATCAGAATTCATATCAATTTTAAATAAGGCAGAACACTTTCTCCAGGTCAAATCAACAGACAATATAGTGTCTCGAGGTAGAAACTACTGCATCATTTATCTGTACTAAACTATATCAATTAGCCATAACATTAGTACCATCTGCCTAATATTGAGTAGGCCCCATTGTGTCACCACAATAGATCATGGACTCCACAAGACCTCTGAAGGTGTCCTGTGGTATGTGGCACCAAGACATTAGCACCAGATCCTTCAGCGCTCCTGTAAGTTGTGAGGTGGAGTCTGCATGGATCAGATCATTGAGACACAGGTGCCTACAATCTTGTCACTAGTTCAGAGGTGGGTATATATATAGAACCACTGTTGTCAGGTACTGACCATTGCATACTGGGAACACCCAACAAGACCTGTCTAATGTTTCTACCCGTGAGCTCTGAGAGGGACCTCAAGCTCCCCTGCCACCCCTTCATAATGGCTCCTACTTTCCAGCTACTGGACTTGGACTAGTTTCTCACCCTGCTTTAGACCAGTTGCCCACCTGCCATCTCCAACTGTGTGGACATTTACAAGATCCCTAATTATCTACTACTATTTCTATTAGGACCACCATCATCATTACTCAAGTACATTACAGCAGACATGTGGTGGTCCAGTGCCACCCCCAGGCCCCCCACCCCCCAAGAAGCACATGTTGTGCATGAGATCAATGTCAGATTCAGGCCAACTGTATTCTTTATTAAAAACTAGACAACATAATGCATTTTTAACTCTCATGCATTATGTTATTCAGATGAAACCCGCTATTGAAAGTAATCCTCTCTCCCTAAAGTCCCCCAAAGCTCCTCTTATGACATGTACAGACTCCAGACAACAGTGCCAGTGAAGATAAGGGTAGAGGCCAAGCAGCAGTGCAGGGCTGATAAAACCAGCTAATACACAGCCTGTTTTTCATTTCCTAAAAGCCCTTCTCAAAGGCCACTATCTGTCTGTATACTCTTCTACTCTGTGCATATTGCAAGTAAGAAGAATCTCTGCAAAACCAGTGAACACTGTGCAGGTTTCACTTTAACAAAAGTTGCAACTCTAATCTGTGCCATTTTAAAAGTTGAAGATTCACGGTTCTTCTGCTTACATAGCTCTCCAGGAGTGAGACACATTCATTATGTTGATTAAATCACATTAAGAAGGAGAGGAATAAGGAGGAGGGGATGTCCTGCTGTTCAGTTTACTGTAAGGGTGATTAAGGGTTGATTAATCAGGGCTGTTAGTGTTTTCTACTGTACTCTAAGAGCAGCAGAAACACAAAGTTCTGATAAGCAGCCCAGTTACTTTGGCAGTGGCCAGGAAATGACAGTATCTGGGCAGGGTTCATTTGATGAGAAAATAACTGATTAGAATGAATACAAAGAACATTCTTACAAAATGTAATGAATCTGTGCACGCTTCATTCTTTTCATATTTAATTGAAAATCAAAATGAGGTATTTGTTTATAAATCTAATACAAAAAATAACAACAAAATAACACTTTGTTCAATAAAAATAGGAAATGGAAAAACTAACCCCAGGGACAAAATTGATTTTAATGTTTGCTTGTCCGGGTCTGCATGAAGTGCTGCTACTGACTTCTTTGCGTGTTGCTCTTGATCAGTTACTGTATGAATGCTGTGGCAATGCACCTCAGTAGCGCCTCCCTACTGTGAGCTTTGGGTGTCAGTTGGAGGAAATATAGTCACTATTCTATCGTCAGTGATGTACAGACAGGGATTATTCTATAAAATGATGCTATTATTAATAACTTTATTTTAGAAAGTTGTGTAGAACCCCATCCTTTGTGTGCAATGTGAGAGCTTGTGAGGGATCACCAATGTCTCAGAAGCTTCTGACAAATAAACAGCAGGTTTAATAGCTGAACCTGTCGGCAGTTCTAAATCCAATAGTGTGTGACTGAATGCTAGTGCAGTGACTAACTACAGCCAATGGGAGTGCAAAAAAAGAGGTATGGAGTAAGCTGGAGGTGGAATCGTGCAGTGTGTACTTGTCTGCACTTTTTGGTGCTGTCCTTGTTCTCAACACACCTGATAGAAACCGCAACAAGCTTTTTCAGAATCCTGTGTCTGCGCACTGGATTCCTCCCACATTCCAAAAACACGGATAACAGGTGAAGTAATAGTGTTTGGTGGTACTCAATGCAGTCCTCCAGGCGGACGGTCATTTCCATTAGAGAGTACTGCCACACTCGCCTGTGTGTGCTGAGTGTGATTATGAAGAGTGCTTAGATTGTAAAGTGACCTTGAGCATAGAAAAGGTGCTATATAAATAAAAGTGATGATGATGATGATGATGATGATGATGATGATGATGATGATGATGATGATGATGATGATGATATTGGTACTAGTTTTATTAGGAGCTCAATAACTACTAATAGTTACTGGATCAACCATCTACATCAAAATACTTTAGTGAGATGTCCTCCTAGATTTTGCCTTATCTTGTAGCCAACTGGATCCATAAATTAAGATCCATAAACTTGAATCTTTTCTGAGGCCTATGGATTCTGGTCAGTCAGAATCATAGAAAGTAAAGAGGAAAGAAAGTTTCAGTAAAGTATTCATACAGAACTGACCATAACTCTGTGAACAAGTGTGAACACACACGTTTCTGTTATTGGTCTGCTCTATTCAGAATTCTGTTGGTGTTCCTCCAGATGCCCAGTCTGCTTGGCAGGACCGTCAGCATTTTGACCCTCCAGTGAATGAAGATAGAGAGGACAAAGGGGCCCTGAACTTCTTCTCTTCCTCACTGATTGCTTTGCAAGACACAACCTAGTCTCTTGACATCAAAGTCAAAAAGGAAATAGAGACAAAAAGCCAGAGCGTCACTGGTTTCTGCCCCAGCCCTGCCACCTCATTCTCCATTCTCATGCAAAATCCGACAGGCTCGTCTGGGGAGCAGAGGGATGTCGACGGATACTTCCTGGCCTGCACTCGCCAGAATGGTGATTGACAAATGAAAAGACTGAAATCACCTCTCTTTTTGAAGGGAGAGGTGGAGGATCATCTCTATTATCTCAGCTGAGTGAATAGGAGCTGCAATTCAATACTTCCAAGTGCTAAATGCCACATTTTAAGGGTCTTTTGTCAGTCTGTATTACAGCAGCTCGGCTTATTCATGTCATCCTACAATCAAATGTTCCATGTTCAAGTCATGGTGAGATAGAAATCTTAATCCTGAAACCAGTAAGAAGCAAATTGAAGATGAAATACAAAAGGTCTTTATATTATTGTCATAACTCCATGCAGTGACATCAATAATACACTCAATAATAAACCTTAAAAGTGGCTTTTGGTTCTATGCAAGGGAAATGTGAATGTGAAGAACCTCATTAAGTTATCAACAACTGTAAAATGTTAATTATACTATATTATACCACAGTTAGTTTCAGCCCATTGGCTGGGAGATGTTCTAGGAGTGGCAATACTGCACGATAATGGCACTCTGACCGAAGCTCTTCAAGTATCGCTCCACCACATTTACATGTACCCTAGCAATGACACCAGCGACAAGAACTGCACCCATAACAAAACAGCAACATTATAATTATGGAAATAAATAAAAGACTGCCAGAATGAGTTCTAATGAGTCCATAAAATCTGTTGAACTATATTGAACAATAATTTATTAATTATTCTAGTAAATCAGCCCCTGCTCTGCACTTTATTGTGGATACCCTTCTTTAACAGACCCCCTGCAACTATGAAAGGGCTTGTTAATGAGCTGTTTAGTTTAATCAGGTGTACTGGGAGCAGGTAATCCTCTAAATATGCAGGGCAGGGGGACACCAGCACCAAGGGAAACACTGTAGTAAATCAGAAATGAAAACAGAAATGAAAAGAGACCTAAATGCTGTAGTATTGCTTGGTTGGTAGGTAGGATATACTGTGAGGTTTGAGACACTGATTTGATCAGCCAATCAGAGGAAGCCTGATCTTCTGCACCATTAAAGGTAGAATGGATCGTTTGAAAACAGAGTGGGGGAATACAAAACAAAGCTGAGCGCTGCATAAAGTTCTTAACACTGAACACCTGTGTAGCCTTGGCACAAATATAACCTGTAACATGGCCTAATGTTTAAGATGTTGCTTGTAGCCTTGAGTTTTTTTGGATATTATGAACTGTTCCTTGACTTTTATATGACTATTATAAAATGAGAAGGAAGGGGTTGTTTGCTCTCTTTCTTTGCTCACACAGTGTTCGAATTCCAGAATAAAAGTCTTGAGAACAGATAATACATAAAAAGCAAAAATAATAAAGGACACTTTATTTGGATTACTGTACAGTAACTGTACAGTAACTAATAAGTACTTATTAATCCAATAATTACAAAGAATTGATCAAAATGATTGCATTTTCAGTTCAAAACCTTTGGATGATCAATGTCCAACAGTATTTCTGAGATATAAAGTGTTTTCAATCCTGTACTCCTGCCTTACACTCCAGGATTCCAGGTAGGCTCCAGGAAGAGGTGGTTAGGAAGATGGATGGATGGATTAATGGATCTTAAAATAACTTCTGGTCTCTACAGTAATTTGCACCCTCAGCCATATCATAAGTACCACCTGCCTAATAATGAGCATGTCCTCCTTGTTCCATAACAACAGGCTTGATTTTTTAAGGCATGGACTCGTATGAAGTGTTCTTGTAGTATCTTACACCAAGAAGTTAGCAGCAGATCCCTCCTGTAAGGTGGGAGGTGGGAGCTCTCTGATGAGTCTTAGGTGCCTATTATTCTATCTGATGTTTTGGAGATGTTCTGACACAGTGATCTAGACCACTAATTAACCTTTGTCAAAGTGTCTCAGTAATGTTGATTGGTGTACGTCCAAGCCAAGAATTTAATTTGTATTTTTCAAGGTAGAAGCTTTG
Organism: Acestrorhynchus altus; assembly: GCA_034509495.1. Classification (NCBI taxonomy): domain Eukaryota; kingdom Metazoa; phylum Chordata; class Actinopteri; order Characiformes; family Acestrorhynchidae; genus Acestrorhynchus; species Acestrorhynchus altus. The sequence continues at coordinate 7,814,298 of CM067517.1, forward strand.
TGTATATTTGTTAAATATTTATTTAAAAAGTTCTCCAACTCAACAATCAGCAAACTTTCAGGTCAGACAGTTATCAAAATTGCACAGTGCTTCTCAGAAGAAAAGAAACATGAATATCATATTAGAAAAAAATAAGGAGACACTGGTGGTGTGGCTCTCAGCAGGAAATCACAAGCTACAACAGATCCTCAGACACCAAACCAGAAGCTATGATGTCAACGATTCCTGCCACTCTCACAGAAAAGAAAGGGAGAAGATTGCACCAAAGATAAATGGTTGCAAACCTGGTATTTTGCAAAGGAAGTGTGCTGAGAGAAAGCAGAAGAGACCAAGCTGCTCATTTTCCTCCCCGGCACGTAGCAGCATGGATTTTCCATCATGGACCTGTTCAGTCTGACTACCACACCTGTCTGCTCGCTGTTTGCACAATGTAGAGCCTGATCCAAATCAACCACAAGAGAATGTGAAGCATGAAAAAAGCCCCTGAAAAGGTGAAATCCCAAGGCTCATAGAGGAGAACAGCTCTTAAATATTTCCTTTTCCAGACCAGTGAGGTTCCACACTCTTGAACAGACAAGCTACACACAGACACTCATGTTATCGATTTGTTGTAATCATTTTCATCATTACTACTGGGATACATCAGCTATACTATGCAATTGCAATTGGTCTGCAGTCTATATTCCCTGGTGTCATTCAAGCAAGAAGGAGTCTTTACTTTTATTGTAAAAGTAAAGGGTCACCTTGAGATTTCTCTTAACATTTAGAATTTCTCCCTCACCACAGTTGCCTTTGTCTTGATCAAACCAGGACTAGGACATCACATTTGTGTGGTTTTAGCTCTGTCACAATGATTATTTGTTCAGGCCTTTGAGCTTATGCAGAATGGTGTTTATGTTCAGCTGAAGGCTGTTGTCAAGTGAATTTGCTGTTTTTGGCACAATTGAGAACAAAGAGGTGGGCTCAAGTTCAAGATAAATATCACTTTTAACAACTGACTTCACAGTGCACAGTGGTTTGGAAAAACTCTCTTGGACAAAGAGGAAGATTCTAAGAATCAAAGAGGAATGAATCATCTGATTGACACTGGATAGTGATACAAATAGTACATACTCAGGCTGTAAGAGTATGCAGAACTATGCAGAACTACAGAACAAGAATCTATCTAAGTGACATGTTAGCAGCCTCTTCTCAACACAGTCTATGCAATTGTGTTCTATACAGCATAAAGTCATGCATTTAGATTTACATTTATGGAGTTTAGCAGACGCCATTATCCAGAGTGACTCACAAAAGTGCTTTACTGTTCACTTAGATATCCTTAACTAGTAGACAAGGCTAAAATCCAGAGTTTCCTCACGCTTAGATGATGTAGAAAACAATGGTCAGATTGTTTTGACTAACAACATTCAGTAGAAATCTTTATGGAGTTAAATACTCTTGAAAGAGGTGGTCTTCAGTCTGTGTTTGAAGACAGCTGCTCAGACCCCCAGGAGAAGTTCATTCCACCACTTTGATGCCAGAACAGAAACGAGTCTAGATGCATGTTTTCCTTGAGTCTTGAGGAATGGTGGGTCAAGCTGTGGTGTACTTGAAGCTCGAAGGGCTCTTGGTACAGCTGAAGTTTTGACCATTGCCATCATGTATGGAGGTGCTGGTCGATTTTTGGCTTTGTAGGCCAGCGTCAGGGTTTTGAATCTGATGGAGGCAGTTACGGGAAGCCAATAAAGGGAAAGCAGCAATGGAGTTATATGACTGAATTTGGGGACATTGAAGATGAGCCTCGCTGGTGCATTCTGGATGAGTTGCAAGGGTCTGATGTACTGCAAGAAGGCCAGCTAAGAAAGGAGTTGCAGTTCTAGTCTTGAAATGACAAGAAACTAAACAAGCACCTGAGTGGCGTATCTAGACAGAAAAGGTTGAATTCTCCTGATGTTGTAAAGGAGAAATTTACATGACCTTTACAGGCCAAACCCGCCATAAAGCCTTTTTCCATCCATTAATTTCTTCTCATTCAACTGTTCAGATACTTTAAGACGCTTCAAAGGCTGACATTCACACCTGATGCCGATAGGTTCATGTTTATTTTCTCCAGATTGTCCTATTCTATTGGCATTACATCTCTAAATGGACTAGACAAGGTGCCTGTGTGCTTTTGCACATCTGTGTCAGCAGTCGGCATTCATTACTGCTGAACTATTGCTTTAGCTCTTAGAACTCAAGATTGTGGGTAGTTGCATGCTGTTTTCTAGGCATCATAAATCAGGATTAGAATAGCCCACAGACATAATAAATATATCATAACAAACAGCAAGACCCTAGCTAACCATATTATCAGTGAGTTAATAAGCTTGGAAAACTCAAACTCAATTATTTTCAACTGAATTAAATCCCAGTTTAATGCCTAAGGAGCTTTCAGTGCATGTTCATTGTCCACGTTTACATGCTCAAACTGCAGGCAGACTCCAACTAATCAGAGAGAGTGGGCAGTGCCAATGACATCACTCACCCAGATATTGGATTATAGAGGAAGGAAGGGGCTATCTGCTCTCTGTCTTTGATCACACAGTATTCAAATTTCAGAATAAAAGCCCTGAATCCTGAGAAGACCCACAAAATTGGCCAAGGGATCTAAAGGTTAATTATACAAGAAAACATTGTATTGTTTCATTTTTCAAAAAACAGAATCATATTTTTATCTGTAACTGAAGTTGAATCCAGTTACATGGTTAGGATTTAAATGTTCAATATTTGAAATCCTGTCACAAGATCCCATTACTTCCCAACTGAGAACAGCTTGATGACACTGTAGGCAGCGGAAGTGTAGAAAGTAAGTCATCGTCTGCAGGTAGACAAACCATGGGGAGGAAAGTGAGTGCGGCTGTCATGGTGGGACAGTGGGTGGGTAGGGGTGTGGGTTGTAGTAGAGAGAGTAAGGAGAAGGAAAATTAATTTGTGCACTGGCTAAATCTCTATCCTCAGGGTGCTGCAGCACTGTGAAGGTCTGCTGCTGTGCCTGATGTGTGTCGTTTCAAGTCTGGAGATGAGTTTCTTCAGACGTGCAGCAAGCCAAAGCACACCAGCACATATGAAGGACTAGAGAGCCTGCAGGATTGTAAGTAGGCACACTTCAGTTCCAGGAAAAGTAAAAACATGTCCAAACACTTAACAGCTAAAGTATATTCCTCTGCTAGAAGAATGCATGAATGGAAATACTAACTGAAGCCCTGCAGATACATTGGTGAAGGCTTCACAGGTTATCAGTATCAGCAAACAATCAACCAATAAAGCAGGGTTCTTTAAACATGTACCAAGGTCTAAATTTTATGGCCCACACTTACAGATGAAGGTGCTTCAAATGTTTTTTAAGCAATGTGAGAAGTGTGAGTTTCAAGAACCTTAATATTGGTAAAGAACTTAAAGTGAATCAAGTGAATGTTCTTTGGATGTTTAAAAGGTCTTCAATAGCTTCAATAGCATCATTGGTTTCTCAGTGGCTTGTCTAGTACCTGAAAAAGCGACTCACTGAAAAAGATAAACATCAAACTGTTGACACCATGCCTAATGCCAGGCATGCTCCGCAGCAGTGAGATTGGGAGAGTGGGAGTGGAATTGTGTTCTCTGGAATGATGGTGCTCCATCCAAAACTTTAAAAATGAGCTGCAGAGATGGAAACGAGGTGGGGTGGTGATCATCCAACACACTTACCTCACTAATGCTCTTACTGCCAAATGCAAGCAAATCCTCACAGCAATGCTCCAGAATATTGTAGAACACCTTCCCTGGACAGCAAAGTCAGTTACTCCAACAAAAGCAGGAGAAACTGTTTACAAAATCATTGATTTCAGAAGATATTTCAGAAATAGCAGGTGTCCCAGTACTTTTGTCCATATAGTGTAGCTGGAGATTGCATTTTATTTTCCACCATATTATGTTGAAAAATATCCAGAACCCCCTGCTAATTAGTGATTTAGTTTCTATAAGCTTGACCCATTCTTGTCATTGATTGTATCTCCACAGGAAACCATTGCCAATACTTATTGACACTCAGGATCCACACATGAGCCTATGGTCAGCACACTCAAGAATTAACTAGAGGGTTTTAATGTCACCCACCACTGTGCTTCTCTCCAAACAGTAAATTTAGGATGAGAACTTAGTACCTTTAGGATATAGAACTGATTATCCAACATCAGTACCTGACCTTTATAATGCACTTATCGTTGATAGAAATGTTCCAAGATCTAGTAGAAAACATTCCCAGATGGTTAGAGGCTGTGGCCGCAGAACACAAGGGACAAATTCCCTATTAACCTTTAGACCCCTAGGCTAATTTTGTGGGATGTTTTGTAGTTTGATGTACTTATATTTTCCCCCCAAATAATAGAAATGTATTTATAGGGGACAGTCACACTGATATTGTTGTTTTTAGGAGATCCGAGGCTAATTTGCTCATATGCTTTTTTGGTCATATGGACTGAAAGACACTTTATATCTCAAAAAGTTATTTGTAATGTTCAGATTGACAAGAATCGTCATAATAATTTCCCATTATTAGTTTTGTTTTTTATGTCTTTGTCAGTATTATCCCTTCTCAGGACTTTTATTCAGACATTTTAACTCTGTAACCCAATATGTGGATCAGTGACATCTGAATCAGTCCTGCCACCTCTCACTGATCAGTCGGAGTCTGTATGCATGTACATGTGGACAGAGCAGTAAACATGCATTGGAAGCTCCTTTGGTGTTTAAACTGGGATTTATTTCAGTTGGAAACAAGTGAATTTTAGCTGTTTTCTGAGCTGGAAAACTCAATGATCTAACCACCATGGTTACATAGGACCAGTTTTGTAGCTTATCGTGATGTGTATAGGTTATATATGTGTGTCATGTCTGTAGGTCACTCTGATCCTGAGTTATGAAGCCTAGAAAATGGCATGTAACTGCCTGCAAAATGACCTCTGGTTTTAAGAGTTACCCTCGACTTCAAACAGTGGATGAGTAGTGGACAAGAGTAAACTTACACTCTTTTAGTCATTATCTTTCATGGAGACATTTTAGTTCCTTATATTTTACATACTTCTGGATGAACAGACGTCTCTGTACCTTTAAGCATACATGGTTTTGGGCTGATACTCTCTATTTTGGAGACATTTTAAAATCAGTATCAGTGACAAAAAATTCCCATTTATTTGAGCCCAATGCAAGCTCACTCTGCAAAGACAATAACTGTAAGACACGCCAATCCTTATACAGTGTAAGTTGCCATAGTTAGGGAACTTTTCTCATTTGATAGTGGTCATTAGACAGAGAGAATGCAGATCAAGCACATTTTCATAAACTCTGTGAGGGATGTTATTAGACGTCCCCTGGATAACTGGGATGTGTGGGTGGTAAATGTTTGTTTGTGCTGTCAGCAGTTTTAAATTTAATGGATGTTCAGCTGCTTCAATCTTTCCCTGTTTTCAATAATATGCAAGAACTTGACACAGTAATACACTTCTGCTATTAGATTCAGCTTTAAGAACTTACTGTAAAACAGAGAGAATGCAGCTCAATGTAAAAACATCAATAATTTGCAATTTCCCTCCGGGATTAATAAAGTAATTCTGATTCAGATCATTTAAACACACGTCAAATTCCCAAAAATAATAAAATAGTGCTGTAATTTTGGACATGCAGATAAAAGCACTGTACTATACTTGTGTTAGAGTAATATGAAGAAACCCAGTCCTACAGAACCTGCCAATTAAAGCACTCTGAGCAGAGTGAAGCACAGGAGCTGTTCTCAAAGCTGATGGACAAAATAAGAAGCAGAGATGAGAAAAGATCTAGTGGTGAGGTCCAAGGTATGCCAAGGGAAAGCATACAAATGAGGAGTATATATAAAATATGGTTTGTCCCAGAAAACCGAGGAAGGGTTGCAATGTGGCAGAGGCATTCCTGGGAAACCTTTGCTGTTCGGGGAGCATTATCCTGCTGCGAGTTTGATGCCCTGCCATGAGAGGAAACATGCAATGACTCCATCACAACAAACACAGCATGCTTAGCAATCAATGATCTCTCGCCAAGAGGTACATTACCCAAAACTAGGACCTAAGAGACATTTTTATGCCCTCTTGTGCAAAGACCCAGTGCCTAATCAGCCAGCAATCAGTAACATATTTACCTGAGAACTGAATGCCAGGTTTTGCAGCAATACATAACATTACAATAGTCATCAATTAAACTTTAAAATGGGCCTCCAACCTGTACCTCAACTAACTGATCCTAATTGGGGCTCTATGATTAATCACATCACGTATGGATTATTTTGTGTCAATACTGGTGGCAACGCTCTTGACATTTCACAGCTAATTCATAATCAAGCGTGTTATTCACTCCCATCACTTCAACAACCAGGGCATATTCATATCCTCCTCAAACACAGCTCTGTCTATCCTCAGGAGAAAAATGAAAATGCAATACAGAAATGAATGTTTTTCAAACAAACACAATTATAAGGCAATTTGTGGAGAGTTGCATCGAGGACGATAGCTCTTGCACTTGCAGAGTCCATCTCTAAAACGAGGCATTGCTTACGTCAAGCAATTTGTTCTCGTCTCAATCTGAAAAAGCTTTTCCTCCACTGTGTGCCAATAGAGGACATTACCACTTAGATTGCCCGTCGTTTAGGCGGACAGTACAGCATGAGATAAATGGAGAAGATGCATTTGGCCAAAGCTGGAAAGACTGACTCTATTTTCTGTCTGATAGGTTTGGTTTTAAACAATAATGAAAGCAATATTGGGATCTTGCCAAAACAGATGCAGAAATACAATGCCATGTATTCACTGGACTGAATACTGGCAAGCCAATACATTTGACCTTCTGAATGTCCTAATGTACTGAGAGAAAGGAAAGTGGGAGAGAGGAAACTGCAGTGTTCATAGGACAAAACCTGGTTGCATATGGTCCCAAAATCATCCATCCATCCATTCAACCAAAAATCCATTCATACATGTCTTCCTGGTCAGGGTCAAGGTGAGTCCACAGTCCATCTCACGGGCGCAAGATAGGAATACTCCTTTGTCAGAGCACGGTTTCATCACAGTGTGGACTCAAAACCAATGCCACATAATTTAGTCAACCAATCTGTGTCACTTTCTAGGAAACAGTCACTGAATACAACTCTGTGTCTTCAAAATGGTAAACTTTTCAGGGTAAGGATCTTAACTTTAACAGAGTTCTTGCAATTAAGATCGGACCATTTCAAGTCATCCACTGGTCTGGCAAGAATAGGCAGGGTTAAGCAATGGTTTTAACTATAATATGTTTAGCACAATTCTTAGAGATTCTTAGGGCACTTTCACCCTATTTCACACTTTTTATTTCCAGACCCCAGTCTGTTTGCCCTGAGATTTCAGTATGTTTGGTCAGGTGTGAAAGCTGATTTCAAGCCAGGGATGGTCCAGAGTTCTGATCCTTGATCCTCAATCTGGAACCAGAGTTTGTGAAAGCTACTGTTCCTGGTACTGAGCATCAAGCAACATGATTGGTTCATTGCATCACGTCATGCTTTGTAATGACAGAGAAGGAAGATTATGAGTGCTGAAGAATATAATGATAAACTCAAGTCTTGGACCATTCTACAAAGCTAAAAATGAAAACAGCTGCTCTTCAGCCTCCATCATACTTCCAATAACCACTGGTCTATTTGACTCTTGGAAATTGATACATGCATGCTCTGCACTCCTAGATTGGTAGTTGTTTTGTGTTTGCGCAGCTGTCAGTGTACTATGAGTCTTAAGTAACATGCCCATGCCATGTCGGTCACTTGTTCTATGGTTGTAGTTTTTGTGTTGTCTCCCTTGTGGTCTCTTGCTAAGGGTCTGGTTTGTTTCTACCTGTGCTTCAATATATCCAAGTTTATATTAGTCTCAAAAGTCTAACAGGTAAGGTTAAGCTACCTTGTCCATATTCACTGCGTATCTAATGTATGTCAGCTCTGTAGGTTGGTGCTCTTCTTGTATTTTATGTTTCAATAGTGTGTTTTTGTCCACCTAATCGTGGAGAATGTCAGGACTGCACTTGGATTATTATTGTTTTTTCTCTTTGACAATGCCTCCATGGGCTTCTCTATGGCCTCTTATTTCATTTAGGACTTGATTCCATCCTCTTCTGAAGCTGTTGAATGTTTATGATCCATTATATTAAAAGAGCATTTGGTGAACTTTACTGCTTGTTGCTTGTCTGATCCCTTAGTCCTTTCTCTTTGTGCTTTTTACTGTTAAAACCTCAATTAAATGAGTTGCTGGGGGTTATAACATCAATCTACCAAAAGAACATAACAATAGTACAAGTATGAGCTTATATTGTTGCGGTTCCAAACAATTTATTGTCAGAGTAAAGAGATAAATTGGTTTTCTTAAGTTTTCAAGAACGATGCACGTATGGAAGTGCATAATTCTCCTGTCTGAATACAACTCCGTAATGAGACTCTCTCTCAAGTAGAGTAAGCCCAGATTTGATCCTGGGTGAGCAGTCTTTTCACAATGTTTAGACAAAGATATCATTACACAATGTCACATGGTCTGGAAAAAATGGGTTTATCTAGAGGATGCTTTCTCTGGCAGGTTTCGATTCTCTGGGTGAGCAAGTATATCGAGTTACCTTGTAAGAACTCCCCAGAACATCAGGACTGAGGAGTACTGTACTGTTACTCCCATGTGGCCCAAAGATTAGTGCCCCTACACTAATATTTCTTGGTAGCTGTATTTGTGAATACTGGAATGCCCATTAGTTCTTGGGCAAAACCCCTAACACTACATTGGTGTACCTGTGTAACATTATTCAAATATGAACACCAGCTAAGCAACACATTCTAATCTTTCTCCTGAGTTTACATTATAATATTCTCACTGCACATGAAAAACTATCAATGATACACCCTCCTGTGTACATATAACAGATGCCAAAGTAATCACACAGGAATTGGTATTTCTGAAGTATACGGGCAGGAGTGAATTCAGAGAATCCCTGAGTTTGAAACTGCTTTCACGGGAAGCTGAAATATACATTCTAAGCAAGACTGAGGGTGAGCAACAGCTATAAGAAGTGTCGTCAGCAATATGCAGGTAAGGGGAATCCATTCTCCTTCAGGATGTGTCCTGGCACCACCTGTTATAAAGCACCTCCGCCGTCGCGCACAATTGGCTCTGTAATTTCAAAAAAGGTCATAGTGGCTGTGGTGTAATTCAATATTCTTATAGAGCTGTATTAACCACATATTTAATCACCAAAGGTAGGACACTGACTGAATGACTCAACGTGGCAGGGCAAGGGAACATATGCAGCCCAAAGTGCTGCCTTCAGCAACATATGAATGATGGCTAATTCCAAATGATTCCACTTGTAAGGCAGGAGTTGCAAGGCTGCTGCAATTAATGTGAGTTCTTAGAGTTTGCTTGCACGCCTACAATGCCAGCAAGAAAATGAACAACACTGCCATTTTACTTGCTAACAGATTCAAAACTGCTCCGTTCAACTGCTTTCCTCTGGTCAAGCACTTGAACTCTGAGCTCTTCAAAGGGCTTGCATCCTATTTACAGGCAAACTGCCAACACTTCCACAATCAGAGAGGAGAAAGAGTCTGCGATATGAGGAAAGTGGAAGCTTCTTGAGTGGTTAACCTCTTTGTAACCCCAGTTCACATCAATAAGAGAAGCACAAAGAAAATGGTATCTCAAAACCAAAAGCAGAGCCTTGCATTAAGGTAACTGCAGACCAGCTGAGCCAATCAACAGCTCCCCACTTTCAAGAGAAATCATATACTCAGAGTGAAAGGGCTTGATAAAACATTGTTGATAGGCTTAATTGGCACTGTTTGATTGTGTGTCTCTATAGTGGCTTCCCACAATTTTCTCAGGGTACTGTAGAACCATAATAAACCACAAATTCAGATGGGGTTAAAATGTCACATTGTGATGCTTTTAAATAAATGATGATTGGTCTGCATCATTTATTTTATAATGTGCAACAAATACAGCATGACATTACTTTTTCCTATACTGATATTGAAATATTGCATCGATATACCTTCCTTAAAATGTTGGAATTGATACAATGAGCTTCAATGAAATACTTCAAATTAAACACTTAAATTAAAGCAACATTATGGAACATTGTTATCTTAAAATAACAGGTTCAAAATAAGTGTCCTCACTTAAGTGTAAGAGGGAGAGTAGTATCTCTATCATTGCTACTCCAAAGGTCTGCAAGCCTGCACTATATAACTCTGGGGAAGCAGGCAGGACACTGCTCATGAGAAATGTGTAACACGGTGTGAAAGTCATATTTGTGTTAAATACAGCTGTATTACTTCATTGCTCATGTTCAAATATTTTCACCACTTCTCTGTCCCTCAACTTACCCAGAAATGGGTCTTTTAGTGGTAGCATAAAGCATGAATTCCACTTCCCGACTGTACAGGAAATATTCATTTTTGCTCCGTTTTTGTTTGTCCTCTGTTTCACATGTCTCTGCCAGGCCACCTTGAGTACAGGTCACCTGATGCCCACAGCATGCCCACATCTTAAAAAGCAAGCAACTTTCAGTCACTGGGGGAACTTTTAGACAAAAGCACAGGAGCGTGAGCTGCCAGAGACTAAACGACTGTTCAGAGCCAGTTATAGCCAGGACTTACAATCTGGAGGTTTGTGTACATTCATCTGTAAATAAAGTCATGTTCATGATGGCAAACACTGTGTCTGTGTGTGGGTCTCCGGATCTGGGGAGGTGTCTCGGTCACGTGGCCCAACATCAGATCAGTTTTCTGTTTATATTGGACTGATAATGATAGTAATAGATAACAATATTCCATCCCTAATTTGCACTCGTTTCTTGGACAGTTTGAAGCAAATGCTTTGCATATTGATTTTTTATTTTTTTAATTTTTCATGAAAGATTGTACTTCTTCCCCGTTCTATTTGCATGTTTATTTTTAGTCCATTCCTGTCATTAAAAAAATCTGATATTTTACAAAATAAAAAGATTTATCAATCAAAATCAATCAAAATATATTTATTCACTGAAAACACACTTGAGCTCTGCTAATTCACATCGCTGGTCTGTATTTAACTTTACTCACAAGAGAACACCTGACAACTTACAAAGATGTGGGTTTTACCAAGCGATCCCCTGAAGTAATGCCACCTCATACTCACTATTTGCTGCTAGTCCCTTGATTTTGGCGGGGCTTTTCACAATGGATTTTACCAGAAGGCAGCTTTACAGAGATTTGTGTCCAGGCCTCTTTTGCATAAGACAAAGGAAAAACTCTCTCAGATGGAGCGGAAGAAACTCTTGAAAGGAACCAAGACTCAAAAGTGAATTGAATGATTATAAAATGCTATATTCACAAAGGATGATAATTGAATAAAACTATTGTGATTTGCCTGCTTATCCGCAGCATGTATTTCATACAAATTACATCAATAATTGTCTTCTACAAGTCTTTTAAATCACAATGTTTACATCTTTGTTTAGCCCATTGTGCAGAAATGTAATTTGGTATTGCACAGTCATGCTGCGGCAACATTGGCCTCGCTGAAACATTGGTTTGCAGCTCAGTAGCCATGGCACAGCATCCCATCAGAGCAAGAGAATTGGAGTGGAGGCCTGGCGCTGTCTCATTCATTAGCATTGCTATATGGGGCTCCAGCCATCAATGCAGCCACGCAGCAGCTAAAACACAACTCGGCACAGCTGCCTTTGGCTGAAATTACTGCCGCCCACACCTACACACTGGTGAAAAACACCAAATCCAGAGTGAGACGCACGCCAGCCGACAAGTAAATTATTTCATGGGAACAAGGAAAGGAAAAAAGAGAAGACACAGAGGGAGCTGGAAAGAATGGAGATAAACAAGAAAAGAGAGGCAGTGGGAAGACAGTGGAGTGGGAGGCAATAAAGAAGAGACAGGCTGAATGAGAGGGTGATTCTGAGAGCCATCACCCTGTCAGCGACGAATTAAGGAGAAGAAGATGGAAAATCAAGATAGCAGCAGTGAACTGATAGCGAGCTGTGAGTGACAGAGGGAAAGTGCTTCTCCCAAACATGGGACTATACAAAAATAGCCTGAACTAACACGCTTCACAATATGGGGACATTACTGAAGTGTGGCATGCTGTAATGTAATTTGTGTGACACAGCAGAGTGTCTTTCATGTTTACAAATTCTGGGAATGGACTGAATAATGTCCAATGTGTCCAATGTAAAATGTTCAATTTTAAAGCCCTACAGCACAGGCTTTGGACAAACAATTTTCATTTCAACTTAAATACACTTGTTAGGAGTCTCTGAAGGAGGTCTATTTTATTTACACCAAAGCCACCTGTCTAAAATTGAGTTGGTCTCACTCATGCTGACAAAACTGCTCTGACCCGTGGAAACATGGACTCCCCAAGACATAGCCAGCAATATGTGCTTCAGTAGCTCTTGTGCAGCATTGGACCAGATAAAAAAACCTCTGCTGTCAGTTGTTATCATTGTTGATTCAATGTTGATAAAACATTGAAGCAATGTTTAAAAGTGGTTGTGAAAAGGTTAACCTTTCTACATACCCAAAGAAGCTTTACAATCACACTCAGCACTCAAGCATACACATCAGCGAGATGCAGCAACCAGATGCATTTCACACAGCATACTAGGGACATTTAGAGGAGTCAGTTTGCCTGAACTGTTTTTTGAATGTGGGAGGAAACCCATGCAGACACAGGGAGAACATGGAAACTCCACCCAGTTTCCACCACCCTATGCCTTGAACCAAAGACCCCGGCACAGGGAGGCGAATGTGCTAACCACATTTAATGGTGACTTAAGGGTGCAGCGTCAGCTGGGTAGACACATCAATGAGCCTTGGGCAGCCATGACCTTGTTGCAGCTTCACTGGTTTTCACTGGTTGGACAACCTGTGCATATTGAAAACATCTGACAAGACCTGCTTTGTTGGAGATGTTCTCACCCAGCTGTCTAGCTACCACAGTATGGTTATTAAGTGCCTCAGATTCATAGGCTTGTCCACTTCCAGCACATCAACAGTCAACACTGTTCACTTGGTGCATAACTTTATATCCACTGTATAAGGTTCCCTTCAGCACTTAATCATTGATAGTTGGTACATTTCTATATAAACAAAGCCAATTTTTGGTACCAGACACCTCTGAAGCACCCAGGCAAATGCACAAGCTCTTATTTTCTTTCATTCTCTTTGTATCATAATCTGTGTAAAATGGATGGTGTCAGTCACAAAAACAGACAGCTTATTTGTGAAGAAACGACTTGAGTAACCTAGAAGAGGTCTGTATTTAAAAAAAACGAGTGTCCATCAGTCAATATATAAACTGATTCCTGTAAGATGATACATGTTTGGTAAAAACTGTGTTGCTGTATATCAAAGCAAAAGTCTTTTCTTAGGAAACACTAAGACAAGAAGAGCCGTCTTACCTGGGATCAAAGAGCTCTCCACTACTTCTGACTGCCCAAGCTGTAGTAATGTGATGATAATAAGGGCCGTGGCTCCTGACCATGCAATCCGCATGATGCTTACTGAACTGGCATCCCTGGAGTCTGCTCTACTCCCAGATAAATCTGAAACCACACAAAGAACAAGAAACAGAGACAGACTAAATGTTAATGTTCATTCTGATTCAAAAGAAGATCACGATATTGTTACTTTCTCCCAGTGTCACTGGTAACATTAGTATTTTTTATTTATTGTAAATTTGTATATTATGATTGCATGACCATTTCCTAACCTTTATTTCTTAGTTTAGTTACTAGGCACTTAAAACGGATTTATAACAAAAATGTGATTGTATTCTCTTCAAATTGGCTGTCCTGCTTTGTGTTTATTTCAAAAGGCAAGTGGAGCTGAAACACACCTTATCAATGCAGCTTGAATGGGCATGGTCAATGTTCTGTAGGTTGAAAATAAATATACTGTATGGAAATTAACTGGCTTTGATGACGTCAAAAAATCTGTTTAAAATGTAATATTTTGTTAAAAAACAGGCAGTGGCTGCCTTCACATGTACCACAAGTAATGTGTTTGTGGTGTGTGATGGGGGAGAGTTGGGTAATTGACACTTCCAAAAAAATGAGACTACACTTCTTCACTACACTACAATGAAACTACACTTCTTCATTTAAGACTTACGGATTAATTGATTAATCTTTGCCCCAAAAGAAAATCCTTTCAATATGATAAAATTGGTATAATCTCCCTTTATGTGTTCACCCATTTTTCACAGTTTACACACTTATTATAGGTATGTGTTATTATAATCAATATGGTTTAGTCACTCATTTAATTATCTAAATCAAATCAAATCAAAGTTTATTTTTATAGCGCTTTTCACAACTGAAGTTGTCACAGAGCAGCTTCACAGAAATAAAATTACTAAATAAATAAAATAAAATACAATTAAATAAATAAATAAAAAGGTTAAAAGGTTCGTTGATTCCGTAGTATAACTTTGCACAACCTTGTATCTCCAAAACAGCAACTTTACATGGGGAAGGAAAAACCCTTTATATTTTTCGATGGAAGTCGGTTTAAAAACATTTTGTGTACTTTTTGTCCACCAAGAAACACTCAGACACCAACAGCTCAGAGATATGTGCAGGACAACCTGCCGCCACACGTGTTACCTCTGGTGGTAAAGCTTCCAGCTGGAGCTTTCAGCAGGATAAAACTCACCCACACAGCAAGGGTTTTCCAGGAAAGTCTCTGCCAGATTGGAATAGCTCCCTATCGGTGTGTTATATTTTGTTATTGAGTGTACATGTAATGAGTCAGCTGTGCCGTTTCACTGATATACAGTAACCTGTGGGGTTTGTGTTTGTGCAATACAACCCTATTGAGTTGAAACTTATATCTGTCCCAAAGGATCCTGGCCTTTTAAACACCTGCTAATGTTTGCATCTATCAACATGCGCCCACCCGCCGGCAGGGCACAATAACATTCTTATATAATATCATTATTTCACACTTCCACCACCTGCTCCAGTCATTGAGTGAAAGGAACACAATAATTTCCTGCTTGATACTATATTTCACATTGAAATACATCACAACACCAATAATGAATAATAATCACGTGATATTATAGTATCTTTGGTTTGTGCTATAAATTAGACATTTGTCAGAAGCATTATTGATGATTTGAGTTTTTAAATACAAAGGGGCTTTCTGCATTCTGAACTGAACACAGAATACCCTATCTACCCTACCTTTCCTTCACACACACACACACACACACACCCACACACACACACACACACACAATTTCCAGTTTCTCTATTTCCTTCTGCCGACTTCTCGTGCCCATAATGGCACTGCTGTGGAAGAAGCTGCAGAATTGTGAACTGGAATACCTATTCTTCTGCTCTTATCATAGAGCCCAGAGTAAACACTCCCTCACTCTCTCTTTCTGAGTGTTTCCTGAGCAGAGAATTAGAGTTGCAGCTGAGCGCTGTGCTATCAGATTTGAGCTATGGGCCGACTCATTGTCACTCTCATGTCTTATCGCTCCTTATTTCCCTTCAGTGTTGCAGCAGCCTGATAGAATTATGTATTGCGTCTCTCACAATTGTGCAATTTGCATGCAGTGATGACAGGCACATTTGCCACTAACTGGACGATAGAGGGCAAGTATCATTTCATCCCCCTTTTCCTTTTTTTTCATTTCCTCATTCGTAACGTACACAAATGCCTGTCCTAGTAGTGTCTCGTTGAGGTTGGAGGGGGTGGGAATGGGGGGGGGGGGTCTGAGATTGAATTCTCTCTGATAATTGTGTCAGATAGGCAGCCAAAGCACCTTTCACAAACAATCAGATAAATACCCAATTACCAACGGTGAGATGCCAGTGACAGGAAGAGAGCAAAGGCCTTGCGGAGGAGGACCAATGCAGGACAAAAGATGGCCTCCTAACCTCGCACCGAGCAGGTACAGCTCCAGACAGCTAAGAATAATTATTCCATTTTTTTCATTAATGAAAGTACTGATTCATGATAAAGAAAGATTTATAAGTAACACCTCCTTCTACCAAATTACATTCATGTATATGGAGCCAATCAGCAGCCAACAAAGCATAATAGAGAGATCCACGTTCCAGTTGCACAGAAAATGCATTAACCTTCAACCCAGTTTAAATGCATTTGCAGACATGTGGAATAAGTGTAATAAGAAGCTAAATTAAAATTCTCAAGTCTCTTTCACAATTACAATTATACACAGGAATACGACACTAATTAAAAGGCTTGTGTGTGAACATAAACCAGCCCTGAAATCCCAGTAAGACTGCAAGAGACCAAGTAAAATTTCTGTGGCTAAATTTACAAGAAAAAAAAAACACTATGTAAACTGAAAAAAAAACAACCAAAAACTGTAGTCCGGTTCACAGTGTTGTGAAAGTATATTCCATTTGATCCTATTGGAAAATAATTGGAAGAATGATTCACCATTAAAAAAAGCTTTACAATGCTATGGAAGAACCACTTTTTCAGTCTTCAGCTGATTCTTGTAAATGAGATCACTGATCAGCCATTAAAGCCATCTGTCTAATATTGTGTAGGAGCTTCTAAATCAGCTCTGCCCTGTCTAGGCATAGACTTATTTACATTTCTGGCACAGACCTACAAGGTTAGTCATGTTACAGAGGTAGGCCAATGTTGTATGTTGTCCTGCCCAATTACTTTTATTGTAGTGCAGCACAGTTACCCAGACTGGGACTCAAACCTTCATTATGGTCTCACACTCACCGGTTGTGGGATTATCTAGTCACATGGTTGGTCAACACTAGATGACCTCTGAAAACATCTCACAGTATCTGGTACCACAATGTTAGCAGAAGATCCTTTAAGTCTTATAATTAAGAGGATTGCTCAAGGGCACTTCAGTCATGCCCTGCCAGCTCAGGGATTCAAACCGGCAACCTTCTACTAACAATGCTGGTTCCCTAACAGGCTACAGTTGGCCCAAGTTGTTGCTTGGCAGTTTCTAATGCTGATAGACTGTTGATAAGGTGGGGTTAATTGTAGCTAAGATCTTGCTAGGTGGTTCCCACGGTTTACCAGGTGATAACTCAGCGGTTCCAGGTGTATTTCAAGTGGTTGAGATGTGTAGTTGAAAATGAATGGGGGTGGACAGGAGAAATTAGGTATGATCCAAGGACAAACAGACACATGGGGTTCAGTATGGCTGTCGGTTGAAGCTTGAGATCCTGACCTGAAGGAGTGCATGCAGTTAGGTGACTTTGGGGCAAATGAAACTCTTGGCCTTAGTATTGAACAAAACTGAATTGGGAGTGAGAGGGTGGAATGAAAAATGAGAGAGTGGGTCAGCATCAAATGTCTGTAATATGAAAAGAGTGTGGATCTAAGTGTGCAGGTAGATAACAAAACATACATTACCTCACTTTTCCAGGAGAAGCTGCAAAGACAAAGAAAACTCAACTGCTGAAAAGTTAAAGCATAAGAAGATCATAGAGAAGAAGAGTTATCTGTGCTTTCTTCTCTTTCTCTTTCTTTCTCTTTCAGGATGGTGACAGCACACCATGTCAACACCCTTCCTAAACCCTACATGCTCTTCATGACTCTTTCCAGACACCCACAACATAGACCCAGAACTCACTAAACTGTCACTTCCTTTACCCAGGCGCTTTAATTTGGAAAATGACATGACAGTATTTGCACATGAATAGGGCTCCTCACATCTGACGAGGGGAGGTTAGTGTGTTAAAGTTGGGGGGCTTAGCAGGTAAATCATTGGGGGGAGAGCGTTCAGAGGGCTTTGAGGAATCAAATGCACTTCAAATTACCTCTGACAACACCCACTGTTCCTTTCAGCTTAATCTCCCTCCTTTCATCTTCCAATTTGTGCCTCTGGAGCTACCCAGAACTTTCAGCCAGGGGAGCAAGAGAGAGCTGAGAACAAAGGAGCAGCCAGAAAAAGGGAGCACATGGTTGACGGGTTGATGTTGTGCCAGAGACAAATTACAAAATGACCTGCAATTGTTCGCACTTCTGATAAATCAGTCTTGGGTTCCTTTATGATACAAATGCGTCCAACTGAATAGTTTGGATTGAGGAGCCGAGGAGAGCACCACAAAAGCAAAGCATTTCATCCCAAGTATTCAGCTCCCCCCATGGACCACAGAGCCAAATGTGGAGATGGCTGGACATACAATTAGCCCAACCCGGACCGCCCTTCAAGCAAAAGAATACAATTCAGAGACGGGGGAAAGAGCACTCACTGTGAGTTCCTTCTCCAGTTCAATAGCAGACCTTTCTGTCTTTCAGCCTTTTCAGGGTTTACAGTCTGTTCCTGAGTCATGTTCCAGTTACCCATTGTGCTCTGTTGAAATGATGAGGATGGGCAGCTGTGCTTGAAATGCAAAGCTCTAAAACTTAAGGACTTCCTTGTTCACTTAGCTTTAATATTATTACAGTCATATATCTCTATTTTTTCATTTGAATGATTCACTTTATGAAATCATTTGAATCTGGAAGTGGTTTTTCATATTTTATCAGAAATTCAAGATGAATGGAAATGCTTAAAAATGTACACTGACTTCCATTTAACATCTTTTTCACCCTAATATTTTTTTTAACATGTTCTAGAAGTACTTCTGATAAAGTAGTACACATTATTACTTTACATTATTAGATAAACATTATTACGGTCATATGAAGACCACTAATATTAATACACTCATCACCAAAAGAATAGTTGTGCACAAAAGGAATCAACCAATTTCGATGCACAGTGTGCCAGGCTGTCATAGAGTCAGTCATAATGACACCGGGTCATCTTCAGTGATGAGTCCTCCTTTTGTCTTGGCTGAAATGATCAGTGAATCCATGTGTGGAAGTGTCAAAGTAGGTGCCAAGATCAGCTGTTTGTTGGCATGCATCACACAGTCTGGTGTAATTGTGGGGTTCAATTTTGTACAATGCCAGATTACCTTTGGTCTTCATTACAGGCAATCTGACTGACCAACTTTATATTACTGAGGTCCAGCAAACCTTTTCTGAAGACATACTCCAGTCCAGTGCTCATTCACATACTGCTGCCATCTCAAGAGCTCACCTTAAAGACACAGATACTATGCCATGGCCAGTCGCATCTCCAGACCTATCCCTGTTCGAAAATGTGTGGGATGCTATTGGACACTCTATCAACACTCCACCCCAACTGCACAATCTGCAAGAACTGAGTGAGAATATTCACACGGCATGGGATGGATTATCACAGGAAACCATTAGTAAACTGTACAACTCCTTGCCTGGGACACAATCATTATTTATTCTATATATTTACATATTCAATGCAAAGTACTGCTGGAAAGTATTCACAGAACTTCAGTTTTTGCACATCTTATGTTACAGCCTTATTTCAAAATGGATTAAATTGATTTGTACCTCAAAATTCTACACACAATGCTCCATGATGACAAAGTGAGAAAAGTTTGAAAACTTAGAAAATGTATTATAAAATGTACATTTGTAAATATATATAAAATATAATGTACATAAGTATTCACAGCCTTTGGGAGCATCTTCAGCAGCAATTACACCCTCAAATCGATTTGAGTATGACGCTACAAGATCTGCACATCTGTTTTTTAGTTTTGTTTTTTTGTTTTTTTAATTTCTCCCATTCTTGTTTGCAAAACATCTCAAGCTTCAGTGCACAGCCATTTTTAGATATAGATGTTCAATCGGGTTTTAATCTGGGCTCTGGCTGGGCCACTCAAGGATATTCCCAGTTGTCCTGAAGTTATTCCTTTGTTATCTTGGCTGTGTTCCTAGGATCTTTGTCCTGTTGAAAGATAAATCTTAGCCCCAGTCTGGTATCATCAAGGATGCCTCTGTACATCACTGCAGTCATCTTTCCCTTGACCATGACTCCCATGACAGCATGACGACATCCCCACAGCCTGATGCTGCCATCACCATGCTTTACTGTAGGAATGGTATTGGTTAGGTGATGAGCAGTGCCTGGTTTCCTCCAGACATGATGTTTGGCATTCAGTTTAAAAAGTTCAATCTTTTTTCTCATGGTCTGAGAGTCTTTTATGTGCCTTTTGGCAAACTCCAGACAGGCTGTGAGATGCCTTTTATTGAGGAGTGGCTTCTGTCTGGCCACTCTACCATACAGGCCTGACTGGCGGAGTGCTGCTGTTCTTCTGTAAGGTTCTCCTCTCTCCACAGAGAAACACTGGCGCTCTGTCAGCATGACCATTGGGTTCTTGGTCACCTCCTTGACTAAGGCCCTCCTACCTCCTACTATGGGACCTTATATAAACAGGTGTGTGTCTTTCCAAATCATACCCAAGCAACTGAATTCACTAAAGGTGTCCAATCGAGCTGTAGAAACATCTGAAGAATGATCAGTGGAAACAAGATAGGTGTGTGTGTGTGTGTGTGTGTGTGTGTGTGTGTGTGTGTGTGTGTGTGTGTGTGTGTGTGTGTGTATGTGTGTTTGGGATGAGCTCAGGAACTGAGGTGGGATGGTGACCATCCAAAATCCTGATTGTACTTTTGTCACTGAATGCAATCAAATTCTCACAGCAATGTTCCAACATCTATGTAGTCTTCTCTGTGACCGTCACTATAACAAAGGCAAGATAACTCATTTAAATCATTTTGATTCCAGAATGAAACAATAAATGCTCGTTCATATACTGTTTAAACATACTGTCCATATATATTGTCCATATATTTTTGAATGACAGCTGCAAGATACATAAATGCAAAACTCATAATCATAATCATGTAAAAAAAAACCCATCCCAAATAAAATCAAGCAAACAAGAAAATGACGTGTTTGAATGCTGGCCTTCATGTCCAGCACTCTATAAAAGAAAAGCTCTACTGCCAAAGTAAAACCAATTTCATGCCCTTGCTCTTCTAGTACACTTTTACTGTAATCCTTTATCAGCATCACTAGGCTGGTCAAATGCATCAGTAGGCCAGTCAAGCTCATGTCTTGGCAAGACGCTTAGCATAGCGATGAGCCGAGCGCCTTGCGATTGCACACTCGATTTGCTGAATCATCAGCTCGGGCTCAGCTCTGCTGTAAATGGGCACCTCCGATCCTGCCATGATGTTAAATAAACAATTTCTTTGCAGGGGCAAGCTTCATTACCCAAACCCCAAACAGGGCACGGTGGTGGTAGGGCCACTCACGCAGGAGAAGTGCACTGAGCAAAAGGCATAAACATCCCAGGCTAGAACTGCAGATGAGAGGACAATCTTCTTAAGTGATCTCTCAGCTGTTTTGCTGTGTCAATGTCATGTGTGTAATGGATGGGCTGCTTCTGTCTGCTCCCCTGCAGCCAGCTTCTGCACTGCCACAGTGCCTCGTAAAAATGACGGACAGGATCTAAACTGCCCATGTTTACAGTGCATTATTCTTCACCCCACTTCATTACAATAAAAGGATTAACCTGCACACTGCCGTAACGTGATTGGTGGAGAAGGGGGCCAGTACACTGTGCCTTTCTCTTAGCGTAAATTACCTCCCGTCTGCCTGCCGAAGTGTCGGCACTAATCATGATACACACACATCCACCTTGGGGGGCTTTAATCCATTGGGCCACTTGGGACAACATATGAGGAATATAAATGCAAAGTTACACAGAGCTTTTAGCGCAGTAGGCAGCCTCACAGGGATGGATACATATACACAGTATGGATCTATAAAAAGATGTTTTGAAAGTGAGCTGCATCAGACTGAATCTTAAAGGGTTCAGTAAATGACTATACCAGGCACTTTTCAACTCTTCACTACTGATGCCGTCTGGCAGAAGATACAGGAGCATCCGAGCCTCCACCACCAGTCTCTGCAACAGCTTCGTCCACCGGGCAGTCAGACTCCTCAACACACGGAGACAGAGCTGAACCACCCCACCACTCCTCACACCCACATTCACACAGGGACTGAACTGATCTGAACCCCACAGCACTCCTCACCCACACAAAGACTGTACCAAACTCAAAGCAACTGTACTGTACTCACCCAGCACTCTACACACACACACACACGGACTCAGCACACAGACTGAATCATCCCCATCCTTATCAGCAATATTTGCTGCTCACTCAGAACTATAGACTCTCAGTAACTGCTGTTACCATGAACATCTATATGTTACAGTATGTTACATATCTCTTGCACCCTATTCTCACCACAAACATTTCATTTCATTGTACCACTCGATACTGCACTGTACTGTCCTGTCCTGTCTGTTAAATTGTGTCTTGTTTGCTGTATTTTAGTGTTTGCATTTTATGTTGTCCTACTGTATTGCTGCTCCATGTTGCACCTTGGTTCCGGAGGAACGTCATTTCATTGCATTGTGTACCTGTACTCAGACGTAATGACAATAAAAAGCCTTGACTTGACTTGACTTGGCTTGAAATGGGAATGGGAATACACTCATCATCAAAAAAGATTTTGCATCCAGAAGGAAGTATATGACTGCAGTGCAGTTCAGAAAGAAGAAGACATGTTGCTACCAATGGTGCACCAAGTTTACCAAGAACAGTAAATGATAAAAAATGTACCCTGATATTGGCAAATTTATTGAGCTACATATACAGAAGTAATGTCTATCAGCAAAGTAACAAAATGTAGATACTGTGCTGACAAATTATTCACAATTTGTTTTACCCATCTAGTAGCATTTCATTGGTCAGTGTTGTAAAGTATTCTGTACATAGAGGTGACACTCACATGGTAGTCACTGTCACTGGGTATGGCACAGGTATGATTTGAATGTTTACATGTCATTACAAAGTTAATAATGTTCTATGACAAAAAAAACATCCAGTGCTGTGGTCTCAAACTGACATGTTGGTCTCCTCCAGCATGTCAGTGTCACTGCAATGCTCAGAATGACCCACCACCCACATAATACCCGCTATCTGGGGGTCCTGTGGGGTCCTGACCATCGAAGAACAGTGCAAAATGAGGCTAACACTGTATGTACAAAAACAGATGGACTACAGTCTGTAATTATAGAAGTACAAGGTCAAATCAAATCAACATTTATTTGTATAGCTCTCTTCACAACAGAAGTTGTCACAGAGCAGCTTCACAGAAAACAACACATTGTTTAAAGGGTTCTATGAACAACCATTGATCAAGATGGTTTCCTTGTAAATAAAGAAATATTTAACTAAGAAATGAACCATTTAAGCTCTCAAATGGTTCTTTGTTATCAATGTTCAATACAGAACCACTGCCTTTAGTAAAGAACCCATGAAGATCTCTTATTTAAGGTTGTGGAACTCAACCCAAAATCATGGGGGATTCCAGTACAGTGAACAAGATCTGTGATTGCTCCTGTAGGAAATGTTTGGGGGATTTATTTGACAGCACTGGAGAACTGCAGACCCTTATTAGCAATATAAGGGAAGCAGCAGGAAGATTGAAAATGAAGATTCATTTTGGGTTAAAGCCGAGCAGAGGAACATGCCTTGCCAGACAAGGAAGCAGAAAGGTCTTCTCCCAAGACGGACAAAGCTTGGTTATCCGTCATCTCACATGAGCTATCAAGGAAAAATTAAAAGCTGATTGTATCTTGGAAGGAGAAGTAGAGACCTGTGCCCTCAAACCCCCCACCAAACCCCCATGCCACTCTTGATGAATTAGTCCCAGCTGAGTGCCAGCAAGAACAGAGTGCGCAAACACACACACACACACACACACACACACACACACACACACACACACAATTGACATGCCTCCACTCTCCACAAGAGAGCTGTCATAGTAAAAATAATCTATCTAAGAGATGTACCACCAAAACAGATATATTTCATAGCACTTAAAAACTTTGGCACTTGACAACAAAGTAATTACAACTGTGATTAGAGACTTCACACATCGAGCAAGTGGGAGACCCTCAAACACAATAATTTTCAGAAGAACCATTAGCAAAAGTGATACATTTTATCTCAAGTCAATAGTTTTTGTTTGGTTATATCTATTTCTAGCTGTTGTATCATAACCAGGAAGGGAAAGTTTGTGAATAAACTTTAATTTGACCAAAAAACATTGACCAATACCACTGAAAAGCTAAAGTTTGTAAACTACATGACTGCTATAGCGGTAAGGGTGTAGTACCTAAAATTCTGTGCTACCATAAATCTTAAATCTTGTGTTACCTTCAGTCCAACGCTATTCAATTCTACCTCAAACCCAATACTACTTTAAATTGCTATGGTCACATTGTTGTTACAGTGTTCCTATGGTGTTGCTAGGCAGTGGCTATGGTACTGATATGGTGTTGGTGTTGGCTGCAAAGGTGTTACAAGATGATTGCTAAAGTGCGTGCTTCTGCATATTCCTCCTTTCATTCTGATTGGGAAAAAAAATCATGAGAACTTTACCACATATCAATGTTATGTTCAAAAAGCATAAAACTATACCACTGGTTTAAAGTTTATGTTAGGTTTAAAAAAATAATCTAACCTGTAGAGACATTTAACATTTGCTCAAAAGAGGCTCAGATCCAGATCTCAGTAAAGCTGCTTTGTGACAATGATTCCTATGTTTTAAAGAACAGGCACAATATGACCATATTTTATTGAAATTGTGATAAATTCTGTTAATGTGATATAAAATAGGATATAGTGGATATTCAACTGATCCAACTAATCACTGCTTTCAGAAGTTCTTGATTGGTTAAATGGGGTGTGTTAAATTTGGTTTGGAGTTGAAACCAGCAGGAAGCTCTCAAGAAGCAAAGTTGGTGACATCTGGCATTTATTTAACATAGAGCATTAACATCATGTAATCCTCTAAACCTTCTAAAGGTTCTTCAGGGAACTAAAAGGCATCATTCAAAGAACCCTTGTGGCACTTTTTTAAAAAGATTGTGGCTTCAAGGAGTTACCCATGATTCATCAGCATTGTTATCCAGAACGTGTTGTGCTGTGATTTGTACGACCTTCAAACACATCTCTTACTGCAGCCATTGAGTGCCAGTGGCCTGCCACCGAGTTCACACACCACACTCACCGCTGGAAGGGATTTCATATTACTGCTCAATTCCAAGGTGTCCAAAGTGCTCTGCCAGGGCAGGCCTCATTTGGAAGCAACCCGAGTGCTATTTGGCCACTGTGATTGGATCAGCAGGCGCAGGAACAAAGCGGCCCAGGCTTTCTTTTGTGTCCCTTTGTGTCCCCCATGTCAGAAGTCCGCGGTACAAACAATGGAGCAACTGCCACGGCAGCTAAAGCAGTCATTATCTTGAGCAAGGATCGCTGGCTTTGCCCTCCTGCAATCATAACTCTAATTAAGAGACCTGCTTTGTAAGCATGGAGGTTATGCAATGTTAATTGTGCGTGCACCACACCGTAGACACATCCCTAAATGCCACTTGTCATTGTACGGTTCTAGTACTTCTCATTGTGCTGCTGATTTAATGCTGGATCCCTCCCCAGAGCACTGCCACTCACAGAGGAATGACAGCTATAATCAAATACATATGTATACACCTAAATACTCAAATACAGTGTATATACATTATATCTGGGTATGTGCCTGATGCATATAATAGCCCAGCATATAGCACCAGTACCATCTCATGGTGTGGAATGGTCTGCCAATCAAATAATACCTCGACAACAGTGGTGATCAGAAACTCACTAATCATGAACAAACTGTGATAGACTGTGACAGACTTTATAAAAAGACTAGTTAGAAGGTAGGAGATTTCTAATAAAGTAGATGTAGACATATTTTGAGTTCCCAGTTTATTAGGTACCTACCGTGTTCCTTACACTCATGGGTTTAGAATTACTGACAATCCCAGTAATGGTCACCACAGCTACTAATAAAATGCCATGATAGTGTCACCTCTGAGCTGAGAATGGTCCACAGAGCCCCTGACCGCAGCCCATCTATTGTAGCGCAATTTATAAGTCACCATGTAGCACCATCCATCAATGGAAAGGCACCACCATAGAACAACCACTGATATTATTTGTGAAGTCGATCATTCTCAGCATAGCAGTGATGGCATTTTTGGTCTGGTTACATTGAACTCTGGTTTGTTTTCACCCTTGGTGTGATGTGTTTGGGCAGGTGGGAAAACAGTGATCACACTACAGTGAGGACCAAACTGCCTCAATGAGACCATTCAGACGAGGTGGTCTTGGTCCAGTCCCAAATGAACCCTGGACACAACTATAATGTTTGCTCCTATAAAGTTTACAGCTATGAACAAATACCATGTCTACACAGAAATCTGTGCTGGTCCAAAACACAGGACCTTCTTTTTGTATTTATTTCCTTGTTTCCTCCCCAGACAGGTCTGACCAATAAGTGAAGAGTTCCGAGACAGACTCACTGCATCAGTGAAATGCTATAGTGCCACCAACTACATATTTGGATATTAACAATTACCTTATTTATGGTTTAAGTGTGTATTTGGGGTGTAACTGTTTAGCGTGTAAATGTTTTCATAATCAGGATGGACAGAGGGTCACGGTTCAGTGGACACAGTTGCAGAGAGAAAACATACACATTATTAGGGTAAATACATTCATTTCAATTGCAGTCATTTACACCCCCACCCACAGAGGCTCCTCCTCTCTCCCTTCTCTATCCTTCTTGTTGCCATGTGTTATTCTTTATCTCATACTGTTTTTTTTTACTTGAAACAACTGAAAAAGATCTAACAATTTATCTGTATATTATCTATTATCTCATTTTGTCTTCCTTCTTCTCCTTCAATGTTTCTCTTTAGTCCTTTAAGATTTGCCCTTCCTCAGTTTTCCCATGGACTCCCATGTATTTTTGACCCCATCCAAGCCCTGTTCCTTTCTAATTGCCTAGCAACACCCTATTGACTACCTAGTTTACTTTGGCAACCACCTAGCAACACCTTAGCGACAACATAACAACAGCTTACAAACCACACTGTACATCTAACCAACCCCCTACCATTACCTTAGCAACCATCTAGAAGCACGATAGAAACAACATAGCAACAGCTTACAAACCACCCCGTACACCTCAACACCCCCTTCGCTACAACAATGCAACAGCTTGCAAACCACACTGTACATTTTACCCGCACCCTAAAATCACCTTGGCAACCACCTAGAAACACCTCAGAAACAACATTGCAACAGCTTATTCAATATTTTTTCAATTCGTATAAAAGTTTTCTTTTTCCTTTCACATTTTTTTATATTTTGAAAGCGCTGGTATTTCTTTCGAGTTTTCATTCCTTCTGTTCCTGAATTCCATTAATTCCACCGGAATTAGATGCAGTCAAGCTGACTGTCACCCTTGTTTCATTGCTCGCTCACAACATCACTTGTTGACTACAGAACATTCGCTCATTCCTCGGGGATATGACAAATAGAAGAGCATGGAACAGCTAAGCTTGCCCAATTAGGACTATCATACATAAACTTTAATTACCCAGGACAGACTGATTTGCACTTGTTTAAAAATGTATTCAAATTACGCAGATTACAAATAAATGGCATTTTCTCTAATGAGGCAGTATTCCACACAAGCTTGATTAAAGTTAATGCGTTTTAATAACACAAAATCCTCAGATTACTTCTCTCATAAGCCTTAGTTAATTAGAGGGCTGGCGCACCGTTTGCGAGAACACTATTAATTATTACAGTCGCACACTGGCAGCACTCAGTGCTGATTTTCACCTGTTCCACTCAAGCTCTTCAAAAGGACACATTTGTCAAAACTACTGCTTTGTTTGCAAATGCTGCAACAAATTCAGATGCAACAACTGTGCCAGTATCAAAAACACCCAGGAGAATGTCACACATTCACCAGTTTCTTTAATGGTTTCAGCGCGACGAGACAAAGAAAGAATTTCTGATTTCCATATCTGCATTCATCTGGAGTTAAGCAGGCTTTAAACACAAGCTGAACACTCAGCAGTGCTCTGCAGGGCCTGAATTAGCTTTCTGGTGGTGTTCTCCGATGGCATATTATCATAAATTGGCTTATTACTTGCAGGTTATTGAGCTACTATAGTGACTAATTCTCTGTATTTTGGTTGGAAATGAATCACTTTTTAATTTGCTTTCGAGATTTTGTAAATTAATCAGTTGTGCCAGACAGTGTATGTGACTGTTTTTTATGAATAGGCCAGGAGAGCAACAAGAGAATAGAAAGTGGCAGGAAAATGGCATCTGACAGCAGAGGACATCATACAACAGTATCTCTTTATATTCCTTATTGAGCTCCATCTTAAGCTAAATAGATATCTATCAAATGTTAACCTCTGTAACCTTTGACCCAAGAGGTCAGGAGGTTGCCATTGGTCATTGTGCTTGCAAAAACACAAGGTCAGTGCTAGTGACTACTCTATTTGCTGTTTTTTTTTTTATGTTTGAGAGGTCATAAATATGAATAGTGATCATACATCAGTGGCCCTTGGAGGCCCTAATTTGGGGCCCAGCACAAGGTAAGGTAGCTAAAGGACAAACTCTATTCATACACGCTGAGGTTGGAGAGGAAAGTGTGCTTTTCTCCTCTGGAAGCATTTACTGCATATAATTCACACCTACAGGGTCATTCAAAGTGTCTGCAATGGAAATTAAAGCACTGTGAGCTTCTATATGCTTTACACTATAAAGACTAGCCTGACGAAAGCACACCTTCTGTAAATACAATGTCAGTATATCAACAGCCTTTACCATTTACACCATTATTGGTTATGGGTGTGCATGTGGTATGGGAAATTCAATCAACAATAAGCTTATGTACCTAGGCTCAATCGTCTCATGCCTGTAGGCTGATAATAACTGCTTTATAACACTGTGCCCTTTTGGGAACGCTTAATATTTATGAGTGCCCACTTTAGAGATTCAGGGGACATAGCATTGGCTTTTCCTGCTGTTATCTTCTTGAACAACA
Organism: Acestrorhynchus altus; assembly: GCA_034509495.1. Lineage (NCBI taxonomy): Eukaryota > Metazoa > Chordata > Actinopteri > Characiformes > Acestrorhynchidae > Acestrorhynchus > Acestrorhynchus altus. The sequence goes on from CM067517.1 coordinate 7,843,259, forward strand.
ATACATTTAAAATTAGAATATACACTAAGCAAGCACATTATTAAGAAGCCCTCTATAAGTGCACCCACACATTTATCTAATTACAGCAGTACAATTCGTAGAATGTCACGTTATCTCAGATAACGTGACATTTTCTGCATTGTACTGCTGCTACACTAATGAGGTAATGGCACACCACTCCACGATTGTGGTGTGCAGGAAAGCGTCTCAGAATGGACAACACGTCCAATTTCTGAGGAGGATGAATTACAACAGCAGCACTTTTGTCAGCCAAGAACAGAAAGCAGAAGCTGAAGAGGGTTTGACGATTGTTGCTGACCATATGCATCTTTTCATGACCTCAATTTACCATGTTTTAATGGTTCCATCCTGCAGGATCATGCACCATGTCACAAAGTTCAGTGATCTTTTGGGTTCATTAGAGATAGGGGTAGCATCCATTGCAGTCTTCTTTTGTTTACCAGCAAATGAAATGGCAGTTTGGCCCCGCCCATTGCACTGGAATAAAACCAGCACAATGAAGTAAATTCTGTGAAATACGAAGGTTTGATGTTTGTAAAATATAAAGTTCAAACAAAAAATGTATTTTTCATGCACAATTTTTTATCAATCTTTTCTTTTTTTCATTTCATACATTATAATACAAATATTAGGTATTTCGTCTTGAATTTGAGTGCATTACAGACAAAAAAAACAAAATTATTATACAATGTCCAACTATACATGAATTTTTTTAGGTAAATGAGTGATTTTTTTTCATCATTGGAGCTTAATTCAGAGAAAGCAAATGTCAACCAATCCCTGCATAATGTTACTAATAAACAGTTTGCTAGTTTGTCCTTACAAGGACAAGTGAACTTAGATGCTTTGCTTCCCCTCCCCCACTGAGGTTCAAATAAAGATAAGAGGGGAGGCGATGGGGAGGTGGAGGCCACAGAGCTGTTTGGTGTGATGGTGCAGTGTAAGTGAGGGGTTTTACAGGCCAATGTTTCTCAACCTTGGTCCTGGAGGCACCCCTACCCTGCATATTTTACAGCTTTCCCTGCTCCACCACACCTGATTCAACTAATCGGCTCATTAACAAGCATGTTCAGAGTTGCCCGGGGTGCATTAAAGCTAAAATGTGCAGGTTGGGGTTTCTCCATCAACATGGATGAGACAGTATGAACAGATCGATTGCAAACCCTCAAAAAGTAAACTTGAGAAATCAAATGAGTGAATTAGAAAATCAAAATCAAACAGTGCTCAGTTAAAAGCACCCCCTGAATCAATGAATCTTAATTTATTATTCAATAGAATCCACCACTGTGCAGTACTACAAAGGGAGGTTTCTGCAGGAAATAATCAATTCGTTTTTACACTCATCCCCTGCTAAAAAGTCATTATTTTTAGCATTATTCACATGGAGATTTGAAGATTGAGCACTGCAACACTGTGAGGGGTGAAAAAAAATCATCTCATCTATTCTGATGTGTTAAATAGCAAAAGAAAGTGCCACAGCATTGCTAATACACTTTCCTACAAAAGAATTTCACTTTTGATTTCAGTTACACAGACGGAGACAACAGGCACTGGAACGGTGTGACTCATTCTCCAACAAGCTGCTCCACCCCCACACATACACACACATATATACACACATAAACACTCACACAAACACACACACACACACACACACACACACACACACACACACACACACACACACACACACACACAGGGCACCCCTGTCTCCTACACCCTGATATAGATAGATATCCTTCCCTGCTGATTCTGAATCCACATTAGGTCATTTCAATAAGCAGTGAAGGCCCAAGGTTTTGGCCAGCAGTCAAGGAAGTGAAAGCGCCCCCCCGTCATCCATCTTAGTTACAGTGGAGTCAGACCTGCTGACACACATCCAGACAGATGGGGGGCTAGCTTAACCAATCTTGGCCTTGTTTGTTATGATTCTGCATTAAAGGGCCTAATAGAGCAGGTCAGAAAATGTCACACGGGGCGGAGAAGCTTTGTGTAATGGATGGAGAGGGTGTTTATTTTGGGGGGGTGCTGAGATTGGTGGTTAGTGATGAGATTACTTTGTAGAAAGTTCTGATCTTTGACCCTGACAACCACGAGGAAGGTGTTTCAATATTATGGAGGGGTGGGATTAAAGCTGAGGGTCACCCGTGTTATCAAAGAGATCACTGCTGTGTTATCAACGTGTCAGTCAGAAAAGCTGACCAGTGGAAGGAAACAACAACAGACTGTAATTCAGAGTCTGGTGAATAAAGTGGGCCGAAATAAAGCACACGGCAACCTGGATCCCACCACACTTCAACCCTATACAAGGAACTAGAATGAAAAGCAGGGAAACAGATCTCTGAAAAAGTTTTATGATGATCAGAGAAATAAATGACCAAACACGTACAGAATGCAAAAAAAAAATTGTTTAGTTAGAATGACATCGTACAGTGATTTTATTACGGATTAGGAATGTTGTTAGGAATAACAAAGCTGAGTTCTAATACATAACTAATTTAAATCATTGCAATGCACAGCCTCAAGTGCCTTACTGCTTTTAAAGAATAGCAGCAAAATGCATTATGAAGTAGAGTCACGTCAAAAATTTAAACATCAGGAAAAAGTTTATTCATGTTCATAATTTCAGTCATATATTCATCACATTTAAAGTGGTATTTCAAACCTTTTTTCTGTTTTACATTTGATCAGTGTAAAGCTTGTGAAAATTAGATTTTTTAAAATGATCATTATTAGAATATTTGCATAAATGAATAGTCATGACAGTATCAACTTTAAAACAAAATCTCTTGAAATATGTTTAAATGAACTGAACTGAACATATAATGAACATATATGTTATACTGAACATATAACATAGGACAGTTACCTTTTTCAATACCAAGAGTTTATCACGCGTGCTAAGCACCGTGCAGCTCACAGAGTGGTAAAAGTTTTTGCATATTTTATAAGGACTTTCAATGGGGCTCATTTGAATGCTTATATATGTAACATCAGTTCTTCTATGGATTTTCTATCTGAATATGCAACAAATAGTGGATGCAAATGACCGATCAAAGTGTTTTTTTATTATTCAAATGCTAGTAAACTCTAGAATCTAGGAAAAAAAAAACAAATATATGTTCAAGTAACAACTGAACAGAAGGTGCTATGTTCAAGGTCGGTTTACAACATATAGATACAGAACAGGGTGTTGGAGGGAGTTTCTGCAGATGTGGTGATGTTCATGCCCAGTAAGTGTGTTAAAGCATGAGAATCATCAAACCCTCATTTCACCACCATAAAGAACACACTAACTGAATGGTTTCCGCTGCTTTCTTTAAAGAAGCACCATTTGAGAGCTTATTTCAGGAACCTAAAACTGTTCCCCTATAGACTTGCTCCAAAAATACTTTTCCATATTTATTTTTAAGAGCGTAACACTGAGCCTTTCAGTCAAGGCAAGCTATTAGACTTAACTGTGACCTGAAACTTGTTTTGCTCCCAGGATAACTTTCCCCTCCATGCCATTCTCTTAGTCCTGCCAGGACAAACTGGGTCAGACAGAGAGCAGAGGATGAAAAATTCAGTTTGATTCTGCCTGAATGACAGGAAGTAAACTGGGTCTACTGAACATAGATCCAAAGCTCCTGATATGTGAGATCTACTGATCAAATCAAATATTTACTCACTGTAATGTGGAAAGTGATACAATTGTTGTCCCATTGTGTGTTCACTGACGCAGTTCTGCTGACCTTGAAGTGGCGGGGAGCAGGGGGGTTAGTTTTGATGGATGGCTTATCAGTTTACACAGTCCGCCTGTCTCGTCCAACTCTATTGTCTCAGACAAAACTGTAATTCACTGCTTCTGCTGAGTATGAGTTTATGTTTGAGTCTGTGTTAGTGGTTTGCAAGCAGTGGTTGACAGTCTGACATTTGTTTAAACCTCATATGATTATATTGAGTAGTAAATAGATTAGGCTGTTAAAAAATTACTTTTATTGATTATTACAATTCTATTCTAAGTACAGCAAATTGGGTAGTGTGTGTTATTTTTACTGCTGTCATACAAAAGCATTGCATCTCCATTTTATTACTGGATTTAACTTTTTGGAATATTATTAAAAAATAATGATTTGGCTGTTGTTCTTTGTGTCAAAATGAGAACTCACTTTTTAAGGAAAACTAAGGAACTTTCAAAGAGTATTTGGGGTATTTGAGGGAGATGTTTAAGAGAGTATTAAGCAGTATAATCATATCAATATGTTCCCTTTTCTGTATCAATGTTTGGTTTATGCATGTTTACTGTAGTTCTATGAAGCACTTAAGACTGTGCTCTGCAGCCCCACATTTTCCTGTGACTATGGTTACTAGACTATTATTAATCAATTAACAGTCAAACCTTGAAAAGAAGAACCAAAAGTGTACCTGACGACTGTTCCTGCAGAGTCTTTTTTTGGTCATGTATATGTATTGAGGCAGAACAAAAGTAATTGGTTCAGAGAATAACCAAATTTTAAATCATTTTAAATAGTTATTTTGCACACAAGCTCTTTTTTTCTGCTGCTCATGTCTTCAAGGATAGTTTGGCTTCATCTTGATATGAGACAACTTGAGGCACGGGGGCTTCATTAATTTGTGCAACATGTGTACTGACCGTAAAGGACAGATAATAAACATTGACTTTTGATTGATAACCATTTAATTTGATCAAGACATGCATTTTATAAGCATATTATTATCATTGTGAAATGATGTCAAGTTGTATATTTACTGCTGTCAGCTATAAAGATGGTGTTTTTCCATGGCGTTGATCGTAATTTCTCAGACTCAATCCTTCCATCTTCTTTCTGGCTGTCCTCTTTCTTTTTCACCTTCAACTGTTCCAAGCATATCTGCCTTTCCAATTAATACTTTCTGCTAATAACATGGGCAAAATACGAGCTTCAGTTTAGTTGTCTGGGCTGTAAATGAGAGACCAGGCTTGATCGGGTCAATGATCCATAATAAAAAAATGATAATAGAATGTACACTGGTTAGATCAGTTTAACTAGAATTCTTATTGATGGTCTTTGAAGATGAGAGGCACAGGGGTGGGTTTTTAAATCGAAGACTTGATTCTCCAGAGAACGAACTGGATCCACAGAAGTGTCCGACTGACAAAGCGGCCCTTCCCTCTCAAGGGATGCACAAGCTGCTTTGGCCACCGTTCACACGGGCTGCGGGAAGCCCAGGAAAGTCCTGACTTACAAAGCACATTCAAGAAAAACCGAGGATGAAAAACACCCCAATTATTTCTCAGACCCCCCACTGAGACCCAAGCTGTTTTATGACATTAAAATCCTTTAAATAATGCAGCACTTCGCTGCAGTAGGAACACAAAAAGCAGAGAAGACATGTTTTTTTTTTCAAGAGGTTAAATGTTTGCAGGCTGTGGGGTTCTCCACAGATGGCGTTGTCGTTTTCTCCCTGACTGTAGTGCTATATCATCATAAACACCTTCTAAGCTGAGGTGCTTTAGGGCTTGCTAAAGGCTAGCTTGCTGAAACATGCTGCAATAATGATTAAGACACAAAAGATATAGAGCTAATATCTCTACTGTGCATTGAAGGACTGGTGGAGAACACAAGGGAACCCTAGTTTAATGTTGCATGTCTGTAATACAATTTGGAATTTATAGGAATATCATGCTTTTTCCCCTAAAATAGACACTGAATATACAGTATCACAGTAAAGCGTGATGCTGGGAGCATTGTCCACAATATGTCCAAATGTTTGTGGATGCAACTTTTAATAGATGCATTTAAGGTACACCTATTGCTGACACAGATGTGAAAATGCACACAAATCTTGTCCCTGTAGAGCAGTACTCCCAATAGACTAGAGCTGATATACATGAACCAATTTTTAGACATGAAAGGAGTGAGTTAAGGGGTTTAATCTTCTGAGCACTGAGCTTTGGAGCATTGGAACTGTGTTCTCTGGAATGATGGTGCTCCATCCAATGTTTTTGAACATTTGGAGGTGAGGTGGAGTATTAATCATCCAACATCCTGACCTTGCTAATACTCACTGAATGCAATTAAATTGTGCCATTCCACCATCTACAACTGAACATATATAAAACCACTATATTCCATTATAATACTATAATACTATACTAATAAGGGATGAATACAGGATTCTAATTAAAGTCATCCAGACAGACTTTATGAATGCAGCCTTATGTGACCCATCAGCACGGCCAGATTACTCACAGCACAAGGGTCAAGGTAACCTGGTCAGAGTCATTCCCAACACACAGCCACACTCACCCCCTTAGGCCTGAGCAGACATTCACTAGAGACGATTCAATCAAACCAGCCCAGAGGAGCATATCCCCTATTGCATCTTGGGTAGCTAATAAAATCGCCTCCACCAAAAACAAAAAGGTCTATAGCCTCAGGCTTTTCTAAATGCTGGTTGTGGGACTGAATACCAATTCCGTTTGTCCTAAATGGGTAGGTGACTAAGCAGAACAGAACAAGTGTATAGAACATTGGTGGAAGTACTGTAATAGTTCCTACCCGATTAGGCACCACTGCTCACTCAGGAGGAGCCATATAGGTCATCACCAGTTCTCCAGTTTAACCTGTCCTGCATCACCTTGCCTGATTCCAGTTCAGCTCAACCCATTTAAAAAATGAGAGCTCTTAAAAGGTTCTTCAGAAAAGTGAACAGTTTGTTATAGATCCATGGGCACTGAAAAAGCCCTTGGCATGAATAAAGAGTTTCTTGCATGATTTATGGGTTTGTCAGATTTATGGAGAATACACTGTAGAGGGTTCTCCATAGAACCTTTTTCAAAAGGGTTCTATGTGGCACCAAAATGGATTCTTCTACTAGTAGGTTGTATATTCAATTACGTTTGACACGGTAACAATAGAACCCTTTTTGGTTCCTTTTTGTTCTGGAAAAACCCTCCCTTTTAATTGTGTAGGTTAAATTTGCTGTACTTAGCCAAGGAAACTGTAAACCAGCATTTGCCAATTATTGGAATATTGACTGATTGACCTCTCCATGCTCCAACCACAATTACAGTCTTCACAGCTATAAGGTCAGATGAGCTTTAGCTACATTTGGCAAAATCCCTTTTAATCTATCTATCTATTTATTTTGAATTTGCTACATATTGCTAGAAGTGCAACACTCCTAATCTAGAAGATGTTGCTGTAACTACTCTAAAGACAACCATTTAGGTTGCATAACTTTCAAAAACATTCATTTTTTTTTCTCTGTTCAACGTAAATTACTCATGACAACAAGCAACACTGCTGTAAATAACATCTATTATTAACATTTAACACTATCATCCAGTTATTAAACTCTTAAAGTGCATGAGTGCATTGGCATGCAGGAACCACATGATATAAGCAGGTGTGGAGTACCTGGGAGCAGCAATGATCGCTGTGGACCACAGCTGTTCTCCAGGTGCTGTAGATAAGGCTGCCCACCGCTCTGGGCACATTTGCCCACTGTCCCCTAATGTGTGAATTTACTAGTGTGTATGTATGTGTTTCACTGCATAGATGGGTTAAATGCGACAGTCATGCCATTTGTTTACAGGGAAGGATGGCAATAATGAACCTTTTACATAAATATGAAATATATTCGTGAAATGAATAATGCACTCAACATTGAAACATACTGAGAACTACAAATACGAGAGAGAGACGTGTGGGTGTTTAAACCTAAAAGGGTTCTTAGAGTGATGCCTAAGAATCATTTTTGATGAATCTTTTACATTTCTTGTACAATGTCATGGTTCTACACCAATATATGGATCCATAGAATCTTTATACTGTGTTAAAGTTCATGACAATTCCTTAAATACACCTTCACATTCACACCTCTCATTCAAAAACAGGGTTTGAAAGGTTCTTTAGGGAAGCAGTGGTGGTTCTATGTGTCATTGTGCACAGAATTTGTGGCACATTTATTGGTAAGACTATAGACTGCAGCAGTGCAGTCCAGTCATACAGACACCAAAGTACAGATGGGATGAGAGCAATAACACATGTCCCTTTCTGAAGTGCACCCAAGCCTACATTTACCTTTCACAGCTGCAGTATTCAGAGGATCTGAGAATGAGTACTATACACAGTGAGGGCTCTCTGGATGAGAACATGGCTGCTGGCTGGAGAGATTCATTTGGCTGCTGAGAGATATCTTCAGGACAGGTAATCAAACTATGAGTATTTATCACGACCATGAGACAAACCAGCGCTGAGATTTCCAAGCAGGCCAGGCTATATGTTAAGAATTCATAAAGCCAAAACTGATATCATGAAGCTGTTACTTGTTTCCAAATTTACTGTCCATTTTATCTGCTTCACTTACCACATGGGAACACTCTACGTACTTTGTTAGCCTTCTTTCACCCTGTTCTCAAATGTTAAAAAAACAACAGGACCACCATGAAGCAGCTATTATTTGGGTGGTGGGTTATTCTCAGCATAGTGTCTTGTGCTGGAACAAGTGGATCAGACACAACAGTGCTGCTGGAGTGTTTAAACAGCTTGCTGCCACTGCTAGACTGAGAATAGCCCAGCAACCAGAAATACCCATCCAACAGCGTCCCGTGGGCTGCGTTCTATTTGCAATGATGAAGAACTTTTGGTGACTAAAACCAGCTGTGCAGCAACAAATGAGCTTCCGTCTCAGGAGCAACTAGGTAGTAGATTCTAATAGGATTGGACAGTGAGTAGACACAGAGTTTAAACACTCCAGCAGCACTCCTGTGTTTGATCCACTCATACCAGCTTAACACACCACTACTTCACTGTCTCTGCAGTGCTGAGAATAACCCACCACTCACATAGGACCTGCTCTGTTGTGGTCTTGAAGATCAGGGTGGAAGGAGGCTAATAAAGTATACATATAAACAGATGAAGTACAGTTTGTAATAATAGAACTACAAATAATCTTTATTATCGAGACTGTACAGTACATCATGAGTAGGTTCTTTGAACTTTAGGGTTCTTCATACACGTGCAATAGGTTTCAAAAAACAGCTCTTTAAAGAATCACTAACTTAAATGTTGTTTTAAATAAACATCCAACTGCATTCAAGTTTTTGACTGACTGAATAAGATGTGTTAGAATTACGCTGGAACCAGCGGTAAGATAGCTTGCCAGGAGGACAGCTGATGACCACTGTTCTATGTAGTATCTACAAGTGGTTTCCACCGATGCAAAAAACCTTTTCACCACCCATTTAAGCCTGTTGTTTGAATCCTTGCCTTTGCTTAAGAACCATTGTAGAACCCATTTTAAGAGTGCATGCCACCCCATTGGTTAGTTAAAGATGGGTTAACTGATATGCCTTAGGGATCATGGGACGAATAAATCAGCTAAAGGTTTTATATCCATGCATCCGTGATTGGCCTGTACATTCATGTTTGCAGAGCTCTGGTTTGGTTACACCCAGTAAATGAAGAGGAGATAGAAAAGAGATTGAAATCTTGCTAGCCTGGCTCAGGTCCAAAGCCATCTACTGGGGAATGCACTCCAGAAATTGGCATGGAGGACAAGCAGATTCAGTGAGGTGAGGCACATGCCATGGTAGAGGTCACACATGGGACCAGTGGCATAAAGATGCCGAGTGCCAGTGAGAAATAGAGTATTTTACACATCGCTGCTCCACCTGCTCTCCAAAATCCCCCAAATTCACATTTTAATCGAAATCCACAAGGAATACAAGTCACAGGATTTAAAACCAGTCACACTTTACTGCTTCCCAAAAGGCTCCCTGGCAGGCTGGTATTAGAGAGAAGTTCCAGAAAAGCACTACATTTCAGGAGTAAACAGCAGAAAGGAAGAGTGCACTCAAATTGCACAGTGGTCTTGCAGTCAGTGGGTTTATGATAATTGTGAATGAAATCAAATTGCCTGCAAATGTCTATGTGGCTGAATGGTGCTCTTTTCACTGAAGCATTTCCACATGCAAAGACAGGCACACAGGCTCACTCACTCATATGATGTTCCTCAAAGCACTAGCAGTTTTCCATTATTCTATGTCCAAGATTTTTTTTACCTAAATTTACCTGATATTTCTTTCCTTATTCTGAAATTGTACTGCTTTTACAGACATTCATAAGTACACGTGCACTTTAAAATGGGGCTAACAAAAGGTTCTTTAGTAAAGGCAATGAACTGTGCCCAATTAACTGGCTGTTGGTATGCAAGAACAATGTTTTGTAAATAGTTACTTAAATAGCAAAAAGATAGTAAATAGTACCACAAAGTGTCATATTCAACATTTTCAGCACTAAAAAAACCCTGACAAAACCCTGTCACAAGTTAAAGAACCATTTTGAGTAGTATATAGAACCACAGACATTCTACAGTTGTAATGAAATCACAGAATCATTTTAGCACTATAGAGAACCATGACAATATAACTAACATTCAAATATTTACCAAAAGCGTTCTACTGTTAGGAGTAAAAGAGCCTTTTCAGTAGTATACAGAACCATGTCAAAACAACAAACCATTCAAATATTTACCAAAAAACGTTCTACTGTTGTAATGAGTCAGATAACCATTTTCAGTACTATACAAAGCCATGACAATATAACAGACCAAGCTAATCTTGATCAAAAAAAGGTTCAACTCTCATGAGTCAAAGAACCATTTTCAGTACCTTATAGAACCATGGCAATACAACAAATCACCCAAATCTTTTACTAGTCAAATGTTTTGTAATTATCAAGTAGAACATCTTGTAAATAGCCAGAAACCCTGACTATACAGCACTCTGTGGCCAAGAGTGTGCATGCATAATATTCATGGAAGACCCTGGAGAGCTGCTTTCTCTTGGGTACAAAGCCCAGCGCAGCGCAAAAGGCCACATTATAATCAGCGCATTACAAACACTGCGCACGTTGTGGGATCGATGATTAATTCATGGGGCTATTCTTCATTTCATACATTTATGAAGGACATTAGCTGTCCAATGGAAACAGCGTACCCGTATTCAGTGGACACACTCCTGCTGCTCTTTCCCACTGAGCCGAGCCGAAACTTTCAGCACCCCCGCGCGGGGACAGCTCCCGACTCCGACACCGGGAACTTGGGCAGCTTTTCTTGTTCATCTCATAACACAGCCACATAAAAGAGGCAGTGAGAGTGTGGGAGACTGTTCACTGTCACCACAGCCAACAAGCAAAAACTGGAAACGAGCTGCAAAAACCTCTAAACTCAAGCACTGTCCAAAAAGTTGCCATGAGAATCCGCCTGGACAACCTGGTCAACCAGCATTACGCATGAACCAATAGTCTTCAGTTTTCCAGCACCACACAGCAGAATCCGCAGTGCTGAACCAACATCTACAACCAGCTAAAGAACCACTTAAGCATCCCAATGGTTTATTGAGTTGTTCACATGGTCATCGTCTACTAAAGAACCCTTGAAGAGCTCCTTTTCCAAGAGTGCATGCTGCAGCACTGACCCCCTAAAGAGGTGTTTCTCAACCCTGGTCCTGGAAGCACCCCTGCCCTGCATGTTTTAGCTTTAACACATACCTCACAACTTAAGGGCTCGTCAACGAGCTGATTAGTTAAATCAGGTGTGCAGGGTAGGGGCGCCTCCAGGACCAGGGTTGAGAAATACTGCCCTAAAGAATACTGAACAATCTACAGTGTTCAGGTTCACATGGAGATACATAAAGAGAGATGTTTCTTTAACACCCGAGGGTGCTCAAACAGCAGGACTGTCAGTGATGGGAATCATTTTCATCAGCATTAAAGCAGCACGTGCGTGCCAGCCTGCAGTGCACGATGCTCCAGAGCCGATGCGCAGCGTCCTGCGCTCAAACTTCCAGCGCCGACAGAGCGCTTTCCAGAGCTCTGACATCCCGACAACTCCTGCTCTCCTCCTCCCTGCCACGACAGCCTCACTACTGAAGTTCCTCAACTTTACTCCCCCTAACCAAACGCCCCTCTAGCTTCAGTTTCATCCCCGAACCCCCTGAAAGGCGCTCATACACTTACCCACTTTTCCCAGAACAGACCCCACACCACACCGCACTACACTTCCATGTCTTCAGCCAGATCTGCACAAACTTTCCCCACATGGGAGGCTTGGCTTCACCTGTGACTGCCTTTCAGATACAGAGACAGCCCGAGAAAGCAGTCAGAGTGATGGGAGAAGCCCACCACGCTCCTCAACCGCATTCACTAAGGAAGAGCTCAAGTGGGATTTTTTCCCCACCTGTTTTCGGGAAAACCCCGCCTCCTATACTGGGATTGCTTAGTGCGTGGCTTCCTAAAGTAGGATTGGCTATTAGAGTAGTAGTCTAGTGCAGACCTCCTTCTGCACTAGAATTGGTGCCTTGCTTCCAATGCTACCAATGACTATTACTGTCCCACCCATTTACTGGGCACTTCCCTGCTTTGACAAGTAGGACTAGACAGTGGTGTGCCCTGCCTGCTAATTTGTTAGTAAACATACACACCTGATAGACTAGAAACACCATGTGTTGAAGTGCTTTACCTAATTTAGACATCTTAATAATCTACGTCCATATAGATCATGATTTTCCTCACGTTTCTTTGGCCGTGTAATTAATTTACTAGTTGCCATCAATAATACATTGCATGTTTCTCACAAGGAAGAGAAATTGCACTTGGAAATTGAGAAGGTTGTACACACGGATAATGTAGTGACGCTTGACAACATTTTTTTTAAATTAATGGTAATTTTTTATTTGTTCACTCATTCATTCAGGGCTGCATTGGGTCCAGAACCTACCTGGAATCCAGGGGCAATTCTAGGATCAGATTTTTAGGGCTGGGCACTCAATGAGATCAGTGATACCCCCAAAACTAATAGCAAAAATAGCATTTTTGCTCAATAATACAGAAAAAATGTGGATTTTCCTACTAGTGCTACACTCGCAGCATTATGAGCAATTTGACTTTTTGATGAAGGACAGGTCTTTATCTGTAATCATGATGAACATAGCATGCTGTTCTGCTCCTTTTGTGATTAAGGTGATTAAGGTGCTAGGAATGTCACAGTCTTACAGATGGTGGTGCACAAAGATGATTGGCCTTTAAATACCTGCAGGGTGTGTGATGGACTCACAGATTCAGAGGAAGTGGTACAATGCAGTGAATAGGTCCCAAACAGATGTTATTGATTGGCAAGCATATTGTCATATTGGTCTACCAGCAGTGTCAAAAATTCAAGTCTACAGGAAATTCTTATGATAATTGTTTCTGAAAGATGAACTGAAGTCCTCCTGTGTGCCACTCAGTCTATATATTCATGGTCTACAGTTCTCTTTGGAGTGTTCTTTCAGAAATTGGTTCCAATCCTTGCCTGGAAGTGAAGCAATTTTCATTCACAAGCTGTGATCCCTGTCTGATAGTTTTGACTTGGCTAGATGGGAAATTTTTGGGAAAGTCAGGTCATTTCCTGCTTGGAAAAATTTAAGTGCAGTTTCTATTATTCAGCACTCATCATCTGGTATTTTGACTTTTTAGTTTTCTGGCATTTTAGAGGATCACTGTATTCAGGGTAAAATGTACTAGTACAGGAGAAACATGGAAAATACAGGAAAGACATTCCTAAAGTAGGCATGGCACCTGCTACAGAAAGATGAAATGACATCAGAGATCTATGGCTGCTTTTACACTGCACTGTATAGCTCATCTGATATATTCACCAGATGACAGTGATAAACAAAACATAGTTATAAAATTTGACTGGGTTAAATAACATTTTTCCAACTCTTGGAGTTTAGTTGAGCTGAACCAACCAGCACACAGTATAAAATATTTGCCAGTATCAGCCCAGGAGGCAGGACACTAGTCAGTCTCAGCAGTGGGAGTGGGGGTGTTGTAAAATGGGTCCTGACTTTGACAAGGAGAGTTTGGATGTCCTTCACATTTAAAGAGGCCTGGAATTACATTTCTGTTAGGAGCTGTTTAGATGGTTAGAATCCTATGGGTGAACGATTTATAGCTGAAGCAACTTTCAACTTAACGGAGACCTCAATGTGTAGTGCTTCATTCAGCATGTAGTGCTTTATCAATAAGATTAGGATCAATATTCTGTACATGGCTGCTTTATTTTCAGCACATAGCCAAGCAGAAACCAATGCAGTGTCTTCAATCCACAGCAGGAAAACACACATATAAAAAGTGCTCATTAATCTACAGAAAAATAACCAGTTACACCTAAAAGCTCATCTCTTTTGTGGTCCCTGGCCAGTTCATAACTCTTTGAACCTGAGATAGAGGACAGTAGAGAGTAGGAAAGAAACAATAAATAAGCAGATGCCCCAATACTTTTGTCCATGTAGTGCTGTACAAAGATGTGTGTGTTTCTTTGGCTCTGCATGCTTTGCTCCATTGTGAAATGCCCCATAAAAGGTATTAAACTGGCTTTGCCTTTACACAGAGTGCACACCAAATGTCAGTATATTGTCCGGTCTGTCCATGAAGGATAATGCTCTCTTCTTTGTTGAAGCCTCCTACATCTTACATTGTAACTGGGATGACCAATGGAGGAGTGGGGTCAGGTCCTGAGGGAACAGGGGACGCCAGCCTTTCACAGATTCCCCGTATGGGCTCTCTCTGGGCCAGGCAGAAAGAGACTGACCCATGGAATATTTGGCTGCTCCACACAGACTACAGTGAGGTCTGCTAATATTGGACTCCCTTTCTACACTGAATCTGTAATGCTGGAAATGTACCACTTCTCCATTTCTGTACAATCCTCTGGTGTTGAATATTTCATATCCAGCAGGTTTACCTACATGTGAGTGATGACTTTCAAGGCCTCTGCTTGCATCTTGTCAAAGCAGCATGATATATGAGTGTCAATATTGGATGTAATATTTGTGTGAGAGATTTTTTATTATTTTTTTTTTTTATGAAATTATCCGAAAGCAACATTATAGGATATTGAGATGCCAAGTTCAGTCTAGGTGGCGGAGATCCTAAGATATAAAAACTGCTTAAAACCTCACATGGATCAGTGTGGAATTACCCCTTTATACACCGATCAACCGTAACATCATGACCATCTCCTTGTTTCTAGATTCAGTGTTCATTCCTGTAGTTCTAAAATTACAGATTGTAACCACAGAGAATGACCCACCACCCACATAGTACCTGACCACTGAAGAACAGGGCAAAAGTAGGCTAACAATGTACGCAGAGAAGCAGATGGACTACAGTCTGTATTCATAGATCTTCAAAGTGCTCCTGTATGGTAAGAGGAGCTGATAAAATGGACAGTGAATGTAGAAACAAGGATATTTAATGTTATGGTTGATTGATATATGTATATTTTTGTCTTCTAATTAAAAACCAAAACATGTCTATACATTGACTTTTAATCGAGCCATCTAAATAAATAATAATGATTTCTCAATGCTATCAAATGACTGAGAACATGGTAGCATAGCAATACATTAACAGTCATGGATATGTCCCAGCATAGAAAGCCAATTCCATTTTTTATTAAAATTCTCAAATAGAATTATAAATGTCTTTTCTTTAATGTAAATGACAAATTCCTGATAAATCAAAATAAACTACACTCTTACAGGATCTTTGAGGAAAGTCTGCATGTAAATGTAATGTAAAACTTTGGAGGAACCTCAAGGAACATTCAATAAAAGGAGAAGGGTTTCTAGAAAGTTCCTTAAAGCACCTTAAAAGGTTCCTCTCAAACTGAAGAACATCCAAAGGTTCCTTAAGGATCTTGCACTTTTTCAGTGTCGGGTTTTCCTTCTACAAACCAAATAGAAATTAGTGCTGTATGAGTATCAGCTTTAACCGGCTCATAGCAGACTGTTTAAACAAGACTAAACAATTCTGGTAATGTGCCATCTGAGGAGTACTGCCTGTTTAATGTTGTGTAACTTGGGCTCAGGAAATGCATAAAGTGTCTAAAACCGCTATCCTCAACTACAGAAAACAACTGCGCCTCCAGTGCAATGAATTTCATGATGTTACTCATAATGGTCTTGTCATTGCTGAAGAAAGATGGCAGAGGCTGCTGGCTTGTTGCTGTACCTGCATTCTTGCTAGCATTACTGTCTTTGTTAGGTTCTTCAGATTGGGCATGGGTGATGGTGTTTTTGATTAGATGAGCATAACTGCCAACTGCTGGCAGAACAAAACATACAGTTTTAGTCCATCAATCAATGAGATCAATCAGTGGACTGATCAATTAACTTATTTCCCATTCAATATTCTAGACCTATCACAACATGGCTAATATGAAAAGAGTAGCTGTAGCCAGAAGTTTCAGCTAACCCCACCCTTAGTGCAACTTTGAAGAATGCTCAAAAATGGGAGGTGCACCATAAGAAGGTGATGTACAGGTTTAGAGGTAGGGCAGAAATGGAAGCTGAGTGGACATATTCAGTAACTGACTGCCATTATGGTCTAGTTTTCTGAGCTGGATTACTCACTGATAATTGGTCACATAATCATGAGACCACCATGGTTAGATGTACGTAAGTCAGTCTGTTATGATGTGACACATGCCTGTAGGTTACCCTGATACTGAATTATGAAGCATTGAAAACATCATGTAACTCCAAATTTCAATTAGAATTAGTAATTAAGTTTGAATGATTTGCCAGAAGACAGATCAGCAAACAAGTGCCCTTTGATTGTATTAGGGTATCTCTAATCTATTGCAACAAGTTCAAAAAAATTAAGTTGAGTGTCGCAGTTGAGTGAATATTGTTTTACTGAAAGTGTTCACTCTGGGTCCTGGGTGAAGTGACCCTGCTGGAGACTGCTTTCACAGATAGTTATAGCTGTGGTTGCACTATGACAAGTTCAGCATGTTCCTTGCCCTTCAAAATGCACTCCTTGCTTTCTCCCCACCGCAGCTCGAGCTCAAGCTTATTGAAATTCACTGGATGTGCTGTGAGATGTCAAGATTCTCAGTTACAGAAAGAGCTGCCGTTCTCGACCTGCTTATCACAATGCAATAGCCTACACCCATGATTGATCCAAGAAAAACCATTCAGGCCTTCAATTCTTTTCAAAGAAATATTTGTTGGGAACCGTGCTGAAGTGAGAAATCCGACATGCTGGCACTGTACAGTGGCTTTGACAGCTGAGTAGTGGGAGAATGTGAGACGGTTTACTTCTCACTGCAGATGTCTTGCTGAGCCTCCATGTCAGCATCCACAGGGATCAGTTGCCAGCCTCCAACCATACCAGTCCCATTCTGACCTACAAGCCTACCGACCATTACATGTACAGCATTGGAGTCTGTGAGTTCAGGGAGTAGCATTAACAGGTAACCTTAACATTATGTGGAGAGAATACAAAATACAATATATTTCCAATGGTGTCTGCAGTTGCCACCAGGCAACAGACTCAAGTGAACATAGACCAGATGGACAGAGCTGAGAAGATTTCCATCAGTATGTAAGACCTCCTCCATCTGGACTTTCAAGATGCCTTGAGGAACAAGAATCACATGTTCGCAATGTTTCCTCTCACTCTTGTTTTTTACAACCTAAATACATCTGTAGCTGCTCAGTGAATGAGTGGGCTGTGTCATCAGGTCTTGATGAACACCTCTGTCATGTTTAGCAGGGAGTGAGGAGTAGAGGTAAATGTAAAAGCAAGGGCAAGGTTTATTTACACGAAACAAAAAGCAAACATAAATGTAATATAAGCATGAACACAGAACATGAAGATATGAAACTAAACAAAAGTAACTAGGAAACAATGAAGGGGTCTAAACATTAAGACGCGAAACATGCATATTGACAGACGAAGGGAGACTGGATCAAAGGGCCTACATATACACAGAGACAGACTAAGCACACCTGGAGAAGATAACGAAAACAGAACCTGGAATAAAAAATTACGCTGCTAACCCACCCTACTGCGTCCAGCAGCATCACGGGTCCAACCCAGCTGTTATTAATATATTATTATTAATGTTTATTTTACTCTTTTTAGAGCAATTTTAAAAATAGGGGTTTTATTTTGCTGTGGTCACACATCCTTCACATTCATGGTTTGCTAGTTCTTTAAGCTCTTCAAACTCACACATCCTTATTTTCAACATGGGTATTTATAAAACCCATCTGGTTCCTCTATGGGAATGCTGAAAGGACCATTTAAACACCTTTATTTTTTAGAGTGTAGGCAATCAGATGACCAACATAAAAAGCCATCAGTGAGAGAGTCTGCCCTTTCAGTCCACCTCCTCCACACAGACAGCATAACTAGCTACCTACTAGATAATGCACAGTTTCATCAAAGTCTACACTGGATGAAGCCTCTGATTCTCAGCATTAGTGCAGAGGTGAAAAGAACCTGCACCACATCAGTAGAGGCAATTCCCCTCCCGTCCACACAAGCCATTCAGGCCTCCTTCAAAGGCCTGCACAGGCATTGAGGGCTCCGAAGCACAATGAAACCCATTCAGACATGCTGGGTGTTAAAGTGTAGCAGCTCACCTGGGAGCTCCCTTGCAGGAGTCTGCTGGACATTTCCCAGGCTAATAGCTTTTCGGATTGGAAGTTAATTCTGTGGTGGAATTAAATTATAAAGCATGTCAAAACAAATTAACGTCTTGCTGCAAGCAGGTGCTTTGTTGACAGGCCTAGGGAATTTGTAATCTTGTGAAGGAGCCCTCCCTTCTATTAGTGGTGTGGTCTCTTGCACAAAGTTAATTCGCTGGATTTGTCCTTTCCCTGTCCCCTGTGTGCAGACGTGTGTGCGTGTGGTTCCCTGGTGTGAAGCACAAAAATATAACAGTAACCACACAATTTGAATGTAATATCTAATATGCTGATAAGCGTGTGATGTATATCAGAGGCCTACGCTTATAACACCTGCATATTCCTATACATACAAAGTATGAGGATTTTCTCATTCATACCTATGTCGTTATGCAGTGTTAAATCCTCCACAGCCTTGGAAACAGTTCAGGACCAGAGACTTTCCATCATGTATACCTCACTTTATCCACTGGAACACAAATAAAAAAACAGAAAAGACAAAGTTATTGAACAGATCATTGAAAATAAACCACTAAAATGTTTCACGTTTCTACTGTAAATGGAGCAGGATTGCACTGTTTGTCCAACTATCTGTGGATACCCCTTCTAATGAATGCATTCAGCTACTTTAACCTTTAGAACCCTAGGCCAAGTATGTAACCCAAAGTCCGGGTCAGTGATGTCATGAGCGCCACCCCCTCTCACTGGTCAGTCCCAGTCTGCATGCAGGTTGAGCATGTACATGTGGACAGAGCAGTAAACATGCACGGGAAGCTCCCTGCAAATTGTGGATCTTCGGTTCTAAGAGTAAAGTTCCCCCTATTTCTAGCACAAATGTGCAAATGCACACACACAGCCTATCTAGTCCCTGTAGAGAAGTGTTGGTAATAGAATAGGACTGTCTTAACCAGATTGAGCAGTGGAGCAGTGGAACTGTGTTCTCTGGGATGATGGTGCTCTATCCAATACTTGAATGAGTTGGGAAGTTGGGGATGAGGTGGGTTCTTGATCATCCATATTGCAATCAAATGAAGTTTTTGTAGCTAATACTAAAAAAAGCAGACAGAAAATAAGAAAAGAATATCATTTAAAGGTATGTGCTACTTCTAAAATGCTCTGTGTGTGTGTGTGTGTGTGTGTGTGTGTGTGTGTGTGTGTGTGTGTGTGTGTGTGTGTGTGTGTGTGTGTGTGTGTGTGTGTGTTCATATTATGATGCAGGAGTCTAGTTTAAAAAAGCAGCAAAGCTAACTAAATCTTCATGAACTTATTCATGACTTAGCAGCAGTAACAGCATGGAAGAATTTGAGTCCCCAGGTAATTTTACTCTATAAATCTAAGATAACTTAATGTACATGAATCGAGTGTATTTGAAATATTTATTAAACAACCTACTTATTTATATGTATCTTCTTCAATTATTAATACAATGATAATAATGTACTACCTTCTATTGTATAATGCATAATGTATTATGTACAGTACTGGGTTGCATTGTGCTGTATTGATGCTGCAGGCATGGTAACTGAAATGTTCATTTTCCAATTTGTGACTAATGCAATGATTCCTTTGTATCCTATACCACAGACTCTTGCAAAGTGAGCAGCCAATCTAAACAATCCCTTGGCTTGGCAAAACTAGCCTCTGTAATTTCCTTGATATGAAACAGGACAGATCAGCACAGCTGGTCACCATACAATAACCATGTCCAAAATAACAACTTTACAAGAGATGGAAAAACATTCCTGTCTTTCAATGTAAGTCAAGGTAAAAACATTTTATTCCAAATAATTTTGTAGTGTGGTCCGTTTACACTACATTCAACATTCTTACACAATGTAAACTGCAGAAATCAATAGTTTTTTGCATGACAATTGTGATATGCTGTGCATAAAATTCTGGTATGATGGTCAGTTAGCATGACCAGTTTCCACTACCTTAGACCAATGAATTGATGATGACCAAAGCTGTATTTAGTTTATTCAGTTGAAAAAATTGAAAAAATGTTTATGTGGTACCATTAGTCAAAGCAGAATTATGTGAGAATTGACAATGGGTCACCCCTTACAATAATTCAGGCTTTTATCCATGAATTTTTCAACCTAAGAGTTATCGAACCAACGTCAGAAGTGAAAGAACCATGTGGACTGAAGTGATATAATAGTAATATAAAATATAAAAATATTACAGCATTTAACATAAATATGAGTTACAGAGTGCAATTTCTGGCACAATGAGCAACAATTACATTAGACATATTCCATTACAGTCAGGGGAGCATCAACACAATTTTGAAGCTGTTATTTATTTGTTTATTTGTTTGTTTGTCTAGTAACTGATATTTTTTTATTTGTACATAAAGTCAGGTTCATAAGTACAGTCATTTTTAGACATCATTTAGATCATTGTTCCCACTGTAATTGACAGAGCAGGAAGAAATGAAAACACAAAACTATGTAAATTGAAGCTGTTATTTTAAGGAAAAATGCCACAATGACCCGCTCAGCAAGTGAAACCTGCACATTAGAGTGTCCAGAAGGAGCATGCAGAGGCACGGCTTCGTGGAAGTGAGCAGGGGAGAACAGAGCCAGTTAGAGGTTTATCTGCTTCATACATCTCCAAGGCAACCAATAATACAATTAAAATTTGGGTTAAAATGGGTTGCGACCCATTGCTACATATGAGAGGAAAAATCCTCTCTATTTCATCACCACTTTGGGCAGAGTTATGGATGCAGCTGAACTGAATTTTTACTTCTTGGGGGCAAAAAAGTAAGGTTTGAAACAGCCAAAGGGTAATTTATCACCATAAATATATTTCTGTTTTACATGTCAATTATTTTACCCAAATACTACAAGGAGTATGAACTAAAAAAACACGAAGAACTGTAGTGACACTGACACCAAGGTGTTCTGTTAGTGTATGCTGCTGGAGGGTTTAAACCCTGTCACTGCTGGACTGAGAATAGATGAGCTTCTTACTCTGACTTTACTTACTCTGATCTACAAAATGGACTAACTAGATAGGAGTGTCTAATAGAGTGGACAGTGAGAGGACACAGTGTATAACCACTGCACCAGTGCTATTATAGAACAACAAAGTGCTCCTGTGTGCTAAATGTAGCTGATTAAAATGAACAGTGAATGTAGAAACAAGGAGGTCATAATGTTGTGGTTGATTGTAAACCAGTAAAACAAATCAATTTCAGACAGTCATTGTGCTGTGATGTGATCTCTTAATGGAAGAACTCCATAACATGGTGGATTTGTATAATTATGGTGAACCTGAAGAGACAACCTACATGTCCCACAGTTACCAGGGTATTCATTTATAAACACTAGTTCATATTTTGGTTGAATGCAGTGCTTTAAACTTAGACTAGAAAAGCCAACTCAGACACAGATGAGTCAACATGCTCATTATTCAGCTGTAATCCACTGCCGGCTCCCCTGTGAAGGTCACACTCAGTTCTCCCCCCTGCATCATATCCGACGGTAAAAGGGAGTTGCAGGCTGCACCCTCACACGCATACTAAATGCAGTCCCACTTAAGGAGATGTGGAGAGGGGGAGGGGTTGCAGGGTCACTGTCAGCTCTTTAATTATACCAACAGAAAAAGAAAATGATGGGAAGTAAATATATTCTAATGAAGAGCTGTAACAAGAGTTTGCTATCAGACCTCTCGGGCAGAAACAGTAAACTTTTTGAGGGTCCCCAAGGTTTTAAGGGTTTAATGAAGCAGCTTCTGTCTTTCTTCGGGGGTGGGGGACGTTTTAATGGGATGGACTTTAATGTAAGTTTGAAAACAGTGTGTGTAAGAAATCCTGCATGAATATGCCAGTTCCTCGTTTGTTTTTCTTCCAGTCGCTCAGCACCTTCTCATTCTACATACAAGGAATAAATCATTTCACTGTCCCTATGATCTGATATGTAAATAACACCCCTGACTAAGCTGGAATACAATTTCCCTGCTTATATGTTTCAGTGTGTTTCTGAATTCAGATTACATCTTACAGAATAAGACTCAAAGTTCATGGTTCAAATACACACAGAATGAAATTGAGGTATAGAGGAATTTACATTTCATTATAAGACCAGCTTCTATGACACAGGAGCTCCTATTTGAAAACATACAGCACTGCTGAAAAGCAAGGATTCAGTGTTTTAAATAATCCATAACCAATTCTGCTGCAAAATCTAATATGAAGCGTATATCGAACAGCTTCCCAAACATGTGAAATTTTTCACGCGAAGCTGTAAAAATTCAATTACGAATGTATCATGTTTGCAAAGTGGTTTTCAAATCTGAAGGCTGAATATCAGCATTTAAGATACATGGCATGATCTACATTTGCAAGAACTGTAAATAAAATAATGTAAAACAAAACAAGTGAAGCCATTTTCAATGGAATGTTTGATGTCTGCTCTAAATAAACATAATATATCCATTCTTAATAAAGCATCTACCTGGTAAGGATGCAACAATATGAGATGTTCATGGTATAATAACTGTCTTTTTGCTCAACAGTTTTGCATATCATGATATACAATATAAATGAAGGAATGAAAACAGGACTTTTATTTTTTTTGAGCAGATGGATCATAAATAAGTAAAAGAAAATATGGTGACATAGGTATCTGTAAAATAAATGGTAATTTAAATATCTGTAAAATCAAGTATTTTCTGAAATTAGAAAGTTGCATGTGAAGTGGTGCTCTTTTTAATATTTTGTATCCAGCTAACAAATATTTTTTTTATGGATTAAGCTGTTTTTATTCAATTAATAGACTGAATAAAGTTACATCTACATAATGTAATTGTAGATATCCTTTTTTTGTATGGAGACAATTTTCATTATCAAACCGTGCTTCATAAATTAAACAAGCTGCTTTTGATTGGCTGCACTGCTCCCATTACAGTCTCAATGTGAATAGATGAAAAAAAAAACACTGAAGTCTAAATATAAAATTATAACTTGCTGTTTTTACATGATTATAGAGGGCTTATGAATAATTTAATGAGCTTTGCTCTGATTGACTGGTTTATATCATTGCAGGAACTCAGAAGCCACATAGCATTGCTATGTCAGTTATTAATGCAATTAAATTGCTTGGTGCAGTGATATTAAGGTCAGCTAGCATTACCTTTGGGCCAAGCACTCACTTGCTTTTATTTGGGCACTATTTAAGCCATGGTCATGAGGCCTGGTTCATATTGCAACCTGCATTCCCATAACTAGGTGTGTTTTTTTGGTAATGCGCTCCAGTGACACTGATGAGAGAGAATCACATCTCAGAAAACTGAAGTGGCCGCTGCATTTTAAAGCTTCGTCAGCTTTGATTAGGGTTTGCAAGGCTTTGTATGAATTTATGTAAAATGTTGAAGTGTAAATATAAAAAATCAAGACTGTTACAACTGTTTTGAGGTGATAGAATCAGCCCTTTTTTCAGCTCTATATTGGTTCTGGTTCTGATTTCCTTAACAAAGAGACAGCAGTGTTTGAGGTTCACAGTATGTGAGCTCTCATTATTGAACTATGCCAAAGTAAATATAAGTATAGTAAATACAGTTTTGCATTCTAAGGCAACTTTAATATTGGCATATCTAACAAAGAGCATCTCCACATGGTTGCTCTAGACTGTGTCTGTATGAATCCATGTTCCACCACATAGACGTGGATTAATAATGGGATGTTCCATGTTAAAAGCTCTATGCAGCATAGCATATTCAATATTCCATGTGTTCAATAACATTAAATGATCATTTTTAGACAAAACAAAATCCTTGTATAATATTCAGTCCTGAAATGTTTGACTCCCCCACACAGGCATAGAGACCCCTTAAAAATAAAGAATGTACAAGTTGTGCAGACAGGTTTAAAATAAACCAGCAACACTGACTCATTTGAGAATGATTAGTTCCAAATAATTAGCACATCAAGCCCTGAACATCATCCATTCTGCTTCATTTGCTTCTCCTTGTCCACAAAAGGCAAACACCAGAATCTCAGAATTCTGTCCTTGCTGCTTTTGACAGTTCTCACCATCATTGATCATTTGGCCAATCAATCGTGGACAACTCCGCCCAACAATGCAAGCTAGCTAGACAGAGCAATTTGGAAAGACTGAGCCAGTATCTCTCCATTCTCACTGAGATACTGATCTCCTCCTCCTACAGTTTCTCGTCTTCTGATCCATTATTCATCACCAAACCAAGCATTATTGTCTCCTTCTTCTATCAACACCATCAAATTCCCCCTTTCTCAGGTTAACCAGCAGAACAGGCTTCAAGCAATCAATTTAAGAATGGTAGAAACTCCACACAATTCGGGCAATTCTAAAACTGATGACTTTGAGGATTCTAACATCCATTCCAGGGAACATTTTCATAGATGTACCATCTAGACCCACAAATTTCTTTTATCTCATTGTGTCTCCAAAATGATACATTTACAGTAGAAAGAAATCCCTTATTAAAGCAGCATCTTGTTAGAATTGGTATTTTTTTCTGCTCCTCCTGGGGAGTCCTCCCTTTAATTTGCAGTTTGAGCTTCCACTGCATTTCTGGACAAGCTGAGAGAGGTAGAATTGTTAATGAAAATGAATATTTCTAGATTTTGGATAAATATAATGGCAATACACATTGTTGTCCTGTGGTTTCTGGTGTGCTGAGCCTTGAGTAGCAGTGATAGAGATGCTGTTGCCTATATAAGTCAATACAGTAACAATTATTTTGAAGCTATTCTTTTAAGGTAAAAGTGCTACATAATGTTGCTCTAACTTTCAAAAGAAATCAATGTAAAAATATTTTATTAACTCTTATAACCCAAGTTCTGCACTTTGTGGGCATTTAAATGCTGTTTTACACTTCATATCTAGGACCACAGTATCATAACAAACCACAATGTATCTTACCTATCTTACCATGGTGAGTAATCAAGCTTAGATAACAGATGAAATTCTCTAATTTCCAACTGAATTAAATCCCAGTTTAAATGCCAAAGGAGCTTCCAGTGCACGTTTACTGCTCTGTCCACTGTACATGCTCAACCTGCATACAGACTCTGACTGGTCAAGGAGAGGGGACGGGGCGGATGCAGTTACTGGGTTACAGAGGAAAATGAGGAGGGAGGGGCTGATTGCTCTCTTTCTTTTCTCACACTGTGTTCAAATTTCAGAAAACATTCTTAGAAGGGATAATACTGATAAATAATAAATAAGAATACAGATAAAATAAGGATATCCTGTTTTTTTTTACTACTGTCAAGTATTCTTAAGCACTTTACAAATCTTTACAAATAATTAATCATAAGTCTTGCATTTCCAGGTCAAAAACACTCAAGAAAACATTGCAGATGCAAGTATATTTTTTATCTATTTTTTTATACCAATGAATCTGTCCCATTTGGCTCCTCTGTGAGTCCATTCATGTCAATGTTCTGTTTTGTTTCGGTTTTCCAACATGCTTCTTAGCACATGTTTTGTCTCCGCCCCTGCTCTGTCCATTTCTATCTGTGTCTCATTTGTAACCCTGCCCATTTGTCCCAGGCATTAGTAATCTGTCCATGTATTTAAGTTCCTTGTTTCTTGAGTCTTTTGTGTTTATGTCAGAGTGTGTACTCAGCATTTGTTTCTGTTCTCCTGGTGTTTGTTTTGGTTAATAAATATATAATAAAAGACCCCGCAAGTACATCCACCTCTCTTCGTCTACTCTGCACACCATGTGACAGAAAGACTCACTTCCAGGTTAGTCAGCTCCAAGAAGCTGTTCTCCAGGTTTGAAGGGTCCTGTCAAGTGATTCACCACAAGCCCTTTGTGTGGGTCCTTTGGTGAGGGAGAATCTCAATGAGAAACCTGTGGCCAGAGGAAGTGACACAGGCAGCACGCTCAGGTCTCCCTCTCACCGGAGGACTTCCCCCTAAAAAGATTGTTAGCCTCAGTCCTCTACAAAGGAGAGGCAAGGCTTTCTGGGATGTGAGGAATAGGGTTCTGGGCTCAATAAACTGGAGGAAATTTGGAGCTTTATGGACTTTGTACATGTGACCTTAAAGCCCCACACCCATGCCTCAGCATCTACGGCACCACCAGCTACCCATGCACCAAAGTCTATGGCAGTATCAGCTGCATCAGCTTCAAAATAGATGGCAGCATCAGCTGCATTAGCTCCAAAGTATATGGTAGGTTTGGCTGCATTAGCTCCAAAGTTTAAGACAATATCAGTTGCATCAGCTCCAAAATCTATGACAGCGTCAGCTTCCGCTGCACCAAAATCTATGGAGGTGTCAGCTGCCTGTCTTTCAGTATCTACAGGGTCTACAGTCACAACCAACATCTGCGTCTGTGGCATCAGACACAGCTCCAGTGTCAGCGGCTCCCACCACATCTGCCCCAGCATCTGGGGCATCAGACGCAGCTCTAGTGTCCATGGTTCCCACAGCATCAGCTGCAGCATTTGAGGTGTCAGACATAGCTTCAGCATCAGAGGAGCCTGCCACATCAGCTTCAGTGTCCCAGTCCTTTTTGTGTCAGTCTCCGTCAGTGTGGTTGTCCCCATTCTATTCCCCTGTCATGTCTCCTGTTCCCCAGTCCCCTGTCATGTCTGATGTTTTTCCAGCCCTTTTTAATGTTCCCTGTGCTCCCCAGGTCCAGTCTTCTGTCAAGTCTCTGTCAAGTCTTTTCTCCTGTCCAATCTGTCCTGTCCTGTTCCAGTGTGTCCCACGTCCAGTCTCCAATTCCCAGAGTCCAGTCTCCAGTCTTGTCTTGTGTGTCTCCAGTCCTGTCCCCTGTCCTGTCTCATGTGTCCCATGATTCCCAAGTCCACTCTCCCATCCACTCTTGTGGCAAGTCTCCTGGTGCATCTTCTATTTTTCCCCAGTTTTCCCAAGTCTTTTGTCTTCTGTCTGTGTGAAGTTGTGTATGCCCTGTTTGTTTTCTGGTCCACCTCCTTTGCCAGCTCCAGGCTGTGTTTGTTTACTCTCAGTGTATTTAAGTTCCTTGTTTCAGTAGGTTTGTGTTAGTTATTTGTGTGTGCTCAGCATTTGTTTCTGTGCTCCTGTTTGTTTTGGTTAATAAATATTCTAAGACCTTGTGAGTACGTCCACCTCTCTTCATCTACTCTGTGCCTAGACAGAATAAACTGTTTCACAAAAACTACAAAAACATCCCACAAAATCAGGGTCCTAAAGATTAAGTCATTTTGAATCATTTCATTACGTATTTTTTATAGCACAATGACAGTTTTTTGATTGTATTCTTTCAGTTGTTACAATATTTTACAGTAAGATTTTTACCTAATTCTTTTATTCAGTGTTCTTTGTCTAAGTCTGATATTGAAATGTTTCATAGCATGTCCATTTTGGCACACTCCCTAGCATTAATCATTAATATGCATGAGCTCATTAACATGTCAATTCTGGGTTTTTTTTATTGTGGCTGTGTAGTAGTGTGGTGTGGTGTTATTGGTGAGTTGATGGAATCTGATTATGGTTTTCAACACATATTTCCTATTAAACATTGTTGTTTTTCATCATTTCAACATTTGTGGATTAAGCTGCATCCATTGCTGACACAGATGAGCAAAGGCATACACAGCTAGTCTAGTCCCTATAGAGAAATATTATCAATAGAATAGGACTCTCTGGTGCAGATAAACACAAGCCTGTTGGCATCAGGCCTAATGTCACACATGGGCAACAGGGAAATGAAGCCACCAGCCATGAGCTGTGGTGCAGTGAAACTGTGTTCTCTGGAAGGATGGAGCTCCATCTAGTACTTCTGGGATGAGTTGGGGAGTTGGGGATGAGGTGGGTTGGTGATCATCTAACATCCTGAACTCACTAAAGCTTGTTGTTGAATGCAATCAAGTCATCACTGTAATGAAAACCTTCCGTGGACAGAAGAGAAAGTTCCTCTTACAAAATCAGGATAATCTGAGCATGCATCCCAATACTTTTGACAGTCCAGTTGAAGACTGTTTCTGCAAAATGGCAACGTTACAGGAGAAGGCAGTATTCAGAGCAGCTTCAGACATCATTGTACAAATAATGAGATTTGATGAGTCCTCATACTTTCAGAAACAGGGAAAACCTGCTCACTCAAACCACAATTTTTATTGAAGTCAGTGGGCAGGCACAAAATCAAGTACCCATTGACTTCTATAAGTGTGGGCAACATTGAATGATACAGATGCAGCAGATAAAGAGTTGTGGGGAAATATACTCGTGAAATAACTATAATTCAAAAGTGAAAAAATATTAATAAGCTCCGTCTGCTATCTACATTCAGCATCCAAATAAATATTGACACACTATTTTGTACAGTATAGTTTGTACAGCAATGGTCACATTCTAATATTTTACACCAGCATCAGAGCAGGGGCAGTGAACAGGCTGACTATGAACACACAGTTTGTTATCAGTAAAGGGTTGGCTGTGGAAAGAGAGTTCCTGCCCTTTGATAAAGCATGATAAATCAAGGTGGAGGATAAGAAATGGGTATCGATCAGCACCCTCTTTATCTGCCTCACTGGTGATGAACAGAGAACACAATCAGTCTCGGCTGAGAGGGCCAAGCGTGCCAATGGCTTTTCCGAAGGCTTTCTTTACTCCTCGGCTGCTTCGTCTCCTCATTATCCCACATCATAGAGGGTCATCCTTCTCTCTCTCCTGTTCCTCTCCTTTATGTATGGCTGTACAGCACCGCTCGGAGAGGGCAGATATGAAAGTTTATCCTCTGAGCTCTGTAGGGGACTCATTAGCTAAAGGTACTATAAGTCATAACAACAGATACGATACTCCTACCTCTGGGGTATAAAACGTAGTTTTAGCACATTTTCTCCAAGGCATAACTTTTCATTAGAAAGGAGGCAGACAAAGTGGGGTTGCTTTTTATGATAATAATCTATGTGCTTAATGACAAGTTTAGCTGCTGGGCTCTGGATGAATATGGTGGCCATTAGAGCTGAGCTGGAACCAAAAAAACAAAGGCCTGCAGAAAAAAAGTGTGTACTGGGACACACAGTGAAATTGGCATTCATAAACCACACCACCCATCTAGTGGATTTATGTTGGTGAATAATGAAGAACTCTATCTCTGCACACAAAAAGCCCAGAGCTCACAGGTATACATATAAACGTGACAATGATACAGCATGCATGAATTTGCATGCACAACCACAAAGCGTGCTTTCACCCACACCCAAACACGCATGTATGAAAATGCTTGCCAGCATCAGACCACTTGGGGAATACTGATGCAATATAGAGACTCGCGCAGAACGTGCTGGATATCAATTAATGTGATATATGAGACCAGCGCCTGCTAATTGGGACATGGTGATGTATTTAATAACGTACATTAAAACCTTAATTAGGTGTAAATTGAGCTGCATTTCCATTGTCTTTTAATCAACATCCAGGATAAGGTTGGCAAACAGGTTGATAAAAGCAGCCCACAGAGGCCGTGATTAGAGTGCTGTTGAAAAACAGAGAGCATTCAGTTTGGTTTCAAGGGAAAAGGATTTTTTTTTTCATTCCTCACATCTTTGATATCTCACAGTTGATCTGTATTTCTTTTACAACATGGTATTACAAAACTTATTAATTTGACTAAATTGCACTCCAAGAAAAAAAATTATTTGTGCAAACAAATACATTTGTATATTTCATATAAGATCACATCCACTGGCTGCGCTTGTTTGGCAAATACACAAAAACCTGCTTTGTACTCAAACAGAAACTGAGAATATAGGAGAACATATACCACAGGATGCTACTGAGAAACAAAATATATGCACAGAAACACATGAAATGGTAGGAAATTCACATTGTGCTAAGATTATGGAGAAAGCGTTTGAGTTTAGGTTATGTTCAGGTTTGTTTAGGATTGGGTCAGTCAGGATTAGGTTAAGTTTAGGTTAAATTTAGGAAATGCTTAGGTTATGCTTAGCATTAGGGTACAGATTAAGTTTAGGTGTTAGTTAAGGCTAAGTATGGTTAAGATTAGGGTTAGAGTAAAGGTTAGATAAACTTCAGGTTTCAGGTAAGGTTAGTTTTAGGATTAGGGTTTAGTTTAGGTTGAGGTTGACACTGTTGCTTTGTAATATTCTCTGTTTAAATTGTTTGAGTTCTGTGTGCCATGGTTGCATCTGTAAAATGTTCACATATTCACAGATTCCTCTTGAGATCAGGTTGCTCTTCTCATAGTCATCAATGTGTCTGAATGACCAAAACAGCAAAGGGAAACATCTTTTAAAGATATTTAACATTTCACACACAAACGTAATCAACAAGCCTGAACTGCTATACATCCCCGGAACCAATGGTCCTCAACCTGATTTTCCCAGTTCCCTTCAGAACTCACTGGTCACTCCATCTGCACAAGTGTAGAGTCTTGATGTAGTTGTGGATGACCAGTTATCATTCTCAGCTCATGTTGCTTGCAAACCTGACATAGCCATGTAGATTGTTCCTTTACAACATCAGGACAATTCAACCTTTTCTATCTAGAGAGGCCACTCAGGTGCTTGTTCAGTCTCTTGTCATTTCAACACTGGTCTACTGTAACTCTCTTCTAACTGACGTCCTATGTGGAACATCAGGCCCTTGCAACTCATCCAGAATGCAGCAGTGCAGATTGTGTTCAATGTTCCCAAATTCAGTCAATGCTGAATTCCCTTCATTGGCTTCCTGTAGCTGCCCGCATCAGATTCAAAACCTCAACGCTGGCCTACAAAGCCAAAAATGGACCAGCATCTCCATATATGATGACAATGGTCAAAACATGATCTGCACCAAGATCCCATCCAGCATCATGTACAGCTCAGCTTCACCCACCATTCCTCAAATCACATGGAAGACATCTGGAAGGTGCATCCAGACTCTTTTCCGTCCAGGCTCCAAATGGATGGAATGAACTTCCCCTGGGGGTCCGTATAGTTGAGTCCCTCACTTTGTTCAAACGCAGACTGAAGACCCATCTGTTTCAAGACTATTTAACTCCTTAAAGATTTATTCTGAATCTTGTTTGTCCCCAAACTGACGTTTGTTTTTTGACAGCATCTAAGTGTGAGGAATCTCTGGATTCTATCTTCATCTACTAGCTGAGGACATCTTCTGAGTGAACAGCAAAGCACTTTTGTAAGTCACTCTGGATAAAGGCATCTGCAAAATGCCACAGATGTAAATGTAATCACAGCACTCTGTGAAGAAGAACCATAGAAAAGTACCATAAACAAAAGGAATTGTTTCACAAGATAATCCTACTGCACAGCTACATTTATCAAGAGATGGCTGGAGAGAAGGCCCATTTATTCACTGTGACCTGCTTTAGCCAGTCAAGGTCCACATTTAAACTTAATGGAGAGATGAAAGCTATAGTGACTTCACGCCATACCTTCCTTACTTCTTCCACAAATCACTTGACCTCACCTGTCTTTAAAAGGATTAAAGGAATAATTTACACTTACATCTATTTTACAAATGCTGACATCTCACATTTCCCTCCAACCACCAGTTTGGTCCCACTGATTGCCCAGGTGGTTGGCTCCACCCCTGCCTTCCATACTCGGCAGGATTTGATAGGGCCTGGTCCGACTATAGGGCCCACTCCAAATAACTTGTAATTATTAACCTTCAAATTGGACATCTTTAGTCAGAATAAAGTATTTCTGCATGCTCCACAGAGTCTTCTGGTAGAACATCTGGTCTCAAATAAACTACAGTAGAAAGTAACTGAACAAACCATTTCCACTGCTAGGCAACTGTGGAAACTGGAACAACACTGATACACGTATGAAAGTTTGTCTGCATGGATTAAAAAGCCATTCTGTATTAACTTACACTACATGTTACTTTAGTCTTTTTGTTAACTTTGTATTCATTGTTAAATTAAATGTTGGGGCTTTAAATTGGCACAGTTGTCCAAGTGTTGGCAAATTATCAAGAGATTGCAGCCATACATGGCTGGAATCCCAAAGACACACAGACTTTTTGTCTATTTACATTTAGCTGTCCAATGACATTGTGTGAAACACAGCCTTCATCCTTCGGTTCTAACTATTGATTAAGAAAGAAAAATAACTGAAGTTGGGGTGAAATTTACGATTATATATATATATATATATATATACACACATCACTTAAAACATTTCTTGTCAAGTTATGTCAGTATGTGATCTGATATATTCACATGAACTCACAAATGCAATCAAATCCTCACAGTATTTCACCAAAACCTAGTCTAGAAAGCCTTTTCTGATTTTTGGAAGAAATAAAAATAAATAAATGAGCAATTGCCATAACCTTTTTGAAAATATAGTGCAGCTCATTTGAAAGATCCATTTGAATGGTTCTTCTCTACACAGAGAATCCAGAATCCAAGAAAGTTATAGACTTTTAAGCATCTTTTAAGCATTTAAAATGCTTATGCTTTAGAAACTCTAGGCTAATTTTGCATTTGCTGAGCAGACGAAGACAAGGGAGGTGGACATACATGCAGGGGTTTTGGAGTATTTAATAACAAAGAAACAAATGAGATACAAAAACAAACAGACCAAAATAAACTTTTAAGTAACATAAGAACAAACAAACTGACCTGAACTCTAGGGAAACAGATAAAGACGGACTGAAACAAAGGGTCTTCAATACAAGGACAACATTACACACACCTGGGAGTGGATCACAAATTGGCGGGGTTACAAATGAGACACAGCCAGGAATGGGTGGAGCAAGGGTGGAGACAGGACCTAAACAAAACACATGTGTTAAGAAGCACCTGGGGGAAAGATGTTTTCACAGTTTGATGTATTTTTATTGACCAAAATGTAGAAATATATTTATAGACCGTCACACATGCCAGATGTTATTATTTTCAGATCATAGGTAATTTGTCTTCATTTAAGATGTTAAAACAGAACCTAAATATTTGTATGAATTTAAACATGTTTTGATAAAAAATGTACTGTATTTTGTTTCTGAAAGACTTAAAGACACTTTTGAGTTCAGCATTTCCATTGGAAACTGATCAACTGATCAGTGTTTTGGAGCTGAAAATGAGATTTCATTGATTTGTATATTTGTATTGATTACATTGACAAGGATATTTATAATAGTACCTTCTTCAAAATACTTGACAGTGGACCCAACAAAAAATTAAACATCCTGAATGTCTTTTATTATTTTTGTTATTTATGTACGTTTGATCCCTTTCAGGACTTTTATTCTGAAAGATAAAGAGCATCAGGCCCTCCCTTCTCATTTTCCTCTACAACCCCGAATTTTGGGTCAGTGACATCACCAGATCCAACCCCTTTCACTGATTAATGAGAATCTGCATGCAGGTTGAGCATGTATATGTGGCCAGAGCAGTCAACATGCACTGAAGCCTCCTTTGGAATTTCAACAGGGATTTAATTCCAATGGAAATGAGTGAATTTTTCAACCTTGATTGCTTCCTGATGATTCGTCACACAATGAGACAACCGTGGATAGATAGTGATAAATCTTGTAATTTGTTATGATGTGTATATCCCAGGAGCATATCTAATCCTGAGATATGAAGCATACAAAACAGCATGTGAATTGTTCAATGCATTACAATTGTATCAAATCAAAGAACCTTTGTATTCTTTTTTTGTTTAGTGTAAAAGTATAGAGTAAGAACCCTTTGTTCAAGCCTGCATGAATTTATTATTTTGTTAAGTGAAGCTGAACTGTTGTCTTGTTTACCCTGACGGCCATTTCAAACAAATCATGGATAAAAAAAATGTTGAAGAACTGGTAGTTGGAGTCCTGAAGCCCTTGCTGGGGCCATGTGTGACCAAACTACATGTCCATTTCATGGATTGAGGAAATATTTCTAAGGCTTGCAGCAAAATGCCCTGTCACTATAACAGATTATTGGTTTTATGAGACCCTGTCAGGGTGGAAGATCTTGAACGGTGAATTCACTCTATAGGCCACAATGCCAGGCTGAAGAGGTTATCCAATCACCCAGTTAAACTGGCCCTTTGAAGAGCTGGTTTGATACCAGTACAAATGGATTTCTTGTCAAACATAGATAATTCTGCCCTACACATTTTGACACCGCTGTTTTATTTAATTAATCCAGGAGTACTGCAGACCACTGATCTATCTTTTGGGGACTGCTGCACTATAGCAACTACCATGGCAGGCCAAGCTGCAATCAAAATCATGTCAAATTCTCTCTCATCACACAGACTGGATTGATCATATATTCAGTTGTTCTTTCATGGTTATTTATATGGTAATGAAGTCTGAATGACAATCTTATCTTCTTTAATCTCCACCACAACATGTCAAAAAAATTCTCCACACATTTGCAATCACCGAACTGTTGGTTATCTCAAAATGCAAAACAATTGTTTTTTGTATCTGAACACATTATGCTACATATGTGTACATGCCTGCATAGCAATAGATGAGAAAAGGTTCAAAAAACACTCAATTATTTGAAGAAGATTCTCTAGAGGGACAATAAGGTTTTTCAGATGCTGAAGTGTGATGAGCAAGGCAAGCAAATACACTTCTAGAATAAATATGAGGGGCAAAACAATCATTGAAGGTATATTCAAGGTGCACTTTATTTTAACACTTAAAAATGTAATTAACATAAAAAGTTCCCAGTCTCAGATATGTAAATTATTACGTGTGGTCTGATTAGACACTTAAGTCTAATATTAAGCATTGTTGGGTAGTGTACTTCTTGGTGAGAGATCATTATAGTGCAGTAGTTCAGTTTACAGCCCAATTGAGTTACATTTGATTCCATCGACTCTATCTTGGTGCATTATTGTTTTGTCAATAAGTGAGTGAAAATTTTAAAAAGAGCCAAAAATGGTTCTTTGCACAATTCCAGAGGCTGGATCAATGGACGGGTCTTCTTTTGCAAAGATGTGTAAATGTGAAGAACCATTTCCAGGCTTAACCTTTAGCACCCTATTTTTGTAGAAAGTTTTCATAAATTGATGTACTTTTATTCAACGAAAAAATCTATAGGAGACAGTCACACATGGCACATATTGTTATTTTCAGGAGTTCCTAGACGAGTCAAGTTTATCTTTATTTGACATGTAAATATTGACGTATTAGTTTGACCATGTCTTGGTCGAAAGCCTACTTGTACAGTTGGGAACTGTTCA
The DNA here is from genome assembly GCA_034509495.1 of Acestrorhynchus altus. Classification (NCBI taxonomy): domain Eukaryota; kingdom Metazoa; phylum Chordata; class Actinopteri; order Characiformes; family Acestrorhynchidae; genus Acestrorhynchus; species Acestrorhynchus altus. The sequence continues at coordinate 7,878,955 of CM067517.1, forward strand.
TCAAGAACGTTTTTGAGCTGCAAATGCAAGAAATTTGATTAATTATTTTAATGGTTAGATTGAAAAAACACTTGACAAAATACTTAACAGTAATAAAACAACCTAAATGTCTGTTATTATTTTTGTTATTTATGTATGTATCAGTAATATCACTTCTCTGGACTTTTATCCTGAAATTCGAACATGTGAGCATAGAAAGATGTCCCTTCTCTTTTTTCTCTACAACCCAAAATCTGGGTCAGTTCCATCATCACCCCCTCTCTCGCTGATCAGTTGGAGTTTGCATGCAGGTTACACATGGACAGAACAGTAGACACACACTGGAAGCTCCTTTAGCTTTTAAACTTTGACTAAATTCACTATGAAGTGAGCGAATTTTAGTTGTTGTCTGAGCTGGATTACTCACTGATAATTCGTCACACAATGATGAGACCATCATAGTTAGATACTGCCTGCTAAGTTTCTTTGGGGGGGGGGGGGGGGGGGGGGGTTCTTTAAATCTTCTACACACTCTCAAACTCTTGTTGACTCCTTTTCTTCATGAATGTATTTACTGCTTCTTCTAATCTGCAGATTGATCCAAAGTCCCGGCATTCCTTTTCTTCCCTTTCTCTGCCTCTCAAGTCAGACTCAATAAATCTTCCAAGTGTAAGAGGCAAATTGGCATCAGTTTAAAAGCCCTGCCTGTCTCGCCTTGTGTGATTTGTGTGTTTGTGTTTATGTGAATACCAATCACTTTTGAAAAAGGTTTCTTTGACAACTGCCTTTAGGTCTTGGGTATCAAATGGCTTTCAGGGCCCTAACGTTTGATGTTACAGTACAAACCCAATGAACGTTCTAGCAGGTACAGCTCCCACACAGTCCCTAGTCATCTGCCAATAACACCATTACACATTCAGGGCACTGATGTGTGGAGATACGCAATGAGCATGCAAGAAGAGTTCATATTTGTGCTGTTCACTGAATGCCACACACTAGTCCTGTTTGTGCAGTGCTCTTCTACCTCAGGGAGTGCAGGAGGTAATGTGCTGTATTTACACCCACAGGCCTTTCTGCTTGCAGCAGTAAACAGAGCTAATAACACCCTCTCTGCTCCACAAACCCCTTATCTCAACTCAGCAAGTCACCGCCCAGCCAGCTCTTAATTACTGTGCACTAAACCGTTCCACAGCTCACATTTTTCTTGCCACCTTTTCAAATTGCCTTAAACACTCGGCTGCACTCTCAAAATATGCTAAAGGGGAGCAGCGATATTTTTCATTAATTTCAGTCTTTTTAAGAAAGCAAATGTTAAAATCCATGTCCCGAAAGCATTTTGGATTCATTAACGTGACAACTGAAAGAAGCAGGCAGGTGATGTGGGGCTTGTTTGATTAGTGAGTGTTAGCATTCTCACAAGTGCTTGAGCACAGTTTAGATGTGCTCCAAGGGCCTCATTCAAATCAGTCGCACAGCAACCAGGAGATCAGAATTAGAGTGAGGGAATGGTAGAAATACATTGTTTACTGACAATGCTGTACATGAGCCCAACAATATTAGACACAGAGGTTTCTATGCACTGTTCCGTCGCACGCTTTGAGAGAAAAAAAAGACATGTTGGACAAAATTGGTCATGCTTTGAAAAGACTGAGAATACTGGTTCCAGTTCAGTTCCGTCCAAATGCATTTGTATAACATTATTCAAAACAGCTGTTGTGTTTTACCAGCTCCACCTTATACCAGTATGAGCACTTTGTAGTTCTATAATTGCAGACTGTGGTCCATCTGTTTCATCACATACTTTGTTAGCCTCCTTTCACCCTGATCTTCAATGGTCAGGATCCTGCAGGACCACCACACTGGAATTGTGTGGATGGTGGGACATTCTCAGCACTGCAGTGACTCTGACACGGTGGTGGTGGTGTATTAGTGTGTGTTGTGCTAGTGCAAGTGAATCAGACACAGCAGTGCTGCTAGAGTTTTTAAACATTGAGTCCACTTACTGTCCACTCTTTTAGACAGTTTGTGCTGGCCGTCCTTCAGTCCTTTATCAGTGCTCACTGGACACTGCAGGATGTTGTTGACTGGATTGGAGTGTCACTGCAGTGTTGAGAATGACCTCAGTGTTGAGAATGATCACACACACAATTCCTGCTCTGTAGTGGTTCTGTGGGATCCTGTTCATTGAAAAACAGTTTGGTAGGGGGATAACAGTGTATCTAGAGAGAATGATGGATTGCAGTCTGCAATTATATAATTACAAAGTGCTTGTATTTAACATAACTTGTCCTCCACATCTACATCAAACCAACCTTTCAATAATTGGACTGAAGAAGTTCTTTGAGATAAAATTGTCCATTAAATACAGTCTAGGCAAGGATCAAAATGGTATCTCAAAAGCAAGATTCATTAGAGTGAACAATATGGAGCAGGACACATAGGAAAGATGAAACAATGATGGAAAATAAGAAACAGAGGGGTGCTCTGGACATCACCTAGTCTGCAGGTGAACTGTGAGAATGCAAAATGCTGAAGTGTGCTTTTTCCTAATACCTGCCAAGGTCATGTCTCAGTGTGAGCTTAGTCTCCATTGTGTGTGTGTGTGTGTGTGCATGTGTGTGTGTGTGTGTGTGTGTGTGTGTGTGTGTGTGTGTGTGTGTGTGTGTGTGTGGGTGTGTGTGTGTGTGTGTGTGTGTGTGTGTGTGCACGCACATAACATTGCCTATGCAGGTTATGGTCCATCAATATAGGACTGTGAAAAACTCACCCACTGAAACCACCTCACAATAATACCTAATTCACTCTTTCTGACAGAAAACAAAATACAGTGGGGATATTGTGTAATATTTCACAGAGGTGAAAAAAGAAAATGTGGCCAATGAACTAGAAAAAGACTTTGCTAGTTTTAGTGGACCACTAAAGGTCAGCTGTAAGCCTGTTGTCAGGAACTTTAGCACTGGACCCAGGCTGTAAAGGCCAAAATAAGCAGACCAGGGCTGTCAGACACCTCATATAGTCTGCCAGCCACGCAACACAGCACTTCACATGCTAGCCTCTGTAAATGTCAGCATTATGATATACACATGTACCGATGATGCTGACATGAAGTCTCAGCATGTCCGCACTCTGCTTGTCTGCAGTGCACTTGTTTTAACAATCCTCGCACATACACACTCAAATGCATTCTGTCTTTCATTCTCTTTCTCATTTCACCCCCTCCCCGCCAGTCTGGACCCCGGTGGATGGGATAGGTCAGGCAAGGCGGAGAGGCCAGGCCAGTGTCTTTGCGAATTTGAACAGAAATAGGCTTTGGCCTCGCAGAAACAAGCCTATTTCTCTTTCATTCCCCACACCCGCATTCACCCCTCTTGCACCCGCTCCGAGTGAATTGAGAAACATATTCCACTTTTGTCCAATCCGGTCCTCTAAATGTGACTATATTGCAGTAATACACGCTTGGGCCCCGTTTGCCAATTAGTAGCCTTGCGTCAGTCAGGTATGAGGGCGATTGGCTCTCCTGCACTAGCATTCAAAGCTTCCTCTGCTCATTTGGATCTGCCTCACAGCAAACAAATGACATTCATAGACCACCTGAGCAAAGGATGCCTTTTGGTCCCCAGTGGCTGCACTCAAATTGGATTCAATTTTGTGCTGCTGCGCCGAGGCTGGCTAAAGGTTGAACTCCAACAATCCAACAAACACACAGATCACATACAAAATACATTTTGGAATACACTCCCCCATCTGTCTAGTGTTGGCCTAAAGCCTGTTTGAAAGCAGTGATTGACAGCCCACGCCTTGTGTTGTTGTTTTCTGCCTTTTCTTGAATTTCCAGAAATAGGCCGAGATTTATTGTGAGATGTGTCCAACACATGAATTGGACTGAATAAGCATGTATGCAATATTTTTATTAAATTATAATTGTAAGTATAGCTATGGAGTTATATGAAATAATATGCATATGTATATTCATTGTCAAAAAAAGTTGCAGGTGGGAAGGTTTAATCATGAGATATGCAAATGCAAATGACTCAAGATTCACGCTCGGCTGTGCATAGGATAGACCTTATTGATTGACTGTATAAGGTTGTCCTATTGCATGTGCTTTCAATTCTGACTCATGCTGTTTTGTTGGTAGCATCCTTTGCAAGTGAAGCTTGCTTCAAAAGCAGGTGGAAGAGTTTGGGGTGGTATAGTAGGGTTCCAGGAAGTTGGATACTTTTAATGATGTATTGTAGGTTGCACCTGTCATGTGGTTATTACTATAACATTCTGTTGGTGGCAGTGGATAGATATTGGCTCGCACCAGTGACATGAATGACCTGGAAGACCTACACAAGCCATAAAGAGGGAAAAGCACCAAATTGTCTGACATGCCTGAAGAAACCTAACAGTCATGATAAACATAAAGACACAAGGACACCAAATTCTCTGTTTCTGTTACCTGGTTACTGGTTCATGTCTGGTACCATAAGGCTGCCACCCTCAGTTGCCTTTTCATTTTTCAGTTATGCATCAGAATGTGCTATGCTGTTTAAAAAGATGGCTTCCATGTTCATAAACCTGTCATACAGGAGAAGTGCATACAACCATTGATACTAAATTAAAATATAAATAGTTATGCCATGAATTTATATTTACAACCCCACATGATAAACATACTTATATGATGAAAATTTGACAATATCTCTGTACCATTTATGCCCAAAAACAACTAAAAATAATAAAATAATAAAAATACTACTACTACTACTTATAATAATAATAATAATAATAATAATAATAATAATAATAATAATAATAATAATAATAATAATAACCCTATGGGTCTAAATTATTGTTGTCTTTATTTCCCTACTTCTGTCCAGCTCATTTATGCATAGGCCTATATTTCACATTGGGGCGCTGTTACACATTGTAAAGCAAATATATGAATCACAGTACGTGTCCTCTGTGCATGAAGGCTGAGCCAAAAGGTTTATACTCACAAGAGTGCTCATCAATAAGTTATTTCCAGCATGTGACAGTCAGGGAGGACAGAGGTGGGGAAAGGGGATGCATAATTCACCTGCATGCAATATGTGAAATGAGAGGATCTTTGCAGAACTGAATGAAATCCTTGTCTTTAGATTGAAAGTAATGTATAGAACCACTCTGAAGTTACACCTTTTACTGTTCTTTTTACTCTGTCCTTGACCAGGTCACCCATTTAGTCTGTACTGTATTACGTTCTTGAGATGATAATGGAAGCCTGCTGATTTATGACTACTAAGATAATAGCAAGGATTATTTGTACATTTAGTCCCAACTTAATTGCGATAGAGGGCATTTGTGACAATCATCCCAAGCAGTGCTTCTAATATTGTAGTAGTAGTAGTAGTAGTAGTAGTAGCAGCAGCAGCAGCGGCAGCAGTAGTAGTAGCAGTAGTAGTAGAAGTAGTAATATTAGTAGTACGAGTAGTAGTAGTAGTAGTAGCAGAAGCAATAGTAGTAGTAATAGTGGTAGTAGAAGCAGCAGCAGCAGCAGCAGTAGTAGTAGTAGTAGTAGTAGTAATAGTAGTAGTAGCAGCAGCAATAGTAGTAGTAATAGTAGTAATAGTAGTAGCAGCAGCAGCAGCAGTAGTAGTAGTAATAGTAGTAGTAGTAGCAGCAGCAGCAGTAGTAGTAGTAGTAGTAGTAGTAGTAATAGTAGTAGCAGCAGCAGCAGTAGAAGTAGTAGTAGTAGTAGCAGCAGCAGCAGCAGTAGAAGTAGTAGTAGTAGTAGTAGTAGTAGTAGTAGTAGCAGCAGCAGCAGCAGTAGAAGTAGTAGTAGCCAGCAGCAGCGCAGCAGCAGTAGTGGTAGCAGTGGCAAGGCAGCAGAAGTAGTAGTAGTAGCAGTAGTAGTAGTAGTAGTAGTAGTAGTACTGTTTAGTGGCTTTCTGTACCTTCTCAAATCAGATGTCTTCTAATGCTGATTCAAGAGTACTCGTTCCAGACAACTGAGCACTAGTCCAGTACCTCTGGATATGAGTATCTTCTAAAGGGTATGAATCTGATGCAAATTAATCTAAATTGCACTGGTTTTGGTTTTGGCTTTTATCTTTGGCTAGACCTTTTTGAGTTAAATGCTCTTCAGGGCTCATTCACACAGGGTTTTGATAGCCTGAGCAGGATGTACCAACAAGTCATGATGTACTGACATAAGAAATTTACTAGTTCATTATTTTTGAGGTCTTAAATTCTTAAAAATGGAAGGCATTTACAGTTGAAGGATTTTGCATAATGGGAGAGCCTTCAGGCCAAGAATATAACTATTCTGGCTTTGAGACATGGCTGTTATGTTGCTTTGTATATCCATACATGCCTCTGAAGCAAGGGTATCTCAGTGATTCTACTTCTCTTCTTTGTGCAAGTTAAACCTGGAGTGTCAGAAGCTGGAAAAAGCTAGTCCTTACAGAGCTGTGACCTAGGACAGCCCTATGTTAACATGTCTGCTCAGAAGTCACACATCTTTCAAATCCTAAGAGTAGCATTCCACTCCTTTTCAATATCAGGGATAGGCCTGGCATTACTGAATTCCTGCAAATATAACCTATTCACTGAGCTCAGCCTCACCTGACAGTTGGCAGCCCTCAATGGTCTTGATTAAGACCAGTATTGTGTTGAAGCTTGTGCCAGCTTGGAGAGATTCATTCAGCTACCTTCTGCAGCAGAATGGGTACAAGGGTGAAGCAATCCAACTATGGCTCCTATGTCTCTTCCCTACAGACGGCAAGCTTTGAGCACTCTTTCAGAGTCCTTTTGTGTGGCTTAGGACTCTCTGAGGCACTCCAACATAAAAAGAGACTCAAGTGTCTCAGCAGTGTTGGCTCCAAGGGGAATCTCCTAACATTCCTCTTTCATGTCCTGACCATTACTACAGAGTCCTCAGTAATGGATATTGTGCCTGTTGTTTCCTTTCCCAAACAAACAACTTTATAATAAAAATAGGATTGCTTTTATGCATCACTTTGTATGAGAGAAACGCAGGCCTTTGGCATTTTATTGAAAATATGCTGAAAGAAATCACCTGTTGTTTGAGGCTGGTGGTCTTTGCAAATGAGAGCGTGCCAAAAAGAAAATCAATGAATGTGTGTGTGTGTGTGTGTGTGTGTGTGTGTGGTATCAGCTTTGCTTTGAGGAAAGGAAGGCAGTGTATGTATCTATATCCTTCATGAAGCACTTTGTACAGATGCGTTATTGAGTGCAGCGTGGCTGATTCAGTATACTGATTCAGTATAGGGTAGTGTATTTAATGTGTATTGGCATCGAACATACTGTGAATAATTGAGTAAAGTATAAGCCTAGTGTGGCTTAATTAGTATAGTGTGGCTTGAGGAATAGAGCTTCTTACAGAGTATACTGTGATTATACTGTGAGTATAGTGTGGCTTATTGAGTAGAGTTTGACTGGTATTTTGAGTTTCGCATTTAGAATATGGTGACAAATCGAGTATGCAATGATTATTCAAGTATAGAGAGACTTGTTTGTTTTAGTGTGGCATGTGGGGTATAGATGCTTTTTTTAATGGGTATACTGTAAGTGATTGAGTATAATGTTACTGAAGATAGTATCTTATTGAGTATACTGTGATTAATAGAGTATAGTATGACTAACTCAATAGAGAGAAACTCAGAATAATGTAGTATGACTAACTGCATATAGTGTCCATTATTGAGTATAGTGAGACCAATGGAGTTTTTATTGAGTATACTGTGATTAATTGATCGACTAATTAACCATACTGTGAATATAGCATGGCTCACACGACACAGTACAGTGTCACTAATTTAATTTAATGTGGTTTATTAGGTATAGTAATTCTACTTGAGTGTGAGGCATCTTTTTAATTATGCTGTGAATTTTTAAGTATAATAAATATAACAAGTTTTTGGACTCATTACATCTACCATGATAATCAAATACAGTATGACTAAGCATAATGTGACTCATTGAGTATAATGGGACTGACTACAGCATGAGTAAATGTAGAGTGACGTATGGAGTATATACTGTGATTGAGTATAGTGTGACTAAATTGACTGTATATTATATATACTGTAGCTGTGTGTTTTGGTAAACTATGTGTTTTCGCGTGGAGTATAGATTGTACAGTATAGGACAGATTGTGTTGTAGTGTCCTGTGGCTCATCAAGTATAAGATAGCTTTGATTCAGTGTAGAATAAAGCATGGTTGTTTGAATATATAATATTACACACATCATCAAAACAATAGCTGCACCCAGAAAGAATTAATCCAATGATTCAAGTTTCATGCTTGGCTGCTCAAGATGTAAGCAAGGACGGACCTTGTCGCTTTACCTGGCTGACTTTATAAGGTCGTCCCTTACACGTGTTTTCCAGTCTTATTGGTGAATTGCATGCCATGCTGGTCATGCAGATATTATCATAGTACACTGTTGGCAGCAGTGGATTGAAGAAGGCACACACCAATGACCTACATGAAACACAGAGATGGACAACCAACAGATTGTGCAGAGTGACCCAACAGCCACAATTGCAGACATTCAGTGAGCAGTGAAGCCCTCCATGAGTCGTCCTGTTAGTGTCAGCACCATTAGCAGATGACTACATGAACACAGAACGTTCTGACGACTGCCCTTAACACCACATCGGTGTCACCAAAGACTGCAGTGATGCCATATCAGACTATCATGGAGTCACTTCAAATGGCAGCAGGTCATCTTCATAAATGAGCCACGAATCCATGTGCGGAGGCACCGTGGTCAGAGCCAAGAGCAATAGTCTGTTGTCACACAGCCAGAAGGTCTGGTGTCATGGTGTAATTTTGTTACAGTTATTAAGTCCTGCAACCAGTGGTCTTTATTTTCCTGTACACACACTCCAGTCCTCTATTCCAACATGACAACACTCAACCACATACCGTTGCCATCTCACAAGCTCATCTTGTGTAGTCGGTCGCATCTCCAGACCTATCCCTGATTGAAAATGTGTGGGATGGTATTGGACGTATTGTGGGATGGTACTGTCTATCAACATTCCACCCCTACTGCACAATCTGCAGAACTGAGTGAGAACATAGAGGTTGACTCTACAACTCCATGCCAAGACGTCTGACGTGTTGCATTAAACCCGACGCCGTACTGAGAGACACAACTCCTCTATGTAGAATAGAAGAAGAATAGAATAGAACAGAACTTTATTGATCCCTTTGGAGGGTTCCTTCAGGGAAATTAAGGTTCGAGTAGCAGCATCAGTACAGTACAGAAAGTAGAAAGATAGATAATAATCATTTAGTAAGAAACACTATATAAATATATAGAATATATAATGTAGAGACTATATTACAATATACAATTTAGATAATAGTGCATGAGAAATGGGTCCTATGGGGGGGGGGGTTAATTGCACATTATTATTGCACTTTTGAAACTGTTTATTGCACAGAGAGTCCGGTTGTGTTGTGGTGGTCGGGTTGCAGGTTACTGTTAACTGTTTGGTTCGGTGTAGATCAATAAAAATTGATCATTTCAGTATTCATTTTCATCATTTATTATTCCTGATAACTTTTATCTTTTTTCCCAGTAGAACTTCAATCCCACACTTCCTTCTGGGGAAACTGTTTCTTATTAAAAATGAGAAATTAAATCAGTGAAACTGGTGCATGTTTGCCATCAGCATCAGAGAGAAAGAGGTGAGATCTGTGTGTGTGTGTGTGTGTGTGTGTGTGTGTGTGTGTGTGTGTGTGTGTGTGTGTGTGTGTGTGTGTGTGTGTGTGTGTACTTGTTTGTATGTGAGTGAGGGATTGAGGGAAGAGAGACTGAGCCCTTCGACCCCTGTTTCTGTGGCAACGGCATCAATAAGATTGAGACAGATTTCTCTCAGCAGCAGTCTGTTTACCTGCACATCTGCATTCTCTCCGGCAGGTTATACACACGGTCCCATCAGATCAGTGCTATTCTCTCTCCAGTCCATGTGTTTTGACATTAGTTTGGCAGACAGGACCATTTCTAAAAGTTACATGGCATATTTTCTAATTAAGATATTTTTCTCTCTTTTATATGTACACTGAACAGCCATAACATTAAAACTATCACTAATATTGTGAAGATCCTTCATGCTGCCACAACCGCTCTGATTCATTGACGCAAGGACTCCACCAGTCCTCAGGGCCAATAGGTTTCCTATTGGATCTGGCTTGAAGATATTAGAAGGATCATGGATTGCATCAGTGAGCCTTGGCTGCTCTTGACCCTGGTGGCAGTTCACCAGTTGCATTTGCTTGGACCACTTTTGATAGGTGTTGATCACTACATACCATAAACACCCCACGAGACCAGCCTGATGTTTTGGAGATGCTCAGTCTAGCCACCTGCATGTGATCTTCAGCAAACTCCAGATGGACAGCAATGTTCTTTCTGGAGGGCACACCATTGTTGTCCACTGTCTTACTGAAGAAGGACTCATGAACACTAACATTAGTCAATGTGTGAAAGGACTTTAGTTGCTTACAAGGATTCCTTTGTGACGTCGCAGACTAGTACACAGCTTGCTCTTGGCATTATCTTTGTTACTTGACCACTCCTGATGAGGGTAATAATGGTCTTGATATTACTTTGTACACAATCTGTATGTGGATCTGTGAAATGATGGACTGTTGCTAAGCTAATCACCAAAATCTGAAATCAAGGGAATTAACAGGAATATTGCTGCAAGGATTTCATTGCATTGAGCCACAAGAGCATCAGTGTGGTTGGGTTCTGATATTGTATTATTGGAAAAAGGTCTATCACCCCTCAGCATACTGTTCCACCGCATTACTGCCTGATGCTTAAAACATAAAAAAATAAACATTTTGTTAAAGAGATGTACAGTGGTGCTTCAATGTTTAAACCATTTAGAATTTTCTGTTTCAGATCTTTACATGAGTCCTAAAAGTAGAACCAAATCAAACAAATGAGACACAAATATTGCACATGGCCGTTGAGTAATGTGGCCTAATATTAATCTTAAGGTCTGTGGGATGACAGTGGGTGTGTGCGTCCACACGTTTGTGAAAGTGTATTACAGCACAAATAAGGAAGATTTGTCAGGAGCTCATCAAGCTGGAAAAGCTTATAAACCCATCTCTAAAGAGTTTGGATTCCATCGATCCACAGTCAGACAGATTGTGTACAAATGAATTCCAGCCAACTGGAAGCACGTGTGATCCGTTGTTTGAAGACTGGCCAATTAATTAAATGGGTGGAATCAGGTGTCACTGCTGGTTGGTTAGAATAAAAACCCCCAGCCCCACTGGCCCACTGCAGATGCGTTTTTTACCCCGCTGTTGTGAAAATGACACAAACTATGTTAATAATGGAAACCTAAATATATACATATATTAATATATATTGTGAAATAACAGCACAGGTGTGATGAAGCAGACATGAGTGGAAGGTGAGTGTTGTATTTCATCACAGCTGTGCTGTTTTGTATGATAATACGTGACCTGGAGTGTTCTATTCCTCTTATACTACAGTTTGAAAAATAAATAAAGTAAGAAAATAATGAAATGAGGATTGAGTGATGCATTTAACTAGCAGCTTGTTACTACATCACAATAACAAACTCCACTCACACACTGCACAGCCTGCAGCTCCTTAACCTCCTCCTCCAGTCACCTAATGTGTATTTGTTTCACACATAGTGACACACTGATAATCACCAAACCACAAACACAAAGGGAACACTTCCCTGACCAGATCCCCTGTTTCTACAGTCTAATCGAGTATGTGTCCAAATGCATTTATAAAATGCATTTATATATGAATTATTTATTTTACCTATGTATATAGCTGGCACATTTTATAGGTGTATTAGGTGTATTAATGTAATGGATTCCATTTTAGTCTCATTGTACTTTAGCTTAGCTAATAGACCTTGAAATATTTTATGGTGAAACTACCAAATGCTGGGTAATCAGATTTTAATCACATTCTAATTTAAGCCTTTATCTGTTAGAATTATAGAAATATATTCACAGGTCATTGTATGTAGACACACTCCATTGCTTACAGGTGAACTACAATTATTGATATGCTTTCTAAGCACAACTGCCGATGTTAAAGATTATCTCTAGCCCCAGCTTTTTCTACCTTCATTTCTGTTATAAAGAGGCCTGTTGTAAATGTCAACTCTGCAAAGGTTCAAAACTTAATGCCTGGTATCCAGCATGGATCAATTCAGGATTCCTGATCAAGAACTTTCCTGACAAAGGTTTGAACAGCAGGAGTGCTCTTTCTAGATCGGTTTTGCTCCTTTAGCACACTGAGACATAAAACTGTATAGATGGAACTGACCTTCTGAAATAAGCACTCCTGAGATCTTGCATGAGTGAAACCCCAGCTTTTGTGCTTATTGTTGCTTCCACCACTGACACAATAAAAGAGTCTCTGCCTGAGGCTATGGAAGCTTACTGTGCTGGTCAGGGAAAAGTTTGCACTTGTTGAGGAGAGTTTTTTTTGTAATGTTTTGTCCCACAGCTCATGCCCTTTACTCAGTATAGTGCTTGTGAGCTTGCCAGCACTTACTCTTGAGGCAAACTGGAAGCTTGTGGAACAGATAGAATTGGCAGGCTTGCTTCTGTTACTCTTTGGGGATATCTTGTAAAATATTTTTTATAAGAAAGTAAAGTTTGTTTCATAAGATATAGATTAGTTTAGTCCTTAATCCTAATAATTAACCTTCAGACATCAGCAGTGATGAAGAAGTCAGGTCAACCTACTATGATTAGCTTTGCTGCCTAACAGTAAACTCAACGTAATTCTCACTACAATGTTATGTCCATAATACAGTTTTTCAAGTTTGCTTCCTGTTTGATTTTCTCCCAGTTCCCTCTTACCCCTCAACCCCACCTGCATCTTAGGACTCAGATCACAAGATGCCCCCAGGCTGAAGAAAGGGTAAGAGCTTCCTTAGTTCAAGCTCTTGTCCGAGGGTGTCAAAATGCATCCACAACAGGCCGCTATAGCTGCAGGTTTTCGTTGCAACCATATGGAAGCATATGTGGTCATTTAAAGACTAGCCAAATGACTAAACAAGTGGAATCAGGTTTAGAATGAAAACCCACAGACACACAGGGCCACTGAGGATGCAGTTAAATACCCTTGTTCTAGACCAGTGTTTCTCAACCCAGGTCCTTCAGCCATCCCTATCCTGTATATTTTAGAGCTTTTCCTGCTCCCAAAACACCTGATTCAACTACTCAGCTCACTAACAAGCCCTTCAGAGTTGCATGGGGTGTATTAAAATACAGAGGGCTATGGGATTACTTATAATTTACAATGTCCTGCTGACCAGGTAGTTACACAGTTATGCCACTCTATAACTGTGTTTAGATCAGGAATATATTATATACATACACTCACTAAGCACTTAATTGGGAACTCATCCTACTCATTTACACACGTATCTAATCAGCCAATCACGTGTCACCTAAACAAAATGATGTAGAAACAGTCCAGCAGCTTTTGGTAACATTCACATCAACCATCAGCATATGTAAAAATATAATGTCAGTGATTCTGAGCATGGTGTGATTGTTTGTGTCAAATGAGATGGTTTGAGTATTTCTAGAACTGCTGATTTCAAGGAATTGTCAGCAGTCTCTAGAGCATACTGAAGAAATAAAGGGACAGCAGTCAGTGCACAGCAGTTCTGCAAACATAAACAACATTTTCATGAGAGAAGTCAGTGGAGAATGGCCAGACCGTTGGTCAAAATAGTGTGTGTTGACTGTGTATATGTGCATAAACTATGAATGAAGTAAGTATATGAACTAACTGTAAACTTACATCAGCATTCTAATCATTTGGATTAGAACATGTAAAAATATACCTACTGCAAGTGAAATACAGACCTAAGTGGACAAACTGGGTTTTTTGCTTTTAGCATTTACAACTTAAAGTTGATATTTTCTTGGCTCTGCCTACTGATTAGAAAATAATAAAATATTTGTTTGAAAGCATATCATTTTAAATGTATTTGCCCATCTGCCTGTGCTTGCGCTCAAACCTGTCAAAGCTCCTGTATTCTACATTACACATGTATTATATCTATTAATGATTGTACTTTCTGACAGTTTTACAGGTTTTGTTGCAGCATTCTTATTTGAATCAGTCCTGAAGAGTCATGAAGTGCTGTGCATGCTTCAGCACTTGATAGTAAAATATCACCTTCAACAAGTACATGAAGTTCTTTTTAGTTGCTTTTAACTTCCTCAGCTGAGTTTTAGGCAAATGTAATTAAGAAGAAAACTGCAAACGTTCCCCTCCAGTAGAGAGGAGCACATCAGTTGGGCAAAGCCTTCAGACTTGGGGGTGATAATCAAATGATGTGTAATTACAGGGGACAAGGTTGATTTAACCTGTTTTTTTTTTTGTTCAGTGTCATCAACATGCTGCCTTAGGAGAAATGACAGCATTTAATACTGGCTTTTATTTGTTAATTTGTTTTTCTCCATTTTCCATATTCTTTAAAATAAAGGTGTTACTTTCTGGTCCCTGAAGAAACTTTCTGTTTCCTTCTCAATCCACTCAGCCTATGCAGTAGATATAGTCTACCATAACTACCAAATTGCATTCAATTTATATGATTTACCTAAATGGTGCAGCGTAGTGGATAACACTGCCTTCCATATACCTGTTTGGTAAGTAATGGGGTTAATGAGGTCACTGATTCAGATATTGGGTTGTAGAGGGAAATGAGATTGCATCTCTTGCATTGCTAACACAGTTTTCAAATTTCAAAGTAAAATGCTGAGAAGGGATGCATACATAAATAACAACAGTAATAAATGACATAGTTGTTGTGTTTATTTTATTTGGACCACTGTCAAGTATTTTGAAGAACTTATTATTGTAAATAGCCTTGTCAGCACTCTGGATGGAAAGTGTTTTAGTCCTTGTAAACCATAAAACATTGTAGATGCAAGTACATTTTTGATCAAAACATGCTCAAATTCATACAGATGTCTAAACTGTGTTCATATATACATCTCAGATGAAGACAAGCTTGAGAAACCTAGGATATCCTGAAAATAACAATATCTGGCATGTGTGACTGTCTCTAAATACTGACTGTCTATAAATAGTTTACAAAAAAGTTAAATGCAATGAATATAAAATATATTATTTTATATTTCAAATCCTTAAAAACATAAGCCTCCCATTAATGAACTAACTTTACATGGGAAAACATTTGAACAGTCCAGTGGCTCATAACTATCACTGGCTTAATGGCAATATAAGGGAACATTGTCAGCTTAATTCATTCCACTGTGCTGCTTATTAACGAGACCAACAGATGCTTTCTGGTCCATATTCAGCTCATGTAGTGAGTTACAGTGTTTACTGAAAATTACCAGTGAATTGTGAGAGATTATAGTGCCTTCAAAATCATGTTCGAATTTCACTTTATGATTCGGACACTCCAAGGAAAATGGCTGATAATACTCATTAGTGTCATAAACATAAATACGGATCTATTTCGGCCACAGCTTTAGTGAAGGTTTTGATGAGAGTGGAACCAAAGGTGAGAAAACATGTTTTAAGTATTATTACATCACATATGATTGTTAGATTATAGAAAGATTTTAGGACTTAAAGAGACTTTGGGAGTAATTTAAGGAAGATTAGAAGAAAAAATCAATGCAAACTTTTTGGTACACATGACCTACTGCAGTGCATGAGAAGGTCGAGTGTGAAACCAAAACATTTGCACAGACTTTTTCTTCTTAAATACCTCGAAAGTCTCTCTTTGATTAGTGTGTGGACCACACTTTTGAGTCCAGTTCTGTTTATTTCTTGTCAGTGTAGAATATTATTTGGATTATTAGAATATTATTTTGTTCTCAGGAGTTTGTTTTGGATGACTTTAATATATTAAAGTTACACTGAGAACTGAGTATCACCATCACCAGCGAGGACTGGGAAAAGCTAATTAAATATGATGACAGTTTGTGTTTTTTTCTGTTTGCTTCTCCAATTTTCCAGAATAACTGTCCTCCTGAACTGTTCACCTCATTACTCAGTCCATTCAAAAATGAAAAGAGAGACGGACTGCAGTCAAAGTTGGCTGTGCTCTGGTATAATTTAAAGAGTATGTGATTATATTTGTTGTTTAATTCTTGATTCTCTTTTGGGAAAAATATTTTAATCAAAGTAATATAAATGCAAATGACAATCATATTCAAAATTCATAAAAAAATGAAAAAGCAAGTTTGTAATATAATTTTCCCCCAGTGTGTGTGTGTGTGTGTGTGTGTGTGTGTGTGTGTGTGTGTGTGTGTGTGTGTGTGTGTGTGTGTGGGTGTGTGTGTGTGTGCGTGTACATATTTATGTGCCTGGTTGATGAAACTATAGGAATTATACACACAGGAACCTCCTGTATTTCTAAATGAAGCAGTTAGATTTACATTTCTAAATATTTCTAAATATTTCTAAATAATATATTTAACGTTTATTTTAAATATTTCTTAAATTTCAAATTTTATTTTATATTTTACAGTAGTGTGATTTAAGTTGTAGTGTTTCCCGGCTGTCTCCAAGAAGCATAATTGAAATTGTCCGGTCATTGTTCACATAGACAGCTTTGATTTACAGAGATTAGTGACTTTGCCATGACCTTGCTGGGTAGTGACATGGGTCATAGCCCTGGTTGCTTTTTCCAGCATCCTCAATCAACTCAGGATCCGTGGGATTAGCCTGTGCCATTGAGCTTCAAAGATTAGTCCTTTTATTTGCTCTGTCTTCTCTTTCCTCTCTGTGGACAGATTTTGTGGAAGGAGCAAACATGTAAACAGTGCTTCACTCAGCAGCCTGGCACTCCTTTTAGTTCCGAATGAGTAGGGATATTGATTGCATAACACTGCTCTGTCCACTCCACTGCCCCCCGCTGTTGTCTCTTATCACCTGGTGTTTACAGAACAAAGTCATTTACTGTTTACTGTTCCGGAGAGACAAAAGGCCAGGTGTGTAATGTGTAGTACTGGAGGTGAAATACTGGCCTCAGTGTGCTAGAAATATTATTATTATTATTATTATTATTATTATTATTATTATTATTATTAACATTAATAATAATAATAATAATAATAATGAGTAGTAGTTGTAGCAGTAGTAGTAGTAATAGTTTATGTAGTAGTAGTCATAGTAGCACCATTAGTAGCAGCAACAGCAGCAGCTATTATTATTAGTAGCAGTAACAGTTGTAGGAATAGTAGTAGCAGAAGGAGTAGAATTTGAGGTGGGGGTGGAGATGGTGGTAGTAGTACCAGTACCAATAGCAGCAGAGGTAGCAGTAATAGTAGTAGTAGTAGTAATAGTAGTAGTAGTAGTAGTAGTAGTAGTAGTAGTAGTAGTAGTAGTAGTAGTAGTAGTTAAAGTGGTAGCAGGATATGCAGTACTAGTACTGGTAGTAGAAGCAGCCGTATTAGCAGTACTAGAAGTAGTAGCAGTTACAGAAGCAGTATTAATAGATGTAGATGTAGCAGTAACAGAAGCAGCAGTAGATGTAGATGTAGCAGTAACAGAAGCAGCAGTAGATGTAGATGTAGCAGTAACTGAAGCAGTAGCTGTAGATGTAGCAGTAACTGAAGCAGCAGTAGTAGATGTTGATGTAGCAGTAACAGAAACATTATTAGTAGATATAGATGTAGCAGTAACTGAAGTAGCAGTAGTAGATGTAGCAGTAACAGAAGCAGCAGTAGTACTGGTAGCATGATAGTGATAGGTGTAGTCTTGTTATTATGGTTATTAACATAATAATATCTTCTATTTAAATTTTCTTATTTCTATTTTTTGCATTTATATTCCTGTGAATCGTTTTATAATGGGTCCTGTAAAGGGACCACATTGTGAAAAAATCTCCCAAAAGTTCTTACTCTGAGCCTGTTGATTGCCTTGACCTTGTTGGTAATGTTGTTTTTTAACCTGAGAAGTTTCAAGTTTACACCCTTGTGCTTTGATTAAATCCACTGGAATTTAGTGAAGTGTGAAGTGCTTCTGTTTCACACTATTGACATTCATAATCACAACCTTCCTGCCTATAATTATTATTAATTGCCTGTCAAACACTTTCATATTTACTTCACCAAGTTCCCTTACTTCCCTTTGTCCGATAGAAAGTACATAATGTGTGGTTAAACAGAGTACAGTAGTTATTTTACTATGGACTATCATTATCATCATGGAGGTGTTCCATTGCATAGAATTAATTACATCTGTATACAATAGGAATGTCTGCAAGTGAAATCATCTTATATATAGCAAGTGATTTCGTGTTTTTTATTTTATTTTTCTAGATAATTTTAGTGAAATAATGCAAATGTATTTGTTTATTTATATCTACATTTGCAGTATTTAAAACATTGATTGACTTGGCTGTTTGGACACCCACAGGAAGTTTGATCTAAATTCTGGTCTTCCATGCATCTTAAGGTATGGTTGGTCAAGCCGTGCCACACTTAAAGTTCACATTTGGAACAGATCAACTTTTGGGCAATGCTACAAAAGCAATGTCATTTTTGGCTTTGTAGGCCTGCATCTGGGTTAACAATCTTATAGCCGCCTGCATCAGGTTCAAAACCTTGATGATGGCTTATAAAGCCAAAGCCAAATTTTTCCAGCCCCTCTGTATTCATTGGCAATGGTTAAAAGTCTATCTGTACCACAAGCCCTTGGAGCATTAAGTACAGCTGAGCTTTACCCACCATGCCTCAAGATGCATAGAAAACAAGTATCCCAACTTTTCTCTGTCCTGGCACCAAAGTGGTGGAATGAACTTCCACTGGGTGTCCAAACAGCTGAGTCAACTGCTGTCTTCAAATGCTGACTGAAGACCATCTCTTTCAAGAGCATTTAACTCATTAAAGGCTTATGAATAAATTGAACCTTGTGGATATGAAGGTCTCCGAGGTCACACCCAGGGCAATGCTGGTCAGCACAGGTGTCTGTTAGCCGTTGTATCGGAGCTGGAGGCCCAATGCTTTCCACTGAGCATGTTGGCTGCCCAGTAATGATACAATGACAGGACTTCAAAAAGAGTCAATGGCTGACTTCACACGTATCAGAGGAGGCACGTGCTTGTCTTCACAAACCTTTGAGATGAAAGAAAGGTAAAACACGGGTCTGTAATTGTTGATGTCCCATGTTGGTTTCAAGAGATAAATGAAAAATTATCTTCTAATACATTGACATTTTACTAGATACATTTGCTAAATCATCTATTAAAAGATTAAATGGTATTAAAATATTCTTATAATATCATAATGATAAATTTGAAATATAGTGACTACATTTAAGGTGGTAAACTACAATTTTCACAGAGTATATCTTATCTCAGAAAGTTAACTGCAGAAGATAAGAACAGAATTCACTTGGAAATTGGAGCTCTTGTCACAGAAAGAAAGCAATAATAAAATAAGTTCAATAAATCATTTACAGCCCAGCACAGAATATGGGACAAACGAATGAAGTAGGCCTGCTAACAGCCAGTGAGAATAGACAACACAGCCCATTTGTGAATGACCTCAGTTTCATTGTCCCTCCAGTTCTCCATCAGTTGTCTGTCATGCTCTTCATACAGCACCGCCAGCGGGATTCGCGCTAGCTGTCCGACTCTGAGCTCATGTCAAGCGTAGAACAGAAGAAGAGAATGAGAATAGGAATAAAAAGAATCTTTATGGCCTGAATGAACTGAGCAGAGTGTGTGAGGAACTGTTCTTTGAAGACTTTACACCCTAATCCCAACCGCAGCTCTGCTGCCCCTCTCTATCTTTTACTCCCACAGCTTAAGCCCCACTCCTGCAGGAGCCCAGACACAAGGTCAGCACACACTATGCAAACACAGAAGAGTCTTCTGCTGTTAGCAGAAAATGGAGAACATGCATTTCTTTTAGTATTCTTTCCCCAAATGATGCT
Source organism: Acestrorhynchus altus (assembly GCA_034509495.1). Classification (NCBI taxonomy): domain Eukaryota; kingdom Metazoa; phylum Chordata; class Actinopteri; order Characiformes; family Acestrorhynchidae; genus Acestrorhynchus; species Acestrorhynchus altus. The sequence continues at coordinate 7,898,895 of CM067517.1, forward strand.
TTAATCCTGTATGATAAGAGGCTAGAGAGTTATGTATTATTGAGTGTCACTCCAAAGCATCAAATTGAAAAGGCGCAATTGCTGTCTTCATTATATGAGGCTTATAGTAGTGTTTGTGTACTCAGACAGCTAATGACTGGGTTATCACTTTCTTGTGTGAACTACTGAGAAACTGGGCTCTGTAACAGAGATTAATCACAGATTAATCCTGTGGATTTAACTGAAGTTTCAATGGGAACATTGTTTCACAGTGTGAAAGGGAGTCTTAGTCTGGTTTTAAAAGTAGCTCATGCACACACTTTGCCATCTTTATGACCTCTACAGGCAAGAGAAAAAAAGTAATAAAATAAATAAATTAATAATTATAATAATAATCGTCATCATTTTAAAAGTGCAAAAGGTTCACAGTTTAATATATGGATATTTGATCTTTACGTTAACATAATTGAGAGATGGAGGTGATATAATAAAACACCTAAAACAGAAGAAATGTCTTTGAAAAATCTTTGTAAAACTAATAAATACAATTGCAATTTTCTGTAAGAAAAGACGTCAGACATTAGTTTGCTGTGCACCTGATCGTTGAATTGAGTCGTATCTCTATGAAAAGATCCAAAAAGCACATCTACGTCTGGGAAGGGATTTAAAAACATCAAAAAAATTAATCATTCCACTTTTCAGGAAATTCTTTAATTATTTAAAATGGAGTGGAGAACATCTAAAACAGCTGCACACATCAGGCTGTCTGAGCAGGATCAGCCACATGCTCTTGCCATAGTTGATGTCAAAGTATCTATAAAGCATTCACCCCAGAATGAGACTGCAAAGTTTGATTTTCATTGGAGTTGCGCAAGGAGGAAACTCTTGCTGTCAAAAAACATTATGGCAAGAACTAGAGATCAAAGACCCCAACTACAGTGTGCTATGGACAGTGAAATGATGTGCAGGGGTTTAATAAAATAAAGAAAACCAACCATGGATACAGACAATGGTACTCAAACTAAAACAAGATATACTAATGCTGAACGTAGACACACAAAAGAACTGCATGGGAACAGACTTACAAACAAGAGCACTGACTGAAACAGAGGGTCTTAAATACAAGGACAACATTACACACACCTGGGACTGGATAACGAAGGGTCGGAGTTATAAGTGAGACAAAGATACAAATGGGCAGAGCAAGGGTGGAGACAAGACCAAACAAAACAAAACACATGTGCTCAGATGCACATGGGGGGAAAGACAAAACAAAGACAAGATGGGAAGAAAGGAGAGTAACAGGACTGATACATGATGTATCAGAAAGATGAAAGTTCAATTATTTGGGCACAACAACAGAAGACATGTTTGGTGCTACCAGAGCCTTTGAGAACAAGAACTTCATACCAACTGTATCATGGAACATCCTAACTTTTTCACATGACTGTCAAAAGACTGTCAAAAATCCTACAAATATCAAAATTTTGCTAATATTTACATCTCAAAGGAAGACAAATATGAGTAGCTTAAGATCTCCTGAAAAATGTGACTGTCTCCTATAAATACATTTTTAATTTTTAGGTGAATAAATGTACATCAAACTACAAAACATATCCCACAAAATCGGCCTATGGGCCATGAGCTTAAACTGGTTTACTGCTTTCTACACTATGGGTATAATCTATAGAAGCTGGTCAGTTAAATACATCTGCTTGCAAACAGTGTTATAAAATTCAGTGCAGTGGTTTTAAAACCAAAAGAAAATTACATTAGAGCAATAAATATGTTGGTTTATTTGTTTATTTGTGTCACCAGAAGATTGCTGATCATTTTATTCTCATTTCAGCTCTTACACATACAGACATGAAATATAAAGGCAGTAGGTGAAGGGCCTGGCTACATCCTGGCTATTACAGCCACACTCTAAACCTTTTAACATGACTGCAGTATTGTGCTGACTTGCAGTCAAAGAGAGGTATTTGCATGCAGAGTACCTTGTTTTCATTGTGTGGGTGTGAGGCACTGGACTCTGCTTTAAATGAATTTGTAAGTACTGCTCTGTCACCCAAACTGATCAAAATAAATGGCGGTGGTGATGCACACATTCAGGAAAATCACTGACCCATCACATCTCGGCACAGTGAATGAAGCTAAACATCCATACTGAAAGAAAAGCAGGATGGTGTAATTTGGTTTGCTGTACAAAGATATGGTATATTTCCAATACAGCTGCCTGTAAAGGCACAACAGTGTCACAAAGAAGTGACACAGTGAAATGAACGGAGACGTACCGGAAGTCTTAAGAAGTGGGTTGATGTAGCCTGCTTGATACATCGTCCTTGGTGACACCGGCTGGCCCTTTTTGGCTTGACCTTTTGAAAAAACAGCTGTTCCCCTTCAGAGAATGTGACTGGAGAGGTGTGGTGGCCAGACGTCAATTGATTAGAGAGGCATTAATCAAACAGAAGGATTATCCCGTTCCATTTCTATAGTAAACCAATTACACTCCTCTGTGGAGGAGGGCCACCAGGTTGGATGAGCAATCCGTTTATATGGTTGACATTAAGGGGTACGGCAAGGAGGTGAAAGAAGTGTAAGGTGCACTCATGAAGGAGAGAGGCATAAACGGTAATACTGACCATTAAACTTAATTGGGAAAAGCAGAGATTCAGGGATGCGTAGCAGCAGCCGCTCTTGGTGCGAATAGTCGCTGTTTCTGTTGTGCCAGATTACGTTGAGCGTTTAGATGTACCGGGCAGAAGATGAGCTGGGGAGGTTTCTCTCTTCATTTTAATGGCCCTCATTGGTTTAATGGTGATAGCCTCTTCCTCAAACTTAATGGTCCTTTACAGTTTTAGTGGAGCTAAATTAACCTTGTTAAAAGCTGCGTCCCTCTATTACTCAGTGCTTCATAAATTTCTACCAGGTCACTTGAATTCAAATACTCATAAATCCCCAATTAGGAGGGAAGGTCCACTTTATGGGGCCTAATTGGCTTTTCATTTGGTCTAAATCTGGGACTATTTTCTTAATCATTGTTGTGAGGTAGAGCTAATTGAAGAGTTTATTTCTGGACAGCACCTCAGTGTGTTGCTTTCTTCCCAAGGCTGTATTGCAGTATTCATATTCTAGTGCATCTCCAAAAATAATTTCATAAGATCAGAACGAAAATGTACAATACAAAAATATCCAACCTCTGACAAACATGTTAATTTGTACATTCTGTACTTCAGGTTGGCACTGCTGTACCATGAATTACTGCATCAGTGTAGTGTGGCATGGAGGCAATCAGTGGCACTGCTGAGATGTTACTGAAGCCCAGGTTTCTTTAATAATAGTCTTCTGCTGGTCTGTATCACTGGGTCAGGTGTTTCTCATTCTCATGTGGTAGTCATTTGGCACTGTGTACATTTTGTCAGGAGATGGAAGCATGAAGTGCACTGAAATCTCCTGGTAGATGCTGCATGGACTTTGGACTTGATAAAATGCTGTGGAGCAACACCAGCATATGAAATGACTTTGCTCAGTGAATAGACTTTTCTATTCAAGAAGAAGAAGGCTGTGGTTGTCCCTATTGCCTGCGCACCTTTTCCCACCACATTTTCCCCTTCCAGTCAACTTTCCATCAACATGCTTAATAAAGCACTCTTGAGAATAGCCAGCAATGATCTTCTCTGGTTTACCCTCTAAGTGGAGGGTGTTGCTGATCATCTTGCTGATCCAGCCACTTCACTCTCACAGCGCCCCACACCCATAGCATACACTGTTTTTTTTTTCCCCAGTTCTCCCAGTAGCCACTCCATCCCTGAGGATGACCATCACATCTAGAAGGTAGAGAATCTAGAAGGTGAAGCAAATACATAGGAGTGTCTAATAGAGTAGACAGGTCAGTGTCACTGCAGTGCTGAGAATTATGTGCCTACAAATAATACCTGCTCAGTGGCGGTCCTGTGGTGTATATGTATATATAATTTTTCATTAAACAATGAACAAATATTTTTACAGTATATTGTAATGTTTTAGATGCACTAGTACAATTCACTAAATCTGTACAACTCGTGGAGGAGTGAACTTAAGTTTAGACATTATTCTGCGCATAGGAGTGTACGTCGTCTACAGAGAGCAGCCTTTGATGTGTAAATATTGCCTTGACATCTTGTTTAAACAGGAGAATAGACTTTATATAACTCCCCCTAACTTCAATCTCCCAGCAACTTGACTCGTTCATGATTGATCACAACTCACTTTTGGAAAATATTTTGAAGTATAAGTTCATTATCTATTTATCCACACAAACAACATTTAGAGAGAGCATGAATATTCAAGTCCATGTCATATTCTCTCTGTTCAGAAAAGCACAGGGTACTGAGACTAATCCATCCAGCTTTCATTCCAGCACTGAGGCTAGACGTGGGTACAAATCTATTGCACAAACACCATATTCGAGCCAGTGCACACAGCGCAAGCCGAGCTTCTGAACTGGGAGGATTTTTGCTCGAATGCTTTTCTAATAACAATTTCATGACAGCACATATTGCTGTTTAAAGATCTAGATCCCCCCGGCTTCTTTTATGCTCCATTGATCTAGCTTGCCACAGATGAGGCAGACAGGGTGAGCGGAATTTAAAAAGGTCACCATACGCTTTATTAATGGTATGTCAAATATCTAAGATCTGTATTAGCATTTTAACAATGCTGTCCCCACACTCTATCCAAATGTTTCCTTCTTCTGACCCAAAAAATAAGCATGCAAATATAGCTGCCAGTGCACACATCAGCTTACTGCAGGCCCTCTCAGATGCACCATGTGTTTCCTTCACCTGTGTGTCGTCTGTGGACATATGACAGTGCTTCAAATTGCATATTTGAAATTCAAGTACTTTAAACAAGATGCTCATGCTGTGTTTTTGTAAAATTCAATTCAAGCAGGCGATTGACAGGGTGACTCTCTAACATTGACCTTCAGTAGTGGGCACAGGTGGTGCTGCCGATGCTACACCACTCACCGTGTCCTGAGCTCAGAGAAGGCCCCTGGTGTCTTGCTTATGGCCCATTAGGAAGTGGTGATGGTGAATGTGATTAGAGAAGTGTCTCTCCAGGGGGTGCTTGCTATAGTGTCTGTGTTTCTATGTGTTTGCTTCCAGCCAAAGCTCTCAAAGTCTGCTTGTCTGAAGAGCAGACCAATCCATCTAAAAGTGATCACTTAAAGAGACAACTTGGTTTTTCCTCACAGTCCATATCAGGAAAGCTTGAATTTTATTTTTCACTCTTAAACATAAAGTTTTCTTTTATATATTTATTTCTGAATTTTAAATGGTTATTTACAAAAATATTAACCCATCTGTTGTCTTGACATTCCATCTACATGATTCAAAGGCTGTTTACCTCGGTGATGTTTCATTTTCTAAACTAATGTTTAGATCACTCACAGAAAACTAATTCAATTTCAAGCAGAAATAGATATTCCAGGGTGTTTTATCTGATGTTAAACATGGTGTAGTTGGTTATTTTTTACCCTTAAGACAACACAAGAGTTAAGATCCTTCCTTTGAAAAGTCCAAAAAACCCTTCTCCCTCCAAAGAAATTAAGGTTAGATTAATGCAGTCATAACAAAAACTAATTACTTGAAATGGTAATCTTATAAAGTAAACATTGGCAACAATGCATTTTAAAGTAATTTTACATAAGCCAAATTAAATCAAATGGTTCAACTGTCAATAAATGGTATTTTCTTTAAATTGTATGTGAGGTTCTGACAACAGCATACTGATAGTGTCTCTCTGATACCAACAAACTTCAATTGCAATATGCCAGAAATTGATGTATAAGAGAGAGTGAGTGACAGATGTAGGAAAAGAGAGCATCCTGATACATCTACTGAGCAGAAAGAAAGACCAATCAGTGTTCTGTGTGAATGGGATTTACAGTCATGTTCAAAATAATATACTATATTATTCAATAATATATTATTGAATTATGTAAATACACATTAAGTATTACAAATTCTGTATATGTGTGAGAGTCTTTAACCTTTTAAAGTTATAAAGAACCTCTATTCAATGCACTTTACCAATGTAAAGATTCTCTTTACACTCACACTTCACTTTTACAAAATGCTTTTATGCAGGAATAAAAAGTGAATGTAACATGCAGATCAAGTCTTAGATCAGAGGTCTTGCTCCATAGTTTCATTAACTGACACTAGATGCTTGCATGTATTGAAAGTTTGTATTGAAGCTCATAGAGTAAGATTAATGTTCATTGTTCATGAGGAAAATGTAATCCAGTCTTTCAACTGCTATGTACCCCAGGGATGAGGACTGGGGTTCAGAAGTGAGATAAAGAGATCGGTTGTTCATTGCTCAAAGCATTCAGAACTAGTCCAAAACAAGGCACTAACATTATTAGATTTTATTTGTGTCTGAATCATCTATTTATGACCATATTCTGGTGTGCATAATATATATGGTTTACTATATTCCTCTGGATGAATAGGTTATAAAAGGCTATTGGATTGGATTTATGGTTCTATAGGTTGTCTGCCCTATGTAGATGTTCTTTCACTGTGTTTGATCTTGTTGTATTAATGTTCATGGAAGGTCTTCTTTTCTGTGTGCCAACTCAAATCATCTGTCCATTAAAGGAGATGTTCCAATGCTGTAAACTGAAACTCCATCAAAGCCTGATGGTGCTGTCTATGGAAGATTTCAGCAGCAGCTGAATGGATATGGGAAGGTCTGGCATTTCTTTGCTATGAACCATCTCCAATAAGTGTGGATTCCAGTGACCTTTTACTGAGGAAGAAGAGCTCAATGTGGCCTCCCATGGATTAACCTCACCATCATTAAAAGGAGTGACCAGAGAGAAATGTTCGAAAAATGCTGGAGCACCATGCGACGAAATGGCATCCAAAAAATGAAGAAATAAAAGAAGAAAAGCAGAGCTGGTATTCATGTGTCCTGTTCATATTTTTCTCTCCAGTATGCACATTGATCTGTTTATTTTGGCTTTTTTTTGCAGGAACACACATTAATCTGTATTTCTGTTGAAAGCATGTCCAAGCCAGCTCATCAAAATGTCAGGAGACACAGAAACATAATCTGTTATTATGCATTGTTTGAAATGTCTGATTATTCTTCCATGTTGCTTTTATCAGACACTGTTGTCACTCTTGTCTGAACATATGTTGACTCCTATATTGTTTAATGGTGTCTGTAAAACTGATCAATGCAGTTGTACGGCTCATTCTCCTCCTGAAAAAAAAACCCACATAAGCTCCAGATGGTTACTTCATTAGTCAGTGGGCACTGTAGCCATTCTCGTCATGAAAACAACCGTGTCAGAGCTGCAATAATTGATATAAATGAATACAGGCCTCTCTGTGGCAAGCTGCAATAAGGACTAGGAGTTCCTGAATAATTGTCAGTGAAGGATGCAAAAAGGCACAGGTCATCGTTTTTCCACCAGCCTTGGCCAGAGTGTATCTACTGTGGGAGACAAGCTGCAATTCTGCAGATAAAGTCAAAGCGGTTTAAGCAAATATACCCAGTGTGATGACTGCCAGGATGTGAGCATACCCAGAGAAGTAAATGTGAAATTGATTCAGTTTCTGTGAGTCATTTCCAGAAACTAATCAGTCTGTAGAGTCAACTAGACAAACACAGGATCTGAGAGAATTCAACCATCACTGCCTGAAGTTCAGAAGAATAAAGTCGTATAAGCCAATATGGCTTATATCAGCTAGATTTCGAAGCAATGTTTCTGACAGTTCAAACATTCATTTTGTCAACTAAATTTATATTAGCTGGGTTTTGAAGTGAAGCTGACTTTAACTAGTTGACATTTCTGAAGATGAATGTGGACAAAGTTCTTTCATCATTTTGTTCTCTCATCCTTCAGTTAAATAATACTTCTTAATAGGATCTTAAAGGTGTCAAAGAATACAGCTTTTCCATTTTCCAGTTGTGCTTTGAAGAACATGTTGTAGGAATAAGAAATGTGCACTGGTTTTCCTTTTCTGGAGAGCATGTGGGACAAACAATAATGAGCTCTGCTTTTGTTTGGATATTTTAATGTACAGCTTGTAGAAGCCACATATTATAGAGTAGATTTAAGCTTGTGTGCAAAGTCACTACTCAAAATGGCTCTGGAGGCAGCTCTGCCTCTGAGGCAGAACACGTTGGTTCAGAGACTAGCCTGTTAAAGTAACCAGTAGGTCAGAGCTTTATGTGAAAGAAAGGTGTTTGATTCACTTGTTTGTTTGCTGGAATTAATGCAGAAAACTGTCAAGAATGCTTTTTCAACAATTGAACATGAGCATTAAAGCTACATTTATATAAAGCAATTGCCTCTTACTGTGACAGTGTCACATTAAAATGTCATGGTAGTCTTTATGTTGGCCTGCAGTAAAGAAGAGATTGGAAAGAAGTTGTGAAATGCTGCTTTAGAAGCTAGCTGACCAGTTTTTCATTTGAAAATTTCTTTTAAAAAATTTAAAATTGAACTGCATAACTTTTATGCAAGTCTATGGGTTTAGTTGGTTATTCTCTAAACAAATTGCGTGTGTTCTGCATCATAGATAGTGCTGTCCCAGAATCATTTTGATTTGGCACACAAACTAGTTTCAACACTGTAATAAAATCTCAAATCTCGAGGTTTACTGGATAGTGTTGCTGTCCTCTCCTTGACTCCTCTGTGCATGATGTACTGTTAGCAAGCTTAAGAGACTGTAGCCCATTAGGTTTTACACTTGCCTCTCTGTTCCATATGTTTATGATCTGCAGATCCCAGTGCCCAGTGCCCAGTGCAAGGAATTGGTTGTGAAGAACATATCTTGACTTCAAGAAGCAATTCTTTCCTACAAGCAAAGTCATTTTCATTCACAAGCCATGAAACACACCAGTGGTCCCTGTCCATCAGATTCTGATGAGCATTTCCTGTAGACTGGGATTTTTGCCACTGCTGGTACACCCATAAGAGCATGTTTTGATACACCTGCATATTCAGCATCTTATCTATGCCCCATTTTCCACATATTAATCCACAGTAATCCACTGCACTATACCACATTTCCTCCATCTATAAATCAAGTCACACACCCTGCAAGTAATTATGGCCTGTTCATCCTCATGCAACACCATCTGCAGGTGCCTACAATTACCTAATATTATTGGAGCTTAAATAAACACTGTATAGGATATATTGTGGATAAAATATAAAACAAAAAAGCAAAGCAAATCAAATAATAAAAAAGTCAAGGAAACAGATTTGTGTCTACTTACATTTACATTTGTACCTTATTTGAAACCAGCAAAGTAACTGGCTTTATTTAACCAGCAAGCTAATGTAGGTTGGTGTTAGCTGTTACCGTAGTGTGGACCACATTTGCTCCATGAGGTTTTAGTTTTGTCACATCCTGGTTTTAGCTCCTCTTCTATGGACACTGACATAGGAAAAGCCATGGTCATGAGGTCTGGGTCCTATAGCAACTTGTATTCTCATAACTAGTCTAGAGGTGATGAGCTGCTCTCCAGTATCAACAACACATTATATTCTGCTGAAATTACCACCACATTGTTTTCTGTTTTAATAGGTTTCATTAGGGCTTTCACAAGTGGGCTGAGTGCATGGTAATCTGGGGATTGTCTAGTGCCTAATTAATGCAATACATCAACAAGTTTTTGCCTAGTCTCAATTGGTTATCATGGATTACTATGTTGGCAAGAAAAGAAAATGCATTGACTCTACTTCATTTATAAGAAACCAATGGGCTGCTGAAATGTCTATCAGAGGATTTTCATTCATGTCTATGAACACAGTCACTGTGTAAGCAGAACTGTTCACGAACCCATTTACATATACATTAATTTTGTGTAGAGGAATACAGTGTCTACACAATATGCCAACAAGTCTGTAGACACCTGTTCAACCGTGGTTTCTTCTGAAATCAAGGGTATTACTGGGGCAATGTTTGCCCCCTTTGCTGCAAAAACAGCTTTTGCACTACATGTTAGAACACTGCCGTTAAGGATTTTGTAACATTCTGCTACAGAAGCATTAGTGAGATGTTTGATAATTAGTTTTGGCAGTGCATCAACATTTGAGTTGTGCTTTACTTTAAAAACCTAAAAAGTAGGTTTCAGGTATGTTTAAGCAGCCTAGAGGGACACATGTCAAAATTATTGTTATCTGTATTAATCCACAGTATAGTACAGATATGGAAGTTGAAAAGCACTGGAATAATTGTTTAACTCTTATTTTAAAGAAGTAGTTGTATGAACTAATATCTTCAATAAATGTACTATATAATCTAATATGATTCAGTATGCAACAATTAGTGACAAGTGTAGAAATTTTACATTAAAAAGCCTCAAAATCATGTTGCTGGGCCACTGATTGGAGAATGGCGTCTCTGTCTTTGCCACTGCAGGCTAGAATGCAACTACTAAACTATATAATTTTGGTTGAGCTGTACACAACCTCTGAGCAGAACTGCATAAGTCATCCATTTTATTATCTGCTTCTTCCTAGTTAGGGTGAAGTGGGTCAGTGAGGACACAGCAGAAAAAACCTTGGCCAGGACAAATGCAAATGCATGTGTGCAGCTGTCCATGAGGGGGAATGGTGCAGATGTGTATTCCAGTTCACAACTATAGGGGGAGCCCATTAGCAAATATGAATTCTTGCATAACGCTGCTTCAAATATTGGTATTCAAGCAGAGACCATTCTACAGTAGGTTTATACTGAAGCATAGGCCTCAGCTGAGGCCAACTGACTGTTTACAGACTCCACCATTTCTATAGCACAATATTGCACAATTTATTTGTTGGTTGCTTTGCAAATATTTAGAATGAGTATGAGAAACAGTTATTTAGCTGTTAATTTTGAAGGCCAATTAGTGTATGATTATTATCATTTTATGTATACTATTTATTAATTTGCAGGATTTTTCTGCATGCATATGTTATTCTGCTCTTGAACTCACTGGATTGATTAACCACCCACTCCCACACATGACATTGAAATTTAATCCTATGTTGCAAGATGTGAAGGGATCTGTAGAGTCCCATGTGATATATACTGCAATATATACAAGGGTTGGACAATGAAACTGAAACACCTGTCAGTTTAGTGTGGGAGATTTCATTGCTAAATTGGAGCAGCCTGGTGTCCAATCTTCATTAATTGCACATTAGCAGGTAATTAGCAGGTAAGAACACAATTTTGCTCAAAATATTGCAACGCACACAACATTATAGGTGACATACCAGAGTTCAAAAGAGGACAAATTGTTGGTGAACATCTTGCTGGCGTATCTGTGACCAAGACAGCAAGTCTTTGTGATGTATCAAGAGCCGCGGTATCCAGGGTAATGTCAGCACCACCAAAAAGGACCAACCACATCCAACAGGATTAACTGTGGACGCAAGAGGAAGCTGTCTGAAAGGGATGTTCGGGTGCTAACCCGGATTATATCCAAAAAATGTCATTCCCAAGACGAATTGGCGCTGTATTGGCCACAAAAGGAGGCCCTAGTACAACATACTAATCAATTATTGTGGTCTAAAACCAGGTTTTTCAGTTTAATTGTCCAACCCCTGTATATATACATATATGTATATATATATATATATATATATATATATATATATATATATATATATATATATGTGTGTGTGTGTGTGTGTGTGTGTGTGTTTATGGACATTCTGCAACTAAGCATTCAAACAAAGCCTCCGAATTTCACAGTTTTCATTCTTCCAGCCTCTGAATCCAACACTTAATATCAGTAAGAATATCTTCAGTGATGTTCTACCCAATCATAAAAAGACAAAAGAGAACAGCTGTGCTGCTGTCCCCTTGTGCTGGACTGGTGCTGAGATAATGCCAAACATGGCAGATCTGGCAAAAGGGAAGCAACCCCCACCATGTCTCGCTTAAACAAACCTCATCATTGGGATGAATTCTATTATCTGGCACTATTACTGAAGACTGGTTTATTCTCCGTAAACAGTGCAGACGTGTAGGCTGTGGCCTATCGCTCAGATCAGAATGTCTGTCTGTAGCAAACATTTGAATTTCAAATGTCCTCGTGAATTTATGTTTATATTATTTTGTGTTGCATACTCTCATCTCCTGTGAACATTGAATTCTCATACATGTTTAGTGAACGCCATTTTTTATCATGCAAAATGCAGATTTTAAACAGATGGAGGTTATAGAGAATACTGCTGTGATCCTCTAAGAATGCTGAAAAGAGAAAAAAATGTGCAAACAAACAAAGAATGAATGAATAAATCAGCAAACAAATGAATGAATAAGTGAATGAAGGAGTCTGTATAAAATATGATTGGAGTCAAAATATTAGTAGAGCCCAAATGCAATTAAAGCCACAGTGGAGCATGGCGTGTGCTCCTGTAGCTCCGTTTCATTATGGCGAGTAGCTCAAGTCCCTCTGGACACCAGGAGAAGCGAGCATGAATAAACATGAGGCCTTCTGAGCCAAACGCTAAAGGCCATGGCGGAGCCCCTTCCCAAACACACCATCCACTTCCTATTAACCACACCCAGCATGTGCTTTATCCATTCTACCCCCTCTCAGTTTACTGCTGTTTTACATGGCAGTTAAGCCCTTCAGGTGAACTGAGGAATTGGCACCAACACAAAACTGTGAAGCCTAAGGATCAAATTCCTCTCATTGGCTGTTCATTTAGCAAGTTTTATACTGGAGCCGTCATATCAAGAATACTCATAAACTCAGTGATCTGAATGAACTGATGCGAGGACAGACGATGGATATATGAACAGATGCAAAGAAGGGAAAGAAAAGGGAAGGGGTGAAATGAAATTAAAGGAAAGGAAAGGAAAGGAAAGGAAAGGAAAGGAAAGGAAAGGAAAGGAAAGGAAAGGAAAGGAAAGGAAAGGAAAGGAAAAGGAGGGTAAAAGAGGAGGAAGTAAGTATCAAAGAAAGAATGAAAAATGGAAGAAGAAAAAAAGGAGGAAGAGAGGAACGAAAAGAAAATAAGAAGACAGGGAAGGAAAGAAAGAAGGAAAAGAGGGAGTAAGCATGAATAGAATGAAAGGAAAGCGTGGGAGGAAGGAAAGAAAGAAGTAAGGAGGGAAAAAACGTAGGAAGGAAGGTGTTAATCTAGTGAAGATATTTGGAGAGTAACATGAGGAATCTATACACAAAGCCGAAGTAAACAAAGAAGTAAACCATGCTGATGACGTTTTCTATTGGTCATCTGTTTTCTATAGCATCAGGTTCAGGATCAGTTTTGCTGTTTGTGGTGTGGCAGCAATTTTCCACAGTTCTTATCCAAAATCAATTGGAGAGAAAGAGAAAACGAAAACAACTGAAGGTATTTTCTGTTTCTTAGACAGAACAGAACATTACACCTGTATATTCTGCAGGCTTGTGCACAACAATTCAATACAACCAACTTATTCAGATCAATGCAAAATGAGAACACAAATGTGTCTCTTATTTATTATTTACAAAAGCAACAAAAGCACTTTCTTAGACTAGACACCAGCAGTACTGTATAAACCTGCATGTGTAAACTTTAATATTCACACTCTATTAAAAAGCAGGTGTTATTATGCTCTGCTCTCACTGAGGGGGTCTTGTCCTGATAAGACACACCGTCTTATTCCTCACATTATATTCACATCATGCTTCCTGTATTTTCTGTGAAAGAAGTGGCTCGACCAGATGAGAGATTTTAAGAGAAGAATCTAAAATGCCAACCACTCGAGATCTTTCTAATCCTACAGATTTAGGGCTATACTTCACCAGGAGCTGACTTATGCTCATTTTCTCTACATACAGGATATTATTAGAAATGTAATTAGAGAATATTAGGAATAAAAAATGACAACACAGACATAACATCTGCTGCTCTTTGCCATCAAATATCGACAGTCAACACAAATGAAATATTTTACATCACCATAACAATGACCAAAGAGAGTCTGTTCATAGAATTATTTCTACACAAATAATGGGAAGCATTGCAGTGATAACAGTTTAATCAAGCTCCCCTAGAAGAGGCTTCATTTTATCAATGTACGGTGGGCCATGGCTTCAGGGCTCCCTCTTGTGGTTTGTGCTGTTAATACATTATCTAAGAGGTTTCTGAATGATTCATAGTTCAAATACATGATTGCAAGGGGGAGGCAACGGGGGAAAAGCTTTATTGGTTCCCCATATTTCCTATTTGGAATCAATAGAATCCATTTCAATCAATACATCCATGCACTCTTCAGCCCAGAGACCAACTCTCCAATCCATTCAACCATGTAACCATCCAGCCAGCCATTTATCCATCTATCCATACATCCACTCACCCACTCAGCCATTTGTCTCTCCATACATCCATCTATCCATACATCCACCCACTCACTCATTTGTCCATCCATGTATCCATACAGCCATTCATACATACATTCACTCACCCACTCACCAATTTGTCCATCCACACAGCCATCTATCCATTCATCTTCCAGTCCATTTATTGATACATTTACGGCATTTAGCTGATGCTCTTATCCAGAGCGACAAGGTTGCTCATATTACAGAGGTGGCCAGAGCAGTTACCCAGACTCAGATCCCCAGTCTGCCACAGGTCGTGATGGCACACTGGTGGTGTTATCAGACCATTTATCCATCCACTTTCTCATTTATCCACCTACTCATCCATTCATCCAACCACCCACTCACCCATTTGTCCATTAATCTATTAATTCATCTACCAGCCCATCATTCCTTCCATCCACCTACCCACTTACTCATTTGTCTATCCATCCAATCTCTCCATCCATCCATCTACCTACCCATTCCTCTATCCATTCACCCACTCATTCATTCATCCATTGATCTATCCACCCATTGATCCACCTACCAAGCCTTCCATCCATCTATACATCCAACTTCCCATTCCCATCTGTTCATCCATCCACCCAGCAACCCAATCACCCATCTATCAATCAGATTCTTTCATCCATCTAAGCAAACCTACATTTATCCATCCACCCATCTATCCGTCCTCCTACCTATCCATTTGCCCACTCATTCATCCATTTACCAATCAATCCAAACATCCACCCATTTGTCCATCCATCCAGCCATTTACTCATAAACCCACCAAAATCATCCATGCATCCATTCATTCACCTACCAATCCATCCATCAACCCATTCATCCACCCACTGACACATTTGTCCATCCATCCATTCATTCATTCATTCATTCATTCATCCATCCAACCATTAGTGCATCTGTCCTCCCCATTGATCCATTCAATTCTTTCAGTGTTACAAATAGTTTTATTCAGTAGAAAATGTGTACTACACATGACCTGCTCTTCTAGTATAAAAGCACCACATGTATGAATGGTACAACTTACATCCAACAAATAAAAAAAACAGCTCTAATCTTATTAAAACTAAAAGCAGGCAAATGTAATGTCAAAAAGTGGTGAACTTCCCAGAATGAGAGAGAGAGAGAGCAGCCTGAGACATGATCTTCAAGTCACGTAGCATTAGGAATATATCAGTGTTGTCAGAAGAAATTTACCTTGAGAAGTAAGGTTAAGCCTGGCTCACAATTTGTCTTTGACCTTTTCTGCCAAAATTGGTGGAGTATTTAATGACAGAGGCTGATGGACTACTGCTTTAATAAGGTGTGGAGTTACTGAGGCGCTCTTCAACGTTCCCACTTTAATTAGGCAATTATGCATCAGCCCTGGGAATCCGAGCATATGGGGTCTTCTGTGTCTTGTGTGCTTGTGGATTGTGTCTGAGTGCAGTGCTGTCAGAGGAATGTCAGAGGGATTTAACCCACATAGGCACATATTTGGCAAGCATTCATTCTTCTGCCCTTTAGTTCTCAGTGCTGTAATTCGAAGTTAATGGTTCTGGAGGGACCAACATCATATTAAAAATAATCATAGGTGTCTGTTGGCTCCAGATCCTCTGATTTATTTATGTGAACCAACCAAAAATATCCTACTTATTTTTCCCGTTATAGGACAATTAGAACCCAATATGTACCTATAATCATCGAATTGGGCATAAAACTATTTTATGTATGATTTATTATTGAATATGTGTATAATAAATAATGATTTCAAGGAACTTGGTGTATAATGCATATTTTATTAAACTGTATTTAGTATAAAGCAGTGGAGTTCCTTGTTAGAAAAAGATAAGCTATTCTTCCCTCAGCTTTAGGCACTGCCAAGACTACTGCATACACTCATATCACAAGTATGCAGGCTTCAGTCCACTAGAGGGAAGCAAACATCAACTTAAAGTCTCATTTGGCATCAGCTTATCAGCTCACACACTGAACTGAGAATGCCTAGAAGTGCTTTGACTTGAGCAACAGACCCTGAGCTAAAGTATCTGATCAGTTACTGCAGATCAGTACATCGTTAGCATCCATGGCATATGGCAAGTCATGGGACAAAAAATTATTGTCCCATTACTTTTGGCATGTCTGTTAATATCATGCAAAATTAATTTTTCTCCAGAATTTCATGATTCACTGACTTTAATTGAAAGTTAAGGATGTTTTTTCTTCTCTGTAAAGTTGCCATTTTTAGTTACAAAGCATTTGCCTGAAAACAAGGACATCCTTTTGCAGCTCCTCATCAGTGTTACCCTTCTGTGAGTCTCCAATATAATGCTTGCACTCCCCTTGAAGGGGCAAGAGGAGGGCAGTCATTTCTCTACACATTCCTTTAAGATATTTTCATATATTAAGAGGGTGGATCTCACATGAAATTAATAAATTTGTTTGGGTTTATGAATAATTATAATCACCCATTGTATGGAGTAATATAATTTCCATTTGTGAAATGTAGTGATGCTGAGACTGTAGGCAACTGCCAGGCCTGAATATGCTTCATGATGATGTGCTGATGTAACTATGGGATGATACATCCCTTTAAAAATATTCTGCTCTAATTAAACTTTTGCATAGAAATTCAAAATAATCTGTTTTAGTTTAACCAAAATGAGAAGAACGTGCAGTACTTAAGGGTTGCTTTACCACACCTCAAATCCATCAAAGCGTAAAGCTTCCCTAATTGCTCGTAAGCATCAAGAGCTGATTTAACTTAAGATAACAAGATTACCAGCCCTTTAACATTTGCCACCTTTACACAATGGAATCGGATGTGCCACAGGCGTACCGTGAAAAAGGATTTGGTCAGGTGTCCAGGACAGCTTGGCCGCTTCCCATGATTGTGTGACAATGTGATTAACTCTATTACAGCTACTGCAAAAGAAATATATAGGAGTTCAGTATGAAAGCTATTGAGAATTAATCTATCATGGATAACCGTATAATGCAAAATGGTTCAGCTAAGAATTTAAAGTAAACTGTGATATTGACATTGCCCCTAACTGAATCATCTCCAACACTGAAAAATCATCAAGAAATTACATCTACACAGATCACAGGTTCAAAAGGCCTGAAAGCCTGGTGTCATGTGTGAGATGGAATTTTGTAAGGTGACAGATCACCTTTGGTCTTCATTATAGGCACTTTGATGGCTCAAACCTATGTTAATGAGGTGCTGCAACCAGTGGCCATCACTACTCCAAAAGGACAACACTGAATTCTACTGCTATCTCGAGAGCTTGCCTTGAACACACAGACACTATGTCATGGCTATGTCATGGCATCACCAGACCTTTCCTTAATTTACACTCCAGAGTCAGTTCTTGTTCAAGAGCTCTTAAACAGCACATATTTTGCACTTCTTAAGGGTTAAAATCACCCTCATATCTTACTTGATTTGCCATCGAGGCAAAGTGTAATATGTTTAGTATTGTGTATCTAGGTATCCATCCATACTGACTATTATATTTGGCAGCAACCTCAGCTTGAGGTACTTCCACTAAATCACTTTGAATTAGGGCAAATAGTTTAAATGTAACACCTACAGCACCTTTAAGGGCAGAGTAATATGTTAATCCTTAAAACTCTAAATGAAGTATTAGATTTTCACGTGTTTTTGGGTCTCATGAATGTTTAGGAAATAAAAGGGAAACACTATGTTTATATTATGTTATAAATCAAAAAAGGATACATATACATGTATTTATTATCTTCATGCTCTAAACTCCATATTTTTGTCTTTTGGAAATACTTTGTAGAAACAAAAATATATGCAACAGCAAAAACCTGGCTAATCAAGAATATAGAAATGGCAAAAGTGATTAAAACAGGCTGACTCTGAGAAAGTGCTGACATTCTGAGCTGCAAGTTGGCATAATTTCTTTTTCCGGTAAGTGTTTGGAACAGAGGCAAACAATATGAACATTCCCAAAACAAATCTCACTGTCAGCTCATACTGTTATATGCCGAGAAGTCCATGTAGGCAATACCAAGAACATGCAAATCACGGTCAAAGTTTCAAGAGTTGTGATAGAAGTTTTTACGCTGGGGATACGCTGGACACTTCTGTCTTAGTGGACACTGTTGAGGACTCATCTTCCCCCAAAGGGTTCTTTCCACAGAACAGGGTTGTTAGCATGCAGTTACGGAACTGTAAAGAAGAAAAAGCCATGTTAACAAGTTGCATACTAATGTAACTTAATTTTCTGAGATGGTCAATTGTCCAATCTCACAACACCATTACATCCCTTTCCCCTGAGGAAAGATTGACTGACCTGTTTGTTCAGCAGCACATATATGATAGGGTTGAAGAGAGCTGAGCTCTTGGAGAAGAAGGCAGGAATGGCCATGAACTGGGCAGTGAAGGCAGCACCCTTGTTGAAAAAAATCCAGGCAGCAACACTGGCATAAGGGGTCCAGGCTACCAGGAAGCCCACCACCATCAAGAGGACCATTCGTGTGACTTCTTTTTCGGCTTTCTGAGTAGAGGCCGAGTCCTGCTGAGCTGCTGCAGCCTGGAGTTAAGAAACATAGCGGTCAACACTGCAACCCTGGATGCTGTTAATTCATTCATTTTTAAACTCTGGAGTAAAATGTGGTAAAGTATTGTACAGTACTAAAACACACACACACACACACACACACACACACACACACACACACACACATACATACCTACACATACATATTCATTACATTAAAGTGATGTATTTCAATGTTCTAATATTTCAAGATACTGGATTTTTCTGGTTTTCATGAGCTATAAGCCAAACTGATGAACAGTAAAACAAAAAAAAGGCTTGAAATGTTTCTTTTGAAACTTGAAAATGTGTCTTTTTCAATGAATTTATGATCATGAATGAGCTTTTTAACGATATTTAACTTTTTGAGATGCATTACTAATCATAATTAAAATAACCAGTGTACATATTAATATCAAAGTAAAATGATTAAAGCTATATGTGTTTGGTGAAGGGTTTCTTACTGCTTTGACTGTGCACACAAGTCGTCCATAAGTGAAGAAGGTGACAGTGACAGGGAGCATGAAGTGAACGACAAACATGTAGAGAACATAGGACTCGTTGTTGTACATGGGGTTGAGTGTGTAATAGTCTGGTCCACAGGAGCACTGCAGTCCCTCAGGAATATACCTATTTATTGACCAAACAATCAAAAGATTTATATTTAAATAACTGAACATTTTTTATTTAATGAGAATTTTTTTTAAACCAAAACAATTGTACAGTGTTTAAATGTAAGGTTCCATGAGCCACAGTGTCACTTGTGTACTGGGAATGCACCATAGCGGGCTATCTAGAAGGGTGTTAATGATACTAACAAAAATTTCCAATCCCATTAATTTTGCCATATTGGTGTAAATTCCACACAGGAAACTTCCAGACTTGAATGAGTAACACACACACACCCACAAACACACACAGGGAAGAGACAAGAAACATTTGGAGAAGAAAGTTATTTTACATATTTACTCTAAAAAGAGAAAAGTAGGGTGAAAACTGAGCTTTTAATCAGGAACGGAGGGGCAGTTCTAAACATATATGCCTCATATGTTCTGAGACCATGGTGGTTATTAAAAGCAGTAATGTTGAATAATGTCGAGAACCATTATGTGACAATTAATTAAGCATTCTATTTTTTAAGCATTTAATTTTTTACAAGTATTGACTTATTTTGAATTTCTATTGAAAATGAGGAAAGATAATAGCATTATGTGTTGTACAGTGTGAAAACTGGAAACAATAATAATATTGTTGAAATATACTGAATTATAATTGTACTCATTTAATTTGACATTCAATTGCTGATGGCAGAAAATGTTGATAGAACTCCTAGGCTACTTCAGAATACAGGAAGAACCCCCCACCTAAAAGCAGCACAGTCGTGTCATGATATTTTAATTTTTTTTACATTTAGAAAAAAAATCTAATATGCAATTAAAGGATGATGACACAACTTCTATTCTCTCTAGCATTCAGTCACTTCTAACAGACTAAGTTAGAATTACTTTTAGTAGTTTGGCCATATTGTTTTAGGAAAAATCAAGAAACAGCATGGAACCTTTAAATGATCAGAGACTCTTTAAACTGTACTTTTCAAACATCTCATTTACAAGAACAGAAGGGTCTAATCATCAAAAGATACCAAATCAAAATGGTAATTTTTAAGAGAGAAGCAAAAAGATGCTGTTTCAAATCCAATAACCTGCTGTTCACTTCAGACTGTGAGCCTTACCTGGACCATCCAAAAAGAGGAGGAGCAGCACAGGTCATCGCCATGAACCACGTAAAACCAATGCCTCCTAATGCATAACAAGTTGAGAATTTGAAGCTTCCCATGGGCTTGCAGACCACAATGTATCTCTCAATGGCCAGCACCACCAGTGACCAGAGAGCCACTTCACCTATAGAAAATATGAGACAATAACAGCTAGTTAGTTAACAGTGTAAACAGTAAAGTGTATCAAAATATGTTTCCGTGGATATTTAGTATTGCTTACCTCCAAGTGTTGCCATAAACCCCTCAATGGCACAGCCCATCGGCCCAAAGTAAAAGTAACCATTGATGGCTGAAGTGATGGTGATGGAGAACCCAAAGCAGACCATGATCATCCCAGCCACAGCCAGGTTGACCAGGATGAAGTTAAGTGGCTGTCGGAGTTTCTTGTGCTGGGCTGTGACAAAAAGGGTGAAGCCGTTGATGGGGAAACCCAAACATATCAGAAAAAACATGTAGCAGGCCAACAGTTTAAACTGCCATGGGTCTGCTAAATAGTACTGCTCATACAAAAAAGGGTTTCGTACAAGTCCGGTGCGGTTGCTCATCGGGATGTAGAAGTTTTCACCCTCAAAACCATGCAGACCTGACATATCTGGGTTTGTCACTGTATCAGCAAAGGCGTCTCTGCTTCTTGCCCTTTGGTGCCTCAGTGTTGTCCAAAGGGCAGCATTTATACCTTGATTATAGGGGATTTTGGGGGATTAATGGAAAAGTGATCAAGAATGATGCTGAGAGGTGGCAGATTGCGGCGTAAGCCTTAAGAGATTCATTAGATGCTGTGAAACATTATAAACAAATGCAGAGCTTGAAATTTGAGATCTGAAGGGTTTCACGTGCTGATAACTATAAACCAACATTTTAGCATGAAAAGACACAATATTTAAGTAATTTAAGATCATGCTTTTTAATTTGTCAATTAATATGGCAAGAGTGAATCTCTGTATAAAAATGAAGATTGATGCTGATTCAGAAAATTAACTAATGTGATATATTTTTAAAACAGATTGTTTTTAATCTGAGTCAGTGCAGATTAAAAGCAGACTGGACAGTAATATGTGCCAGCAGGGGTGCCATAAACCCAGAAGGATCTATTTTTCTCTAATATTTCCTTTTTCTTGTCAGTTTAGCAACCTGTCAGCATAGCAATTATATTTTACCAGAAATTCTCAGATTCAAAGATCCACACCTCAAGTGACCAGTTTTCTTAAGTCTATCCTGTTCTCTGTTGAGAAGGGACACTTTTCCTTTACAGGTCAATCCTACTGCCTAATTAGAAATTAATCTGTCATTAATTACGCTTTAACACCGGACCTCACCTGTCAGTGTCACTTAGTGTTGTTGAAACAAGCAGCCAAACTGATGTGGCTTCTGCTATTAGCAGGTGTTAGGGCCACTTAAACCCACAGATTTCCATTAAGATCATTTGCATTATGTTTGTGTACCACAGTCAATGCCTTTGATTTTTATTACATTTATTATTAAATAACATTTAATTTATTTATTACTAATAAAATCTAAAGTAATTTAAAGAGCTGTGTGAATCATGCCATATTCACTTCCCATGTAAACAAAGAAATGAAAATGTCATGATTTTATTCAGACAGGAATAAATTCATATTCATATTTGGGAATATATATGCATACAGATGCAGATGTTTGGGTACCATTGGTCAAATTGTATGCTCTGTAAAAAAAAATTTGATACATTTCTTTAAAATTTTATTTGCTTGTTTTTTTTATATATATATTTGTTCTAAAAAAACACTTAGGCAACCTTGGGAATTTTCACCTATTCCTTCATGAATGTCCTGCTCTTTAGAGGTCTCTGTAAATAATTCAATCTTCCTGACTAACTTTGAATAACTTCACCTGAAGAAACTGGAACTGAAGAAACAGGAATTTAAGAAATGCTTTGGTATTGTCTTATAGCATTCATCTGCTCGTTGAGCATAGATTATTTTAGTTTCCCAGCCATGTGCATTCAAAGCAGCTTTTAGAGCCACTGATATGACCTATTTAAGACAGGGAGTGACTTTTTGAATAAGAAGATACAGTCTAGTGTCTCTTAGATTAGGAAGGATTAAGCTACTTAACACCTTCAAAACACACCTATACAGATTACAAAGGAAGCCCTGCACATATCATTATTTACTTGACATTAGCTTGGTTGGTCTGTGTGGCCTCTGATGAGTAGAAAACATTCATTCCTGAAAATATTGGACCGCCTTGCATGTTGTGATCTATCCACAGATTGTCAAATGAGTCCTTCTCAAAGTCATTCAACAACAATTCTAATCCTCATGCACTAACTCTTACAGTGCAAAAAAACAAAGAGACAAATAACAACAGTAATGTGGAACGTGAAGCTGCTTTACAGAAATGGCATTATGTATCTTTCTTGTGACTGACTGTTATTCACCTACAGAAAGACAGCTGGGTGGCTTGAACAAGCTGATGTTTTTTATTCAGCTAATATATCACACTCATAAATTAACACATAAATAGAATACTTAAAGTAAGTTAAACTATTTGACAATCAATAAATTAATCAAATAAAGGTTCCCAAAAATAGAACATATTAGTACAATCATAACAAATATTACTCAAATATTAGCTTTAAATCATGAACTTCAAATTTACTTTAGAATTAGTAAACTAAATTTTGTAGACTAGAATTTGTATGCAAAAGGTTCCTCTCATTTAAAATCAGCATTTATAGAAATTATATATACTATATATTCTTTATACAGTATATACAGTGTCACACTGTTCAAATATCATGGCAAAAGAGCCAGTAAGTTAACAATTCACTAATTAAATTTACAGTTGAAGTGCATAACAGGCTTAGTGTTGTCCTATCCAAAATGGCCTTTATGAAGAGGAACGTCTTATTGCATTTTGTCATACATACCTTTAAAATGCACCAAAAAAAAGTAGTGGTGTTGACATGTATACTACTCCTGGCAAAATCCTACAAAGTAAGAGGTTCAGAAAGACACCATAAAGGGCTTCATTTCTACTGAATGTGTGCTCTGGTCTTCAACCTCCAGGTATGTGACACTGTTGATCGATTTTTAGATGCCTAGTATCCAGCGAAGTTCTGAGAACTAAACAAAATGAGACAATAAAAGTTGTACCAGTAAATTTGATGATATGCTGCAATCACATTTCATATTACAGAAAAGTGTGAAAGCACTGTTTATAAAAGTGTTGATAAGTTATAACAGTATATTAAAAGTATATAAATAAATGAGCAACAACATAAATCTGCAATACTTACAAAATGGTAAAACTGTGCATTCAACATCTGCATCCTGAACCCACACTACTGCTAGGGACGAGAATGGTAACATGATAGATCTCCACCAGTCTTCTCCAGCGGTACCAACAGAGAGCTATCCTCTTGCTCGTCTTACTGTGTTAGGAACACTGGAGGCTTCAGACACCTAAACACCTTTTAAAAGACTTAAAGCAACCAGAATTAATGTTCAGTCTGTCCTTATCCTAGCATTTGTTCTAGTCATTGTGGATTAGAGCTCCTCAAGTAAATTGGAATTGTTCTACCCAACTCAATTATGTGGATTACAGTAATTTTGTCCATTAGATGTGACATTGCCTGGCTCACTCTGACAGCTCTTACCCACTAAAACACCCTTGAGGTTAATCATCCCGAACAGCTCTCCAAATGGAAATGCATGCTCTCCTACAGGCAATGCAAATGTGGAAAACGTCAAAAAGATATGACCAACCTACTGTTTAATGTAGGTAAGAACAAGGTGAAGCAAGTTAATGAATCAACACTAAAGTGCTCATTTTGATCTTATAATGCCATTATAGTCTTCATCTCTTGAACACAATTGTCAGAGCATATTACAGGAATCCCATTCAAACTATGAACTTCAAAAGTGTTAAAGGACTTCTGGGTTTCTGGATATATAAGAAAAAAAATGGCAAAACTGTTCAATTCAGATATTGTCTCTGTCAGATCAAAAACATTTTACAGGCTAATGAGAAAAGTCAATGAGAATATATTTTACTTAATATCAGTAGGGGCATTTGTATTAGTCCATTTATCAGGAAACTCTGACACAAAGTAAAAAACACTACTGCCGGAATCACATTATGTCAAAAAGTAAGCATCTACAAAAATGGTGCTACAAGGTTTTTGCCCGTCAGAGACAATAAAGTTTCATTCAAAACAAGCAGTCATATTTTATATTCACTGTTTGTAAAGTGACATATTTGTTTTACATTTGATCAGTATAGCTGAAATCCTGCAACAAATAGAGAATAAAGAATAGAGACCAAACTTTATACTTTCAAGGAGACGATATGGCTACATGTACACAGATTCAAAGTTTGAAAATGCTCATAGTCAATCCAATACTAAATGCCAAAACCTGACCTTGGATCCACATTCTTTGCAGGATTCATAAGATACACTTATACAGGTTTTACTTAAAAATAAATAAATAATAATACGAAACTCAAAGCATTTCTCTGACAAAGTCCTAAGCATGCTGGGAGCTGACATTAAGATACAAAGAAGGCAGACCGACAGGCCTTTTCTGCTTTTGTCTTATGTTAAACATGCCACTACATATGCTGTATAGGGTACATGCTGGCCTTTTAAACTCACACATCTTATAAACAGCTGATCTTTATCTATAAGCATATATTCAAAAAAGTACATCCAAATAAAGTATGACGAGGGATATTTGAAGTATACAATCAGATTTATTTTATATGAGGACAGAGAACATAGAAATATGTTCATATGAAGAGAAAAAGGTAGAAAAGTCATACTCACTGCCCTGCAGGACAAAGGATCAGCAGGCTTTCATTTTTTCTGTATGTACAGATCATAAACTGTATCTGCAGAGCCATCCTCATGCTTTTGACTATGAGAGTCATGCCAAAGCAGACAGATTTAGAGTTTGTCAAGCTGCCCTTACTTTGGCACTAGGTCATTTAACAGTGTGAATTATTGAGGAAATTGACTGTAACTAAACAATTCAATTCAGTTTAACAGTCTTTGGCACTCTCAAGACATCCTTACCTTGTGTTTAAAGTAGCTTGATGCTTCAGATTCTGTGAAGCTTTGCCATTCAAAATACATTTTAATATGTCAACATGTGAACCATTCAATCAAAAACACTTACACTCACAAAGAAATGTGGTAATTTACAGCACGCTAAACTGTCATTTTACTAAGCATGGACCAATGACAAGTCTATAAACTAGTATTGGGATATCTTTAAATTTCAGTTTAGGGGCTAGAACACAGACAAACAATCCAAATCTTTTCCTGAATCTTTCTCTTAATTCAGATTAGCAGGTCAGAATCCTTGCTTTTGTAAAGACAGATTGCTCAAAAATCTATTTAATTTAATAAACTGTGATAACACAGATGCTTCTGTCCAACACAGTGACAGGGGATTAGTTCACAACAGATCTGCATTGACACTTCCCAGAAATAAACTCAATGCTCTCCTGACCTCTGGAACATTTACTGACTAACTCATTCATTCAAAATGCACAAACCCAATACATGAAATGCTAACCAAATTTTAACCAAAATGTAAATTATATAATGTAAAATTTTTGAGGAATTAAAAATAATTTAACAACTTTGGGAATACATAAAACTAATCACAGCACATCCCCAGCAATGGGCAGCAGCTCTTCTTTTAGAAAGCTCTCCAGATCCACTGATGGGTCATCCAAATCAAGGGTGAGGAATGTCTCTATCACTCTTTTACATCTGATGCAAAGACAAAAAACAGTTGCGACAATAGTCAGTTGCATCCCAGCACACATGGTCAGAGTCTCAGAAAGTGTTAATTGTGTTCATTTCTTTATGTCAACCAGAGAGTATTACAGTTCTTATAGAGTATAACAGAAATGACCGATTCACTTTACCAAGAAGCTAAAAGTGGACCAGATTTCAATATATTTGCCCAGCCCTACGTGATCATATGTCAAAGAAAAATAAAAAGCGGTGTTTAAAGAAACCAAGAACAGAAGCCTAAGAAGTGGATGTGGCCAATTAACAATTAATTGTGAATGTGAAAATAAAACATCTGGAAATGGATCTTTTGCACATGCATATCATTTTCCATAGGGCAGCCATGGCCTGGTGGTTAGGGAACCATCCTTTTGTGTTCGTGGATGCTCACTACCCCCTAGTAAGTGAATTACCTAGTGTGTGTATGTGTGTGTATATCACTGGGTATGGATGGGTTAAATTTGGGAGAACAAATTCCCCTGTGTACAAGCACAGTGGGTCTATGAGCACCCTTACCTTTTCCTGTTAGAATTTAAACTAGTTTTAAAACTATTCAAGGAATTTTAAAGATGCTTTAATGTTGCTTGGGTCCTAAACCATGTACTAGTCATAGGATGGCAGAATTAAGCATGTAAAAAGCAGTATAAAACATACAAACCTCTGTAATGAATGCATTCAGCTAATTTAAGTTGCACCCATTCCTGACACAGATGTATGAATAAACCCACAGCTTGTCTAGTCACTATGGTAAATTATGACTAATAGAACAGGACTCTCTAGAGCGATTCTAAAGCAGTATAATATACAAACCATTTTACAAGCTCTTTAAGGCCAATAAAAATTAAAGTTGGAGTGCTAGGGTTTGTGAGGTCTGGCATATATAGCCATCATCCCCGTGAAATACAGACAACTTGAAAAGCACATTATTTACCTTCCTGTATCAAACACAAACCTGTTCATCTGTTCATCACCAGACGGCTGGTCAATCCTTTGGATGGCCCGCCCTGTTCTGTACAAATCTGACACCTGCACATAAACATAAGAAAAAGAACCACAAGAATAATATTATACAATAATAGTCTTACGACACAAATGCAACTGCATTTTTCAATACTGTAGTTTTCTGGCTCAAGACAAACATCAATAGTGCAGAGAAATTTTAAGAAACAAATACCTCCACTGCTCTCTGCACCAGAGCAGGTTGCAGGCCAGCCAGTGTGGCAATGTTAGCAGCATAACTGGACTGGCAAATGCCTTCCTTCAGCTGATAGAGAAAGACCAAGTCATCTCCATCTACAGCAGTCTCTAGAGTCTATCCACACAGACATATCATGAAAAATGTATCATAAAAAGTAACCCTATGACATAATGGATATTTTTTACAAAAATTATCATCTGAAAATTAAAGACCAAGCATGGGAAACAGAAAGGTAAAAAGTTATGCATTAAATATGCAGTATTTCCACGTGTACAGCATAAAATATATAACATAAAAACAATTATGGATAAAGTTGCAGTGCAAAAGTGAAATAAAGCATTACTTTTTGTGAGTCAATGCTACATGTATCCAAATAAACACCATTTTAAAATTAGTAGACACAGACCAGCAGGGAGAGAAGTTGAGATTGATGCAGAATGTCCAGCTGCAGAACACTGTGAAAGTTTGTAGCCAAAAAAACAACTGGACACTCAGATGGAGCTTTGCGTAACCAGTGATTCAGGCACGCAGCCAAGAGCGATAAACCATCAACCTGCAAACACACCCATTGATGCAGTCTTTTAACTCATTTCCCTCATTAACTTCTCAATCATTATTCTCCAAGTGTCCTGAACTCACTGTATTCGTTCCTTTGCCAAACTCATCCACCAACACAAGTGACATTCTAGTGCTGTAGTTCAATGCATGAGACATCTAGAAGGGAAGCAGTAAGATTTCACAGTGTACACTTAAAAATATGTAGCATTTCAAAAAATGTAGAGTCTGCTTGCCTTTGTCTGATAAATTTATGTCTACGTACTTTAATATATAATTGACTAATATACAATAGTGTATAGTATATAAGCCTGCCTCTCCTGGTGTGGTGATCATCCAACATGCTGACCTTATTAATACCCCTGATGCTCCAAAATCTCCTACAAAGTCTTCCCTGGACATTAGAGTTTTACTCCAACAAAACCAGGAAAACTTTCTTTTTAATACTTTTGTCCATATAGTGTACTTCAAAGAAAGTGGTTTGTGTAATGTAGTGCGTACCAACAACATAACTGTCTAAAAGAAACAATGTATAAGCAGGTGTCCTGCAATGAAGTTGTAGGCCAGTTCATGAGTAGCGTAGGGCAAGGGGTCATAGGCTCTGACCAATGCAACAGTCAGTGGAGTTTCCATTCCTATTTATTACCAAAATAAATATTTACATATATACAAATGTACAAAAAGGAAAAACTCCCCACTAACTTCAGTGGCTCTGACCAACAACTGCAAAGTCATAAACAAGTCAGCACACTCTACACTCTACACTCTACACTCTACACTCTACACTCTACACTCTACACTCTACACTCATTCTTACTATACTCCTCCCCTCTCTCTACCTCAGAGCAGGCTATATACTGGTAGCTCCTCCCCCTAGACTCTACCAATAACAACAAAGGTAATGTTCACAATACAGCATATAATTGTTGTCAACTTACAATTATACCCGACAACTGACAATCACCATTACTGTTCTCCACACAGATTCAGTCATTTTTAATTGGACAATAGCTATTGGTATTTAATTATTCTCTTCTTTGTCTCTTCACCAGTATAATCCCCCCTCTCCTTCTGAAAGAGATGGACTCATCCAGGTAAATAAAGCTCAGAGTCTTTCAGGTTTTTACTCTTTTGACACAGGGTGAGTGTGAACCATACACAGGTAAGAACGGGTAAGTATGTGCGATAGACTTTGGTTATGTGTAAGCTTACATCATTACATGTCCCAATACATTTGTCCATATAATGTATTTTATTCAAACAGAGGTTGTCTGGTTGTAGACAACCAGTGAACTACATCTAGGACAGGTTTTGGTTTGAGTCAAACAAAATTTTTACCTGGTTTACGTCTATCATGAAGGTGCTCAGGCCCACAGACACAGATTCCCGACTGTGCATGCGGGTGAAGATGGCATCCACCAGCCCAATCTCAGCTTCTTTGGCTGGCACATCAGAGCCAATCAGGGCCATGAACACAATCAGACCAACCTATACCAACCACTCAATCCAGTTAACAATTAAAGTGGAGGAAAGGGTTTATGTTCACGATAGAGCTGGTCGATATTTCAATGTTTATATTGATATCTGATTATAAACGGAGCAAGATATGGGCTTATGGGTTTAAAGTTTATAAATAACGTTTCAATCTTGCAGAAGCCTTTTTCTGCTCCCTCACTCTGCTGCACCCCATGCTCTCAGCATGGGGTATAAGAATTACTGTGTATAAAGAAGAAATCAAGAACATTGTATTTTTAATATCATATATCACCATTCATCTAAAATATATCAGGATGTGATTTTTTTTGTCCATATCACCCAGTCCTAGCTAGTGTATGGTAGGCAAGTTACTTAACTTTTTGTCAAGGTTTAACATATTTATGCAATTTTAACATTAATCTGTTGGTGGTTGCATTTGTTTTTGAAAAGGAAAAATGATTGCAGTATTAATGAGTATCATGGTCTTATGATCATTTTGTTCTCCAGCCAGATGGTTGACAGTATACATAGCATATTAAGTATTAAAGAGCATGTGCTGTACTTGCCTGTTTTAGGTATATGCTCTTGCCAGAAGAATGTGGTCCTGTGATAACTTTAACTCTTCCTTCAGTCTCAGAAGTGGTACATGGATTTGCCACAAACATTAGCGTACACAACTCTAACAGAGGATGTCTGAGGTAGAAAGGTAAAATGAGATAAAGAAGACAATGAGAAAGGAGAGAAAGGAAAAAGGCTGTTACGCTAAACTGGATCCCAGTCAGAAACCCATTGATTCTCACCCTTAACCGTCAAGAATGCTTTACCGAGACTCATGCAGTGTCAGTCTGCTCTTTGTTGTCAGTGTAGGGGAGCAGTAGTTGTAGTTCTGAGAGGCCTGTGCCAAAGCCATAAGGCAGTCCAGCTCAGCACACAGGGAAAGAACCTTATAGAGGCAGCTGCTGCGCTGCAACACAGTGGCTTGGAGTTGCGTCATCACTGCCCTTTCCATGTCTGAAACACACAAACACAAACTTTCATACTCACTGAACACCTAATGTTAAACTGCTATGTAGCAATGCAAGTCTGAACTTCTTTAACTGCAGCCTTATTATTAATAAGTGTGCAAAAATGACTTCGCTGCTACTATGATACTAATAAAACGGTGGTGAGTTGGGCAACCCTGGCCAGAATGTTACTGCGAATAACCTAAGAAAAAGATGACTAGATTTCCAAACATACATTTAAACATGGCACACAGGACCAGGGTTGAGAATCACTGCAATGAAAAATAATCAGTGTTCAGATTAGTTTGTAGTTTACCTTTGATATCAGAGTGTAGGTCACCCAGCATGTTATCCAGCTCTTTAGTCCTGGCAGTACGGTAATGGAGCCTGTCTTCTGACACGAACTGAACCAAACACAAATGCACACAATATACATCAGAGAGATGACCACATATCACCAGGTTCACGAGTTATTTTAAAATGTGGCTTTGAAAGAGTACAGAAATTATTTATTCAGCCTTTTCTGTTACTTTGCTTGCACACAATCACACATAATATAAAAGTATTGGCTTCTGATCTTGATATTTTGCTGTTTCCCTGAAAACTCACAATAAAATCAAGGCCTTCAATCTCGAAGTTTTCCTTCTCCACCATGTCGGACAGTCGTGGTACTGAGAGGAGGAACCCAATCTATTAAATGAAAACAAAAAATATCTATGAATGTCAGCGACTCAACAGAGTTGTGAAATATCTTAAAACTAACAGTAAGTGTATTGGTGTTTAGTGACCAAAGGGATGTAGATGACACTGCAGGTAGAAAAACGTGAGTCCAGATTCTCCAGCTCAGCACGGGCCACACCAGTTAGGAAATCTGACAGGCCCATCATCGTCCTTTTTTCTGAAGGGAAGAAAGACAAACTGTAATACTGATACATGAAGGCTTTCTCAGGGTGTTTCAGAACAAACTTTACCAACCTAAACCAGTGTTTCTCAACCCTAGTCCTCTAGGTGCATGTTTTAGCTTTGACAAACCCCTGCACCTCTGAAGGGATTGTTAATGAGTTGATAAGTTTAATCAGGTTCGCAGGGAAAGCTGTAAAATAAACAGGGTAGGGGTGCCTCCAGAACAAGGGTTGAGAAACAATGACTTAAACAACTAAAATTAATCAAACTGTAAGGAAAAAAATCATTGCTATAAGCTCACTTTCATCAATGGCAGGGTCGACATTTGGCTTAACGGAAAACCGATTCTCAGATAAACTGCCTTCAAAATCAACCTGCAAAATACAGATACTTGTTTTTTACTTTTCTAACCTTACTAAAAGTGTCAACATGTTCAATACGTCTTCATTTAGCAATGAGAAAATAATGTATTCAACCAAAGAAAAAATGCAATTTTCATCCACAAGTCCCACCACTTTGCTGATGAGTGTGGCAATGTAGTGAAGGTCATCTGTAAAGCCTTTGCTGATCTCTCGGAAAAGGTGGATGGTCTGAGGGAGCGAACGCACTGTGTCTCTGATCCCCACAGCACTGTAGACAGTCTGAACAGTAAAAAATCACAAAAGACAAAGCTTTAACAAAATACAAAGTTTATTTAGAAATTACAAGGTTTTAAGTTAAAGTATAATGACCTTGTAGAGACTCTGCCAGCCGCAGACTTTGGTTTGAGTCAGAGACATTCTGTATAGTAAAGTCTGCAAGAGAAGGCACTTAAAGTGAATTTAACAAAATACATGCAGCTAGGAAATACAGAAGTTCAGAAAATAAAAAGGTCATGCTAAACTAAAGATTAAATGCATTTAACTGACTTTTTCAAGCTCAGTTTGATTGCAGTTCTTGCAATGAGAAATGTTTTAAATCTGTAAAATGGACGTCATGAAGTATGGGCTGGCTGAATGTACCGGAATGTTCCCGATGTTGCGCAGGAAATTCTGTAGTGTGTTCATCACATCAGAGTTGTGAGGAGAGGTAAAGTAACGAACCACCTCTTGTCTTCTCCTCAATACACCCATGTCTCTAGTGGGCCTGTGGAACCACTGTCTGCAGAAACAGAAGTAAAAACCTAGTATTTAAAGCATCGGATGTAGATGTACATACAGAGAAAGAAATAACAGAACCCATACCGTAAAAGTTTGGAGCCATACTTGCATCGGCAGCGATTCAGTATACCTGAAACATGCATACAGTGTTAATGTACATGCATTATTCTTGTGAGTATAACTATTACTAATGCAAATTTAAACCATACCAACATGCCAATCATAATGATTTGAATGCAGACACTTCATCAGACAGTCACAGTAGAGAAGCAGGAAAGATATATTTTACCATAGAGACTCAGACCCTCCTTCCCCCCTGACTGGAATTTGTAGACAGAAGGGTGGAGCTCTGATTTGAAAATCTGGAGAACACTGAGGACATGTAATAAGAAAAATGAAATGAACAACATATGTACATAAACAGTATATACATGTAATGTTTAAACTTTAAAACAAGGGAAGAATATGCACCTGTATGTGTCTCGATCCATGTATACTACATCATTTCTGTTAAATGACAGAAATAAAGGTAATGGCCTTTATTAAAAGACACTTTGAGTCTTTGAATGGTTGTAAAATACACATTATCAACAAAATGTTGCATCATTTAATTTCATATTCAATCACTAATTGAATATGAAAGGAATATACCAAAAAGTGAACAGTGCAAAGGAGGATTGTGAATCCGTACAGTGTGTAGGTAAGTAACTGTAATATGGGAACCCCCACACTGTTGTCTTCCAGTTCAATGCTAACTCGTCTCCTCTCCAGACATTTTAGGAGTCCTCCAATGCTCCTCAGCTATGAAAAAGAATGGCATGAATTCAATAAATTCAGTAAATTCATGTTTCATTTAATTATGTAAAAAATATGAACCACAAACATGGAAAAGCAAGATACTGTGGTTGTAACAATGTACATATTTTTAGGTCATAACAACATCCTTCTTCTGTACTGAATCCTTTACACTCTTACAATATTACAGTGTGACATGTTTGTGAGGGAGTTAAACTGAAATGATTATCTGACTCATAATTTCACAAGACCAGAGAGATTTGTCAGTCTTACCATTAGCAGAGAATCAAAGAAGATGCAGGAGGAGAGATAGAGGATTTTTTCTTTCTCAGTGATGGATGAAGGAAGAAAAGGAAGATGTGCTGATAGAAGCCTCTGTTTGCTGACCTCTACTCCTGAAATACAGGAAAGCAGAAAGGACTATGAACTATGAACATAGGCTTAATACAGACCCAGCAACTAGTATGCAACATGAAACTGTATAGAATTAATTGTATATCAGTTAATTGAGAGTTGGTCAATTTGCCCGGTCAAAACTGGTGAGGAAAATTTGAAGGATGAAAAAGAAAGTGAAAAAAGAGAAAATATGTAACAGATCATATGTTTTATACCATGTTTTAAATCATTTTACTTACATTCTGAAAAACTGTAGAATGTTTCAACAATAAATCAATAAAAAAAAGTTTAGGAACACAAATATATAAATTACCCCAGAGATTTACAGTGATGCTGGTTAACTTTTTTGTACATACCAAAGTCAGCATTAGGATACACAACAAGTTCTGGCCTGTAGTCAGGATTTGATCCTAAAATGAAAATAAGAAAGATAAAGTCATTTATAGATGTTTGTAGTTCAGCTAATGAACTGTATGGACCTTCAAACATCAGACGTATTTTACCCAGTCCTTTGATAAAGTGGGCCATGTTCCGCTCCTGCTTCGCACTTGTGATGATGACATTAGGGCTGATCTCTTGAATGACTAAAAACAACCCAGAGCTCATATGTGTAGTGTAATACAAACAAGTTAAACCACCTTAACTTCACAGTATGTAAGTCATTTTAGCTTAACCTATCAGACAGGTAGAGTTACAGTGGAACAGAGTTCACAGCAAACTGTTTATACCTGTATTTTAAAAAATGAACCCAAATGTAAAATCTAATTTTGTGTTGATGAAATTTAATTACAATGACAGCAGATTTATTTATTTCTACAGATATTGCTTAAAGATCCTGCTTCTTTTGTCCCCATAGTTTCTTTATTCAAATGGAAGATTTAAGCTTTCCAGCAAAGCATGTTTAATATGATAAATACTAAGAAAAATAATAAATGAAATACTGTGAAATCAAGATATTTATCATACCATTGCAACCTCAGAGACAGGATGCCTGAACATTCTTCATTTATTTAGACAATAAAAGCTCAATTCAACACTTTTTTTTTTTTTTTTTTACAAAGTAGTAGTATTTTAGGTTACCTTTATCCAACAGTTGAAGATCCTTGTTATCCGCTGTATCTGACATGAAGTGTAGGGTATAATCCCTACTGTCATAGAAACTAAGACCAACCTGGCCATGTTGAGCAAGCACACTCAAAAGCACCTTGAATTTAAAGAAAGGATGAAAGGCAAGAAGACTACACTTCATGACAAACTTGACTATACTGTGACTTTTGCAAAGGCAAATCCATTACTGTAACATAACAAAGATAAATAATAATCAATCATAGTCACTCACCTCAGAATGTCCTTCATTTTCATCCCCATCCAGACTGGCAGCATGGGATGCCACATTATCTTCTCTTACACCAGTGCTCACCTGAGTCATATTTTTGAGCTGCACAAAACATTAATTAGGTTTTGATGTATTATTACTGGCCAGTGGTTATGTTTACTGTGAATGCAAGTGGCCATAAACAACAAATAATACAGTTCACTCACCATACCATACACACTACCAGACAAAAAGTTTGGATAGGTTTGGAAAACCTTACATAATAAGGTGCCTGTCCAGGCCTGCACAAACAATATAAAGGTTTTGTGTATTTAAAAACACACAGTCAGTAGACAGAGGTTCTGTAGAAAGAGGGTGTGTTTCTCATTATGAACATTATATGATATGAGATTTCTGAGCAGAAGGGCCTGTATGCAGCCCACCCTTCAGTTCAAACCCTCACAGTAGTCTCCCAAACCTTCAGTACCAACCAAGAATTTGGACACACTGACTGAATATATTACAGATGACATGATATTGACATTAAAATCATATCTGTTCATTACAACATGTGCTATATGGACAACCATATTAGGAAATCTTCTCATCTTTTTGTGATTATAGTCTCACATTTATCTCAGCAGTTCTACTCTAATCATCATCTGTTCAGTCCCGTGCAGTGTGTGTGCAGCTCTCTGTAACTCAGTGTCCACCTTCTGAAGGGTTATTGTTGGCTAACCTTATGAAGCTACCTTACTATATACTGAGGCAGGGTTGCCAGGTGCAGCAAATCACCCTCCTTTGTCAAAATCCCTACAGAAGCTGAAGACCAAACTCGAATGTTTCCCTTAGAGATCATATCTGAATTACTGGTCATTTCTGAATTACTGGTAAATGAAGAGCTGTTCTGGACTATTGGTCAGTTCTTCTTTTTACTGTCACTCAAGTTCACGCTCATACAGTTTTGTATGTTTAATGTCGTCTTTTCTTCAGTCAGGATTCCCCCTTTCTAAACTCTCAGCTATGTAACACCATGGCAGTAACATCACAAAAACATTTTCACTTTTGTTCTGTTTGTAATGAAAGCATTTTGGTGTTCAGAGTAAATTAGTGAAGGTAGCCAAAAACCTAGCCTTTGAATTTTCACCTACAAACAAGCAAACCTGGCAACCCTGTACTGAAGTGACTTTTCATACAGAACCAGACATGTATGTTAGGCAGCTCATAAATATTCATTAGGATAAACACAGAAGCGCTGTCTGATTGGCTAAACCAAGAGTACGCTCCTCTGAGGTGAAGACATGTGGGAAAACAATACTGTAATCTCCAAATCCTTTCATCCATCATGATTTTTACTGAAAGCCCCTGTGAGGAATGAAGGTGTATAACTAAAACAAAAGTCTAGTCATGTTGTTGTAAATTGTTCATAAATAACATTTAATCAAACTGGTAGATGTGAAATTGTTTATTGTAAAGTTATCAAATCATATATCTTTGCTGTGATTGTGCAGTGGTTACAAGGCTTACAAAGCAATATTCTCATTTTACATCATTATCCAAAGCCACCAGTGAGCTTCAGGGAAATATTGAACACTTAAAATATTTTAACCACTTTTACTATTAATAATTTTTTGATATTAAGGTCAAAATATCATTTGATATTTTAATAACAATTGGCAGTGTTGTCAGAAGTGTGTATATCTCCTTTCTACCTAGTACACAGATCAAAGGTCTCAGGTAAACCCAAATGTTCTGAAATCACAGAGTTAGAGGTTACAAGGCATGAAGTTGTAAATTTTGTTCAGTTTTCCAAAACCACCAGATAATCATGTTATTTGGGACAACATTTCCACCATCATGCAATAAAGAAAAAGTGATCTGCTACAGTTAGTGGTTACCCAAGAAGAGATTTGCAAGAAAAAGATCTTTATAGACAGTGTTTCCATATTGTTCTGTATTATTAAATGTATGCAGTGAATATTGCACATTAAACGGTGTTTCTCCGGTCACTGTGAAAAGAAAAGTGAGAGAGCAAGAAGGAGAAAGGTGCCAGTGTTAAAGCCCCCTGGACTGAATGAGGCTCCATTGCACAAGTGAGTGTCACAGCATTCGTTGGTGAAGGTGAAGTTTAAACCCATTGCAAACTTCTCTCCAGTGATCCCACAAAACGCCGGGAGCACACAACTCTTTTCATATAGGATCACTTGCAGTTCCCCTGTGGAGAAAAAAGGTATGTATAACAAATATTTAGTTATGTTGTTATTCTATTTTCAACATTGTGCCTGTATCAGGAACACCAGGTCTATACTGGATTTCTGTTTGACAGAAATTGATGAGATTGTTTTTATAAATTAGGCCCTTGCTCATTTCTTGCACATTATACCTAATATGTTTCACGTTTGGGTAACCATATTTTGAATTTCCAAAAAAAAGGCAAGGGGTATATGAGGGTGATGTACACAATGCTTTTGTGGTGGACTATTTTTTTTTCACAATTCCCAGCAAGTATTTCTCAACCATGTGTTTTGAAAATCATGTTTCATGCCAGTAGCAATGTTAATTTTATTGCTTCTCAGTTATCAGATATCATTAATAATGCTTTAATGTACATTTTTTCTGTAATTCACATTCAGATGCATTATACAAAGATTTTGGGTTTGGGGCTCCAAGGGGCTCAGCAGACTAAGTCCATGACTCTATGGCCCAAGAGTCACAAGATTGAATCCTAGGTCATGCTGCTTTGCCATCAGCAGTCAGAGCCCAAGAGAGCACAATTCTTCCTGTAATGTTGGCTGGCACCATCATCTGTTGGCTGATGTGTGAGCTGGGGATCTGGAGGCAGTCATTGGTGGCAGTTTGAAAAGATGAAGGAGGCATGTACTTGTGAGTGGGTGGATCTCTGGTTGATATCTCCAATGATGAATATCAGGTTATGTATGTTTCTCTAAGACAGAACATTTCACACCAAACCACTCTGAAAAACCTTGTTTACATCTTATTAGAAGTAATTAGATTAGATTATTTTGTAGATCTGAGACAGTAACTTACATTAGACAGTAACTTGAAATGCCATGTGAGAACATTTAATCAATAGACCTGGCATGTGTGTCACCATAAACAGTTTAAAATTTATATTTTTAATTATGTATAATTATATACCATCATATATTTAGAATTATTTGAAAGTTGGTCAATTTATTCATTGTTTTCAGAAGATTTTGTACTTTTTATATAGGATTTTGTAGTTTACTATAACTAGAATAATACTCGAAATATTACTTGGAATCATTCCTTCAAGATTTTGTGATTTTTCCAATAAAAGACCAAACATTAGCACAGTGACATAGTACTGCAACATGCATCTACATCAGCAGGATCCAGGAGATGCCTGAAGTTCTTAGATACTTTAGATGAAATTAACACACATGAACTTTTAAATGATATTCTAATGTAAATGCAATAGTAAATTATGTCTTTTAAAGATGTGAAATTACATAGTTACCTCTCTGTCCAATGGCCTTGCTGGACAGACAGCGCTGGCCTGGTGGACATCTGGTGGGGTATCTGATGCAGTCCAGTGGGGAGATGGCAGGAAACACACAGGTGTAACAGAACAGGGGGACTGCACAAGATGGTGACAGAAAGTGCTCTTACACACAGAAAAACAATGGTGGATATTTGATATGATGTATCTGTTTGTCCAAAGGGTCATCTAGATAGGCTGTTTCTACATATATGTTCCTTTCTTGATCCTCCTCTCAGTTACTCACCCACATTTGGCAGCAAGCATAGCAAAAGGACAGAACTGAATAGACAAGCCATTGTTTCTTCTGGTGTCGTATTCCAGTTTGCAATGTTATTCCTGAGGACAGAGCAGATCTTTACAGTCCACTAACCACACCTGCACATCTCCTGCTTCACATGGTGAAGAAACCGCTCACACTCAGGCTGTAGGTAACCTCCTTCAGTCCTGATGAACTGAAAATATGTCTCCACCCTGCCATGTAATTCAATTTTGGCTTTGGCAGAAAACATTTTATAGTAATTGTTCTCAAGCCAAAAAACTCTAAAGGTAGGGGCTTACAATGTCCCACAATGTCCTTGATGTTTTTATGGAAAACAATAAAATCAAATCTATATGTGTTCTAGATTTAAATAATACTCAACATTCCCATTTAACATTATCACATTGAAGTTACTGCTGTTTACATTTGGTGGTGGTGAGTTGTGATGAATACTCTCACTCCAGATCATTTTTATAAGACCTAGAATGAAGGTAGACTGTGCATGATTTCATTATGGATGATTCGCTAATGAAAGGCATGCAGTGATACCAGAGGTCTGTCAAATGACCAAAGTCTTGTGACTAGGAAAAAACCATGGGTAGGCAGAGTAGGCTCAACCCCTACTACAGAAGAGGTGCTGTTACTGCGGTGGAACTCAAGCAGATGTCAAAGTGAAACTAAAATTTGCAACCTGTGTCTCAGACAGAAATAACACAAGCATTAGGCATTAGGACCTGTTACTAAAATATAAACGGAGAAAAGTAGACCCATATAAATATACTTGAAAGTATTATTTCATGACATGCAGATGTAAATAAACAGTAAATAAATCTAGCCAACAAACTTACTCCAAAGAAATATCTAAATCAAAATATTTATAAATGTTCACTATTTTCATGTTAATTGTCCACTTATACAGTCAGGTTTTGATCTAAAAGTATCTGTTGGAGACACATGCCAGATATTATTTTCTTCACTTAAGATGTAATTAAGGGAATTTAGAGATTTGTACATTTTTTTTACCATATTTTATATACATATTATTTTATTTATGTATGTATCAGTATTATGCCTTTTCATGACCTTTATTCAGAAATTTGAAGACCGTGTGAGCAAAAGAAGCGAACAAGTGAATTTTCGTTTTCTGAGCTGGATCACTCACTTTATGTGTATCATGTCTGTAGGTTATTCTGATTCTGAGTTATGAAGCCTAAAAAATGGCATGTGACTTATGATTCATGCTACTGAATCTCAAGAACTCATACTGAGTGTTTTGCCCCTGTTAAAAAATAAAAACTTACCAAGTAACAAACAACTTCCTCTAGTGTTAAAAACAATCCTACAACGACAGATGGATTCAGAGGCATCCAATATTTTCTTTCCTGAATTTATTCATACCCACAAGCTAATTTTCAGTTACCAAGGAAAATTGGTAAATATATTATTTATAAGATATTAAATGTCATAACCTGTTCATGTGACATTTGAATTTTTGTTACTTGTGTGTTTTCATTTAGACATTTCATTGCTTTTCATTTCATTTAGAAAAGCAACGAAATATGTAATTTGTAAATCATTTGACTGATAATGCTTCAATCTTTATTCAATCCTGTATATCAGCTTTAGTACAACACTGATCATGAAGAAGTACATGTTTAACAGAACTAATAGATGCACACCATCTTATTTGGATGTCTTTTGAATTTTAAGTGTTTGTCGTCTGTGGAACCACAGGAAGTACAAGTCTTCTTCGCAGTCGAAGAACAGCTGAGTCCACTCCAGCTGCAGCCCGCTTTACACATGCATCATCTACCAGCCGCAAATGAGCAACCTGCAGTTCTGCTACAGCGTCCTCTGAAGACTCCAGGTGTTGCTTTAGCATTATATTGCCCTGAGAGACAGAAATACTATTCAAGGCCTTACAAAATTAGTAAAACATGTCCACTGATCTTAATTAGTGGGCAGCAATAAATAAATGTAAATATGTAGACTAGTAACCATAAATACACTACATGTACAAAGGTATTTAGACACCTACTCAGTATACCTACATTTGTGACATCACATTTTAAACAGGCCTCTTCCCAACCCTCTTCCTGGAGAGCTACCTTCCTGCAGGTTTCACCTCCAACCCAAATCTAACATGTCCCATTCAGCCAATCAAAAACCTCTGAAGGCAGTAATTAGTTGG
This sequence comes from Acestrorhynchus altus, assembly GCA_034509495.1. Lineage (NCBI taxonomy): Eukaryota > Metazoa > Chordata > Actinopteri > Characiformes > Acestrorhynchidae > Acestrorhynchus > Acestrorhynchus altus. The sequence continues at coordinate 7,940,131 of CM067517.1, forward strand.
ATCAGGTGAGTGGATTAGGGTTGAATCTTGCTGTAGGGTTGAAGTTTGCTGGAAGGTAGCTCTCGAGGAGCAGGGTTTGTGACCCCTGCCATAGTGTATTATAGATTTCACAAGATATTTGATAGATAAGGTAGATATAAAAAATGCCAAGCTATGTAAAAATGACAATTTCAAACGTTTTAGTTGTGGGTACACAGAGAATGCATGTTGATTAAGTAAATGTATCAATGATTTTTCACACAAATGTTAGTGACATTGAAATACTTTGTTGTGATATACAGTGTGATTCAAACATATAGGAATTTTCACCAGGTTTAGGGCCCTACGATTTCTATAATGACACATTTGTTGATGCGTGTTTCCTTAAAAAATACAAAATAAAAAAGAAGTAGAAAGAAAAGAAAAAAAATACAAAACAAAAAAATATCAAATGAGGAAAAAATATAACATAATTTGAGAAAAACTAAAATGGATTTCTTAGGGCCCTACAGGTTTCAGAAAAAGTCACAAAGTGTCAATAATCCAACATTGCATGAAAGTAATGATATGTATCCAGTATTGTAATCAAATAAATGATTTTTGGCACAGAAACTGGTAGATATGCAATGAAAATGAGAATACTTTGAAAATTCCATTTGTTTCAAGCAGTAAAATAAAAAAAATGTACATTCCACAAGATATTGCAATAACAGTGCTGCAATGATATACAGTGTTGTGCAGCCCTAATGCAGAGACAATGTAGGCATGTGGAATAGTGACAGTACAGGTTGAGAAATGTCATATAAGGTAAACTAAATCATGCATATCATGCTACAACTTGCTTGCTGCAAAAGGAGAATTTGCACTTACAATTTACATTTCCCACAATGATCAACATTAAACCCCTGTTAAAGAGTGTACCTGTGTTAGGAGATCAGACTCTGGCAGGACCAAATTTTGATGTCTGTTATAGGCCTGCATCATGGGTCTGTCCAGCTTCTCTCTGCAGAACAGGTCATCACAAAACATTGGGCCCTATGGGAGTGAATGACAATACATGAATATCATTGAAGAAATATACCAGTGTTTTTCTCTTTTGTAGTTAAATGCTTTATTTTTAGTTCACTTAGGTTGTGTGTTGAGGCTTTTAAGCATGCCTCAAGATGGGGTGGCACTTTTAGTTGGACAACCGTATGGATGCTTGTGTCATCTTCCTAAAGTGAGGTCACTGATGGCTACTCAAAGTCTCATTTAAGTGTTGATTCAGGAATCAGATCAGTTTCCAAAGCAGTTTCAATAAAGTTTCCAGTCAATTTGAAATTGTCAATCTACAATAGGAAGGGGTTATTCTACACTATGGGAATATTTTAGCCCAGAATCTCCCAGTAAGGTATATTCATATGAACACAGACAAAACCTGGAAAATAATAAATGAAATAAATAAATATATATATATATATATATATATATATATATATATATATATATATATATCCCCTCACATGATTATACAAACACATTTATTATATAAAAAATAATTTAATTCTTATTAGTTAATTATTTTCAGCATTTACTGCCCTCAGTTGTACACATGGAGCACACGTTACACAGACCTACATTTATTTGACCACTAGGGGCTACCAGCAGATCCTAAAACCAATTTTGCTGTCCTCCTCTCCATGACTGACTTTCTAAAATAACATAAGTAAATATTTAGCTGAGGATAAACACTGGATAATTCTTTTAATGCAACAGTTCCACAACAATGCAGATCTATTCAAAGGTTTAGAAAACTACATTCATTAATAATAATTAGTCTTCTCAGAGTGACATTGTCGCTCTGGCTCATTGTCACAATGTGACATATGATCTCACAACTGACACCATTTACAATGACACCCCCCACAAACGGCATTTTCTTTGGACAGATGGAATCTGACCTCCTCCTTAAACTCACCCATGCAGTGAATACACAAATATGTACATTAAATGGGTCACACTTACAATTATGCACAGTGTGCACAAGATTACAGCTACTGGTGCCACTGCACACAATGAGCACATGTGCCTAGAGCAGTGGACTGTGCCTGGTTAGCAGCAACGGTTAAGGGGGTCAAGGGCCCAACAGTGGCACCTTAAAACAGGTATTGTCATCAATAACCCAGGACCCTAACCAATGGGTGACCTCAAACATACCAAAACTCTTCCACGACTGTAGCTGGCACACTGCATCTGTCTCTGCTTACGGTTGATGGCCTGTTTTGTAGCTGCTGAGCTCATTGTTATATGATCCTAATAAAGACAGTATAAGAAAAAGTTTAAAAATATACATCTTAACATACATTTCAATAAGGCAGATGTTTATATTATTCCAAATTTTCAAGATACATGCACCAATAGAAATGCTTCAAAATAACTGCACCTCACCTGTAAATAATGTATCTCTGCAACTTTCTTCACTAGAGCTTCATTGACAGAGTGGTGTAGATTTGTCTGCTTAATGATGGCATCATACATCTGATGTTTAATACTCTCTCTGAGCTGCTGAGATTTAAGTAACACAGCTGCTGAGGACTCCAACACCTCCTTACATTCTGTATGTGTTTAGACATAATAGAAAACAATTATAAGTACAGGGTATAAATTAAAGTCTTTTGAGAATATTGTCTACTTCAGTGCTTTTTAACCCTGGTCCTGGAGGCACCCATGCCCTGCAGCTGCTACTAGCACACCTGATTCAACTAGCTCATTAACAAGCCCTTTCAGAGTTCCAGGGGCTGTGTAAAAGCAGAGAAGGGGTGCCTCCAGGATCAGGGTTGAGATCCACTTTCACCATCATTATTCCTGTTCATTTGTTATTACTATAATTAAATGAAGATTTCTTGTGACAGTTTCTTTTCACACGTGAAGCAATGTAACATCTGAGAGATGTTACCTGAGAGTGGCATTGTCATTACCTGGAGTGTATGGACCAGAAGGGTCAGGTTTCTTGGAGAAAGGAGAGGAGGGGGTGTGCACAGTTGCTGATGGTGAACCATGCTGGGGTATCAACTCTATTACCCTGGACCTTTCAAAAGCACAATCCAATAGCTGCCTGCTGCTCTGAGCTAGGGCCTTACAGGAATCAAAAGATTTCAGGATACTGTCATTGTAGAGTGTACACCATGTACATTAAAGTAGCACATATCTGTTACACTGATTTACTACACAAGGTTCAGGTTAAGGTCAGGTTTAGGTGTAGGGTTCAATAGTGAATCATTTGCTTTTAACATGGAGTTCAGTTACATTTAATAGACATTCATTTGAATGTTAGTTGTGCGTCTATGAGGCATCCGCAATGGATACTTCTCTATGACTAGACAAGTTGTGTGTACTTTTGGAGCTCTGTGTCAGTGTGCTAGTTTAAAGTGTCTAATGCATTCATTTAAAGGAATATTAAATACATATTAAATTGTGACAGTACTTTATTTTTAATTGCTAGTTTCTCACCTGCTGTTGAGTTATGATATCTCTCAGCATGGTCTCCAATTTTTGCTTAAGCTCACATAAACCCTTTCGCTCATGACTGAGAAGATCATCTGCCCCATCTTTTCTCTATAATAAAACCACAATCAAATACAAAGTTGTAAGTTGTGATGCACAGTTCTAAGTAAGCAGCACAATGGCCTTGTCATGCTGTCTGATCATTTACTATTATGCCAATACACCCTGTAGGCTGTTGACTAGTTGGATGTGTAACACAACATCCCTCTTCATAACTACAGAATCTATGTGAAGGTTAAATAAATGTTTACTGAGAAAAATATTGGCTTACGTGCAACAAATCCAAAGTACATCCTCAAAATATCCACAACAGTAAGCTTCTATGTTATCAAATCTGCTCCATTTTCCAACCAAAGCTTAACTGAAAACCAGCAATGACATGCCTATACTGTACACAATGTACAAGCTCCTTGAGAAACCATTGGAGGTACTTCAGTTTGAAACTGTGGTGGAACCTCTTATGGAACTTTCAATAAAGGGACAAAGGTTTCCTGAAAGTTCTTTGAAGCACATTAAGAGGTTCCTCCACAGTTTCATAATGAAGAACCTCCAAACGTTCCTCAAGGATCTTGAGCCTTCAACAGTGTGGTCAGCAAAACAACCCCAATAACACTCAAGCTAACTTTTTTTTATAAGAGAAAGGAAATAATAACACCATTGCAATTAAAGAAAATCTCAAAGCAAAGTATCCATTTGTGGGTCCTATACACCCCTCTTTACTTACTGTCTCGTTGGTAGGCCTGAAAGTCCTCCCCTCTCTGCTTTGCTTGCTGACATGTAGAGCATCCCTGAAGCTGCGAAACAATTTCTCCAGCCTCTCTTTCTGGTGTTGCACCTTGGTAGCCTCTTCATTGACCTTCCCCGCTTGCCTCCTCAATCTGCCTTCCACTTCTCGCACAGCACGCATGTAGCTGGCAGCTAAGCTGATGCTGGTCTCTGCACTTTGGTCACGTAGGGCAGGTGATGGAAATTGCCCTCTCCTACCTACAGAATAGAGCTGCAGTGGAAAGAAGGTATTATACAGCTAAACCTGTATCCATGGTTAACCTCATTTAGCTGGACTGCAGTTAACATGGCCTTCCATGTGAGCTTAAATGCTATTATTCAAATCTAACTGTAAATGTTTCAAGCACATCTCAAATCAAACCATTTATTCATAATATAAACTGGAATTTAACCACTTTCTATGGTTTCCCCAATGGAGTCCCACAACACACCTCAAAATGAGCCCAAAAGGTACAAAGCCACTTCAGGGTCTTATTCATTTGCTCTCGATTGGAGGATATTCCTTCACCAATCAGCTGGAGGACATTCCAATGAATTCCCAGTTTACTCAAATCGATTAGCTTCGGAAACAAGTGGAACTAGGTGTTACTCTCAAGTGGCAACTTTTTGGACCAGCTAATGATGGGTGCCCCTGCGTAGGTCTCACTTTCCAGTAAATGTCTTCTAATGAAGGATTGTCTTTGGTAGGACACCATTGCAATGCACAATGTAAAATACTGTATCGTGTAAATGATTATCTGCAGGTTACAGTTTGCAGTATGTTGTGGGTCAGCAATAATAGTCTTAATAAATTGGTAATACTGATGTGAATTCAACACACCATATAATGTATTTTTACAGTAGAGACACATTCCCAACACAGACAGGTTACATTACCAGTTACGTTATAAGTCAATCAGGGTCATTAGGTCAGTCAGTCATTTAGTCAGTGAAGTCACTAAGAAATAGGCCTGTCATGAATGGGCTCTCATTGCTAAGAAAAAAAATATTCAGTAAGCAAAAATTATGTCAACAGTCAATAAATTTTATGTTTTTATTTAGAATATTTTAACAATAAATTGCAATGTCTGAAAAATTCTGATTAGAAGTTAGTTGCTCTTTAAAATTGTCCAATTACATTATAATGCTATTATCTTTTTATATCAGTGGCATAAAATGGTTTTAAATATAAAAAATATTTGTCATCCACAAAAATATTTGACAGGCCTACTGAGAAACAAGGCAACAAAATAAACAATCAGCTGAACTGAAAAAACATGCTGATATAAATGGATCTGCAAAACAGCTACATTACCGTTGTGCCATCAGATTTCAGTTGAATAGAATCTGTCTGGTCTTCATCCCTGACCCTTGAGGACAGAGGGGCTCTGCGATAGCGTGCAGCTGCTGGAAGCGTGTCTATATGGGACTGAAAGATCACGCGCTGCGCGCCCTGGATAGAGCGCAGAGACTTGCTTCTCCATGTTTGAGCTCCAACAGTCACCGGAGCAACTGGACCTGAATGAACACTCATGGCCTCTGACACTTGAGCTTCTGATACACTGCAGTGCTGAGCTGAAAAGCTTTTAGTTGTTTCCAGAGCGACAGTGACCGGATAGGCACTCCTGGTTGAGATTGAATGTAACTGGAGACCCCAGTCAATGAGGTGAGCAGAGACATTCTGCCTGTGTTCTGGAAAACATCACCTCCTGTGTAGGAAATGGGCCAGGAGTGTTTTTTGTTTGGTTTTTACCAAGAACACTACAGACATACAGTATGCCACAGCATTATTTCCTTATTTTCTCACATCAGAACAAAAAGCACATAATTAGATACAGCCAGGAGACAATATAATGGAAAATAAATGGAAAATAGCAGAGAAAACAAAAACCATTAAGCATTATAAAACTGAGTATTTACACAAATATACCAAAACTTAAGTATAGGTTCCAGGTTTTCACAGCTTTTGGATTACAAGAGGAATTTGGATTGTGACCAAAATGCATCTCCATTTATGATTTAGGGCACTAATGAGTCCAGCTCTCAGCCGTGGTGAAATAACTTTCCACATTTTTAACAAAGACACAAAACATGATTCTGCTTTTTGTACCTTACACTTACGTATACAGTATTTAGCCAGAAAAAAAATGTATGTAAGAAATGTTCCATGGTGTTCATTATGGTTAAACCATGCCAAGATCAGAAATCCCATAAGACACCACTCCGGTTCAGATCAGAGAGGCCCTTCTTCCCAATAACATCCTTCCAGGTCACACTGTCGCCCCTGTGAGCACTGAAGTCTCCCAGCAGAACAATGGAGTGCCCAGGAGGGGCACTTTCCAGCACCCCCTCCAAGGACTCCAAGTAGGCCATGTACTCTGAACTGCCATTCTGTGCATATGCACAAACAGTCAGGGCCCAGTCCCCAGCCCGAAGGGGTAGGGAAACAACCCTTTCATATACCGGAGAGAGCCCCAATGCACAGGCAGAGAGCAGGGAAGCTATAAGTAAGCACATTCCTGCTCTACGCCTCTCTCCAATGGCAACTCCAGAATCGAATATAGTCAGCCTTTCTCGAGAAGATTGGTTCCAGAGCTCAAGTTATCTAGTAGATATCTAGATGGTACTGCTCAGCCACACACACCAGTTCAGGCTCCTCTTCCACTAGATGTCCCAAGAGCCAGTTTCAGTAGCCGAGGATCAGAACACTAAGGCCCTCGCCTTTGGCCAATACCCAATCCTCATCACACTGGACACCACTAATACCCCTGCCACGGTTGGTGGGCCAATGGGAAGGGGGACCCTTATTACTCCTTCAAGCTGAGCCCGGGTGAAAACCTGGCCACCATCCGCTCTCCATGGAGCCCCTCCCCCAGACCTGGATCCAGGGTGAGGGCCAGGTGACCATAATCTGCGCAAGGGAAACTGAGTCTTGTTCTGTTTGTTCATGATGGGCATGAACTCAAGAGTACTCACAAAGCCAAAAAATATGAAAAAGCACAAAAATTGCAACTTGAATCTTAAAACCAGGAGAACTTTTACTGGGTAATTTTGGTAAATAATCTTGAGACCTCTTTGACTTTAACAATAATGCTAGTAGTGTCCAGTTAGGGTGTAGCTCTTGCTGAGGACCAAGAAGATTAATAAAACTAGTTCCATATGAAACTGCAGTTTGGATAATAATCCACTTTCCCATAAGCTGCTCATTCCTAACTGAGCCCATGAGGCAGAAAAGTCCTTTGTGAAATTTCAGTTCTGTGAATTTTGGCCAAAGGTTTGTGGACACAACTATTGGACAAAACTATTTGAACAGCTCACATTTTGGGGTCTGAATGGGAAAGAATCACATGCATGGTCAAAAATTCAGACATTAAAGCATTCATTTATTACACTTTTATTGGCTTTTTGTACAAAACAAATCTATTGAACTTGAAATTGTACACAAGCACACTGTTCCAGGTCAGGATGGATGTTTCAGAGTTTGAATGAGGTCAATATTGGAAAGCCTATAAGGGGTCAAAAACAAAATTAGGTGGCATAATAAATATGATAAAACTTAAGGAGAGCAATTTTATGATTGAGAACAGAGTCTAGCACTACAGACTTACACATACAGGTTATCTATAAAATGTGTATGTTCCAAAAATGCTCATATATTAATGTTTCAGCAAAGTTATGAAACTCTCTCAACATTAAAAATTATGATTCCTAGAACAGTCAATCTGTCAAGTTTTCTAAGAATGTTTTACACTGTCAATGTCACTATATTGTACATAAAAAAAACTTCTTTGTTAGAATAAACACACACAGTAACATTATTAGAATAAATGCAAATAAGATCACAGCAAGAGCACTAATACAATTAGTAGCCAGCCGCCCTCTGGTGGCTGGGTGGTCGAGGCGTCGATGGCTCCTAACTGCCATGTGCAAGAATTTAATAAGGGCAATGAAGACATTCTGCACTGATTAGAACAAGCATTCTATGAAGTCATCTGCTTCCGAAGTTTCACCTAGAGTAGATGGATGTATTCATGTAGCAAGAGTACAGGTCAAGGGCTGGACATACCTTTCGGCCAGTTGAATGGTTGATCAGATTTGAGCAAATTAAGGCGATTACTAGTTCACTAATAATACTTTTGTAGTTGTGTGAAGATGGTGAGGTTTGGTTAACCAGTTCATCTGTTTTACTGCACTAGATGCAACCAAGCACTGCTATTTACTACTGATTAAATGTGACTAGCAATATTCATGCGAGCAAGCTGCTTGAGATGTCCATGTTTTTACCAGTGAAATATTTTGTACTGTTTAATTACCTAACTGGTTAGTTCAGTTATGTGCTTCATTAGCAGTCTAGCTGTTTTCATGAGTGTCATCTAATCAAATTCAGTAGTTGTGAGTGATCTGAGACATGCACACTGTTTATCAGTTGTAGACAGACAAAGTTTATGTAAACATCTCTTATTTCTCTCTTTGTTTACAGCCACACTGTCACATACCCACACACACATACAGTACATGTACATGCTTGTCCATATGCATAGCAAGCATACAGGCCAGTGCCTTGTTTCCAGTAACAAACCATTAAAAAGCTATTGGACGAACATCTCTCTTACTATAATAACAGTACTGTGATTTTTTTTGTTGTAATAACAGTTACAAAGGTCTTTTGAAATTTAGGTATTTGTTTTCTTGGCAATACCAGCTCGGTCGAGGCCCAGGTTAACAATGATCGCCTCCTGTGTTGTTGACCAGCAGGGTGCCGGTGGAAATTGGATTACTGTAGGTCGAAGACCATCGAGAAGGAGAGGAGGAAGGCGGGTTGGAGGGATGATTGGTGTGGCAGTGGAGGAGGCAGGGGATAGGGCACAGGCAGAAGATCTGCTGTGGCGACCCCTAAAGGGAGCAGCTGAAAGAAGAAGACATTTTCTTGGGAATATCAGGAATTACAAGTCTTCTTCGCTGTCCGCAACAGTTGCAGCCTCCTTTGTACATGTGTCATCCACCAGCTGACAATGACCTTAAGATATAAGGTCACCAAAGCATACTGAAGTTCTTCCATGCTCATGGCAGATGGTCTGTCTCTGCTTAAGGTTGATAAATTGTAGCTTCTGAGCTCACTGATATAAGATCCTGAAAAAAACAGTATGGCTTAAGTTTAAATATATACATATGAATCAGTTATTAATTTGTGAATTTCAAGATAAATACATCTATAGAAATACTTCAAAGGTGGTCCTGCAAAGGAACAAAATGCCACTCACCTACAGATTTAACGTCTCTGCAACTTTTTGCAATAGTGCCTTATTGACAGATTGATGTAGAATTCTATGCTTCATGATGGCATTATGCATCTGCTGTTTAATACTCTCCCTGAGTTGCGCAGATTGATGCAGTACAGCTGTCGTGGACTTCAACACATTCTTACACTCTGTGCATGTGTTCAGACATAATACAATTAAAAAAAAACATACAATTATAAGTACAGGGTATTAATGACAGTCTTTTCTTTGTCTACCTTCACCACCATCATTATTCTCTGTCATTACTACCAATAACTGGATGTTTCTTTTCAATTGAGTGAAGCAATATAACATAAGAAAACAGTAATCTTTACAACATTACAGTATTTTCTGCCTTTCAGTGGATATTGCAGAAGTTCTTAAAGTCATGCAGGCTACAATGATTGGTTGAGCTATGGAATAACTTTTGATTGGTTGGTTTTGGACCAACAGGTTTAGAGCAGAGCATTAGTATTCCATTCACCCCATAGTCTCTCAATAGCATTCATGGACAAAGGAATAAATGACAATCACATCAAATTATAACTTGTATATGAGCTAGAATTATGTCATTGTTAAAATCGTGGAAAATAGTCAGCTGTATGGAATACTGAAGTGTACCAGGCATTGCCAATACCTGACGTGTATGGTTCAGAATGGTCAGCATTACTGGAGGAATGGAGGGAGGAGAAGCATCTGGATTTGGCTGATGAACCATTCTGGGGGAGCAAATGTGTTATCCTTGACATTTCGGAAACACGATCTGACAGATGCTTGCTGGTCTGAGATAGAGCCTAGTATGAATACAGAAATATGTTAGGATACTTTCAGGGTGCATTTCAGAAATCCTCATTGTGAATATTTTAACATTAAAGTATCACATAGGCCATTATTGTAAATGTTTTCCTTCAGGATCACTTGAATAGTTGATTATAGATGTCTCATAGATGCTCACCTAACATTCAACTAACATTCAGTTGAATATCTATCAAATGCAACTTTTTAAGCTGTTGCACACCAGAACAGAGCACCACGCAGCGCCCCATAATTTAATGGAGGTATGTACCCCGGGGGTGATGCCCAAGGACTCTGAGTTCTGTTCAATTCCTCAGTATATCACAATATATCAAGCAGTTTATCATTATTACATTAATTAAAAACAAAACAATACCACAAAAATTGATAGGATGTGACTTGTGACTTGATTCTTAACATCTTATTATAAACAAATTGTTACACAACCACTACTGCTCTGCCCATTTTAGATCTCCCTGTTGCCAACTCACCTGACTCAACTAATCAGCTCATTAACAAACCATTTCAGTACTGCAGGGGGTGTGTTAAAACAAGGAATTATCTAAAATGGGTCACCAACCCTGCTTCTGGAGAGATACGTTCCTGCAGCTTTTAACTCAAATCTAACACACCCCATTCAGCCAATCAAGAAGTTTTGAATCTACTAATTAGTTGGATTAGGGTTGAACCTAAAGTCTGTCGGAAGCTAGCTCTCTAAAATGTGCTGGACAGGGATGCCTGCAGAACTAGGACACTGGACTAGACTATGTAATGCATTAGAAGAACACAAACATTTGGACATATAGTGAACATATTACACTTCTGACACAACTGTATTTAGTGTAATATACTGTATGCTATTTTCTCACCTTCATTAGAGTTATAACATTCCTCAGCAGGGTCTGCAGTATTTCCTTCAGCTCATTTAAACCCCTTCTCTCACAAGTAAGAAAATCTGCTCCATCTTTTTTCTGCAATGAAAACATAATGAAAGTTATAAGTTGTGATGGACAGATCTATGCAAGCAGCACAATGGCCTTGGCTTGCTGTCTGATCATTCATTATATTATGTCAGTCAGTCCACCCCTCTACTTACTCTCTCAGTGGTGGAGAATCTCAAATTCCTCCCCTCTGTGCTTTTCTTATTGACATGTAGGGGGTCCCTGAAGCTACGAAGCAGTTTCTCCAGCTGCTCCCTCTTGTGATCCAGCTTGTTAGCTTCTATAGTCACCCTCCCAATTTCCCTCCGCAGTTGCCTCTCCACGTCTAGGGCGTTGCGCATGTAGTTGTTAACTAAGGTGATGTGAGGCATGGTGCTTTGATTACCCAGGATAGGTGATGGGGAATGCCATCTTCCACCTAATGAATTTAGCTGCAGTGGAAAGATGTTTACAGATGAAAATGTAGCCATGGTAAACCTTGTTTATCTGGTAAACATTTACTCTGTTTAATGATGTCTTTTCTTCTGTCAGGATCCTTCCTTTCCCAACTCTCAGCTATGTAACACTGCAACAGTAACATCACTAAAAAATCATTTTCATTCTTGTTCTGTTTGTAATGAAAGCATTTTGGTGTTCAGAGTAAATTAGTGAAAGTAGCCCAAAAAAAACAGCCTTTATCTGTCAACCTTGAGATCAGATGAATGATGAAAATGAAACGGCTCTTCTAAGAGAACAATACCAAGTCAAACCAGGTAGTGACACTCTGATGTAGTGACACTCTGACACTCTGCTTAGTGGTGCAATTTCTATTAAAATAACAACAGTTTGCCATGAAGGTGGTTGATGGAGTTGAATTGAGTGGTCAAAATGCTGGAGTCACTAAATCTAAACCAGGGGTTCTTAACCTGGGGGTACTTCTAGGGGGTCGTGAATGTGACAGTAATTATGATGTTTTGTCAGGTAAATGTGCGATGAATCAGATTTAAGCGCTAAACTTATACACACTGTATCATTCTCAGTTGATGGAGTGTCTCGCATGAAGGACATGGCTTGTCACACCCACTGTTGCTTAAAATAGAGCCTTTTTAGAACATTTTTTTCACAGAATCAAACGGATTCACTCGCCGTTCTGCTCGACTCTTCGATCTGAACCTTGATTCAGGTTTGCGCATGCGCATTGTGGCTCGGCACATCATCCAGGCTGGATTAAAATGGAGTGTTTTTTAGAAGGTTGAATTGGAAGTGGAGACACAAAACGCCCACGTCCAGGAACATCAGAACAGTAAAAATAGTGATGGCAAACCGAGGCTTTCTGAAGCACTGAAGCCTTTTTCCTAACTGTATCAAAAAAAGATTAATTACTCGGGAGCTTCATAACACAGTGGACATTAGCGGCATCTGGTGGCCAAAGCCTGAAAGTGCTTTGTGTATTTAGTGGACGAGGGGCTTTAAAAAAATTACTGCTCTTAAAACTGTTCCAGTGCATTAACATGACATTTGAGGTTTAAATAAAAAAAAAACCAATAAAACAAATGGCAGAATATTTTGATGTCTGGATAATTTAATGTAATATATTAAAAGACATTACGTCGTAATATATTTTGAATTAATATATAATACACTCAGAATGTATCTTGATAAGGCACACTGGAGAAACTACACTTATAATTCTAATTGCACATTGTTGCTTGTTTCCCTTCACCATGTTATTCATCTGTTAACATCAAATTCTAACAACATCTGTTGACCAAATTCTAAAATTATATTATTCACATCCTACCAAGCCAGGTTTGTATCACTAGTCCATTATTCTCTCTCTCTCTGTCTGTCTGTCTGTCCGCCTTTCTCACTCTCTCTCTCGCTCTCTCTCTCGACCGATCTATCTATCTATCTATCTATCTATCTATCTATCTATCTATCTATCTATCTATATCTCTATATCTCTATATCTCTGTGTCTCACTCTCTATCTGTCTCACTCTCTGTCTCTCTGTGTATCTCTATATCTCCGCTAAGGACCCTCGAAGTGCGTGCCAGGTTTTGCTGCTTCTGAATGGTTCCCTAAAGCAGTCACGTGATTGTTTGCCGAAATGAAGCTTCGGGCGTCGTTGGTCACGTGATCAATGTAGAAGCGGGGTCGCGAAATTTACTGGAGCCTATAAGGGGGTCGCGCAGTGAAAAAGGTTAAGAACCTCTGATCTAAACCATCAGCTGCCCAGTTTAGGAAAAAGAGGGAAGAAGGTGTGTTTATCTCTTTATTAATGTACTTATCAGACATATCGCTGATAAATAGGCTTGTTTAAAATGTTCTTCAGCTGATGCTTCTGTTCTGTAATGCATTTACTGTACTTACTCTACTGTACTTAATGAGGTATGTGTCAGGGTTTCCTCAGCCTGTATCAATACTTTAGTATATTATTGAGTATTACTTTAGTATATTACATGGGGGTGTAAGAGGTGGGTAAACTGTGGGGTTTCCCAGCGATCTAGGAGACAGCTGCATTACCATTCCGCGCTGGGAGGGAAGTAAAGACTGGGGATCCTCTCTGAAGGTTCTGTAGCGCACAGACGCCAGAGCCACGTGGGACCCACGAAACAAGCGCCGCACGCGCTGGATGGACCGCACAGACTGCTCCCTCCAGGCGTGATCTCCTACAGTCACTGGTGTCACTGGGAGAGTGGGAAGACTCACTGTTGGACTGTGAGCGCCCGGAATCTCCGGCCTGATATTTGCCATCATTAGGGAATAAATAAGATACTGTTACTTCCCCGAAATCAAACTGAGTCGAAGCTTTATATAAGAGCAGGCCCGTGACGTCATCGTGACGTTGACGATGGGCAGCGAAGGTCTTTTCTGTTTGCACTGTATTAATGCTGCTGCTGCTGGAATCTTAATTCCCCTTAGTGAACCCTCCCAAAGGATCAATCAAGTTATATCTAATCTAATCTATGAATTGTTATCCTATCTTTCATTAAAAAGGGGGGGGGGGTGCTGACTTTAATATTGAACCATTTTGTTTATTGATTTATTTGCCATTTCTAAAAAAACATACAAAACATATAGTTTAACACATTTCCTATATTGTTAACTGCAGTTATAGTGTAAGTGTATCCTGTTTCTTTAAGAAATACAGTCGGAACGTTCTGGACCTTTTCTTTTGGTCACTTTTTGAAATCACAATGAGACATAAAGTGAAAGTACTGATATTTTAGTTGTCTTCCAAAAGGAAAGACACAACCACAACTCCAAACCTGAGCAGAGAGCAGCAGTGTGACAGCAGAGAACAGCAGTGTGACAGCAGAGAACAACAGTGAGACAGAAGAGAACACTGAGACAGCAGGGAACAGCAGTGTGACTGAAGTGAACAGCAGTGTGACAGCAGAGGGCAGCAGTATGACAGCGGAGAGCAGAGCAGCAGTGTGACAGAAAAGAACAACAGTGAGACAGCAGAGAACAGCAGTGTAATAGAAGGGAACAGCAGTGTGACAGAAGAGAACAGCAGTGAGACAGCAGAGAACAGCAGTGAGACAGCAGAGAACAGCAGTGTAACAGAAGGGAACAGCAGTGTGACAGAAGAGAACAACAGTGAGACAGCAGAGAACAGCAGTGTAACAGAAGAGAACAGCAGTGTGACAGAAAAGAACAACATTGAGACAGCAGAGAACAGCAGTGTAACAGAAGGGAACAGCAGTGTAACAGAAGAGAACAGCAGTGTGACTGAAGAGAACAACAGTTTGACTGAAGAGAAGAGCAGGGTGACTGAAGAGAACAGCAGGGTGACAGAAGGGAACAACAGTGAGACAGCAGAGAACAGCAGTGTTATTGTTGATTTTTCCAGTTGACAATGTGATGTTGGTTGAAGATGATCCATTCAATACAACACGAGCAAAAAAATGCTGTTTTCTGATACTAATGATTAACCAATTGTTTTGCCTAAACTGACAAATCAGTTCAGTTCAGTGAAACTGTCCATAGCAGCATTCTCATTCAGTTTGTTTAGCTGGTACTCTGTCTGCCAAGATTTAATATTGTAGTCAGCTACTGCCTTAAGGACAGAGAGACACTGGACACTGAGATGGTGCTGTGCCATGACATGTGTATAGATGCTAAATGCATCCTTGTCACAAGGTACATTACAACAGTGAGTTGTTCTTTGCAGGTGGTACACTCTACCTCTGGCACATAAGTAATAAGTAATCCTCTGTGCCATATACACACTCCAGTGTACATCACATGTGGCCACCCATAGGGAACAAGGTCATGTTTTGAAGTGTCTGTTCCAGGTATCTTGGACAGAATACAACTCATCCTATAAAGTAAAATGCAGAAAAATGGTCAGATTCAGATATACTTATTTAATTCAAAGGGTTTTTTTGTGTATAGTATTTTACCAAAATCTCAGTCAACACATTACATTTAAATGCAAGTGCATGACTGTATCTAATTAACTGGACACTTAATATACTTAACACTTACTTGTATTAGGCCCACGGAGCAGAATAAGATGTGGTTCTTGTCTAAGAAGTCTACATCAAGGTTCCCATAATCCTTAAGGTAATGGAAGTGTTCAAGCCAGAATTCCACACATTCCTTTTACAGAAAACCCCAGCAGCTCTCAATACTCTGGTAGCTTGTACAATGTATGCTCTTATGTTTAATCTTTTTTATTCTTGGCATTTCAGTGCTCAGTGGATCCAGAGTAGATGGAATAAGGTGCACACCTTCTTTGCGAACATTCAGTCCCCTTGCCTTGCATTTATTGTACATCCATCTGTATCCATGCAAAGTGCCTGAGCCCTGGAGTTCTTCCTGTATAAAACTTATGATATATAACCAGTTGCTGAAATCTTTCCTGCAAAAAAGCCCATTTCTTTTCAAGATCCTTTTAAGGGTCTTCATGCTGATAATAATAATAATAATAATAATAATAATAATAATAATAATAATAATAATAATAATAATAATAATAATAGAGACAAAGAATATACAGCATTTCTTCATATTTTATGCCCAGGTGAAAATAATGTTCAGTTATATCCAGTTTGTTCATGATGGAGTTACTGATCACATCTGAGGGGACACGCCCTCTCACCTGGACACACTGACGTAAGCTGTGTGACGTAGGTGTGTTTGTGAATCGTATGTAACGGAGGTCACGTGCTGGAGATGGTGACGTATGCTGAAGTGATGTTATTGGCTGATTATGTATAAATTTGAGTGTGTTTTTATGCCTTTCTTCTTGGGAGTATATTTAACCAAGGAGAGAAATACTTAACAATAATAAGTGTCTGGAGTGTTATTTGTTAAACAGAGCAAATTAATTGATCAGGAATAAACGTAGCTAGTGTAGCAGTCATGTAACCAGCTTCCACAAATTTTCCTGTTCAACCTTAAATGGTACACGAGTTCCACATTAGCCTGGAAGAGGCTACAGGGAAAGAAAAGAGACCACCTGCCCATGGCTGCTTGAAGCTGCAGGACACAGACGGTCACTTGTGGCATGGAACTGGTGCTACTGGACCGTAGAAACACTCATTGTTTGTTTAGAGTTCGACAGTGAGTGCTTGGGTTGAGATTTGTTGTCCTACAGAGTGCAGTTCCTGCAGACACTAAGTGGGATAGCAGCTCAGCAGTATTTTTACACAAAATATTTGTTTTGGCCTCAATTTGAAAATAAAGAAAATAGGTGGTGGCTGGCCTCACAAGTATCGGAAGAGGTATGTGCTTGTCTTCACTCTCCTAGTGTCAGGAGCATTGTATGTGATAGGGGGAGGTTTCTAATGAGGTTGGGTAATTGGCACTTTCAAATACAATTGTGATAAAACAATAATCAATACAATGTTTGAAAATAAGAACAAAATGAGCACTGTGTTTACTATTAAACATGTCTATTTGGTGAACCACTGCTTCAAAATAATGCCAGCTACTCAGCAACTCAGTTAGTACTGATAATTGTACCTGGCCTGTAGCCTGACATTCTTAACAATGAGAGAGTAGGGAGTCTGAGAACTGTGTCTGTAAACTGAAACATTAATAACGACTCACTGTGCTCCTTTTATAAACAGATTGTTTATTGAAGTTAGGAGTCTGTGTGTTCTCCAGAAAGAACCAGCACTAAGATAAAAGTAACCATAACCAAGTTATAGGTCAAATTACTGGCAGTTACCCTTCAAGTTAAGAAAACAGAAACACAAGAAATAAGTGTAGTTTGGCTGTGCTCCTTGATAAAAACAAAAAACAAACAGATACACCCAAACAGTAAAACAAATTAAAATACATTTAAAGAATACCCAGTTGGCTCATGAGAGCAATACATTAAAGACAATTATGAAAATAAGGCTGAAACATGAGGCTGAAACTCTCTGCCTAAGGCCTGTTTATATACAGACTGAGGAACAAGAACGCCAGCTTTAACAGTAGTACATTGAGAGGATATGAAGAGGTTTAATTAGGCCTATAATCCCATTTAATCAGACAGTTTAAATGAAAAACAATTCCCCACTCCATATAATTTAACCATTGGTATAAAATTATGTAAATACTTGTCACATGTTGGCCTGCCTTCATGCTCCATGTTCCAGTAATTTCAAAGTGCTGAAAGTGCACTGAATAATCAAGGATAACAAAACACTATAGGCAAGAACTTCATGAAGACACTGAGAAGAAGTTAAATTAGCAGCCAAGACAAGATGATGGGTCTAAATTTACAGTGTTAAATTATGGCACAACCATTACATACATATACATTTATTTATATATATATATATATATATATATATATATATATATATATATATATATATATATATATATAGTGCACATCAGTATTTAAGAGCCACTGTCCAGAGCATCTGGATTTCTTCTCATATCTCCCTCACTCATAAGGTGTGTTTGAGGGCGTCCCTGGGTTCAAGCTTACTGTAGATGTTTTGATGCAATTCTATCAGCATCCCATCCCTCTTCTCTGTGTCCAAGAGAACTTGCTGGTTACAAAAAAAAACAAAAATAAAAACATAAAAAACTGACACACACACAAGTTGGCAAGTATTGGCAATACTTCTTTAACATAAAGTAACTTAATGCATTCATTACATTACACCCATCAGCTATAACATTGACATTATGATGGTGACCAGAGTACGTCATAGTTCTGTAATTACAGACTATAGTCCATCTGTTTCTCTGTGCATTATTAGCCAGAGGAAAAGGCTTATGTTATCTGACAAATCTGCAGGTTCAAACTACTGTGTAATGAGGAGATACCTGAAAAACAACATACCTCAATGAGCTTGTCCCTTTTCTGCAAACTCTCCCTCAGTTTTTCCTCTTCTAAACATCTCCGTGCCTTCTCAGCTTTCCATGTACGTTCTGCTTGCTTGTTCTCTTTGCTCGTCTCCCTCAGCTCCATGCGCACATCCCTCAGCTGCTCTGTTAGCTCAGCAATGGCTTGTTTGTGGCTTTGTCTTTGGTCCTAGGGAAAGCAAATGTATAAGAAATTCCTAAATTAAGAAATTAAATACATAGATGAAGTAGGCCAGTCACAGTAATGATCAACTTTTTTTTGCAGATCTTGCAGATCTCGAGATCACCCATCATGTTTTTTCTGCAAGGAGAGCCAAACACCAGACCTGGTTTACCTCAACTGCTTCACCTGAATAAACTACTTTCCGATTAAGATGCACAACACCTGTACTCCCTTCCAAAAGTATAGGAACAGTAAGCCAATATCTATTTTTGCTGAAGACTGAAAACATTAGGGTTTGACATGCGAAAAAAGATCAACATTCCAGCCTTTATTTCCAGGTATTTACATCTGGATCCGATACACAGTTCAGAATACAGCACCTTTTGTCTGAACCCACCTATTTTTTGGAACGTGATTGACAGGTGTGTTTTGTTGCCCAGTCGTGTCGTGTTTCATTGATTATTCAAACAATAAATAGCGCTGAATATCTACACTCAGTTTCAGATTTGGGTTTTACCTGTACAGAATGTAGAGTTATAGTTAGAGGAGTAACAAACATGAAAACCAGATACCTGTACTGGCCATAGTCAATACAACCGTATGGAATGTTCTGGAAAAATACTAGTAACTAGTGTATATATACAGATATCAAACAGGTAGATCAAGGAAAACAACAGCAGTTGATGACAGAAACATTGCATGTGCTGTAATGAAAGACCCTAAAATAACTGTTAGTTACATCAAGAACAGGAGGGCAGGAGTAAAGGTATCATAATCTACTGTTTGCGGAAGACTTCATAAACAACAGTACACAGACGTCTGCAACCACTAATTAGCAAGAACAGAAAGGCCAGCCTGGAATTTGCCAAGAAGTACAGAGATGAGCCTCAGACCTTTTATGGACTGGTGGGACAGAGGTTAACCTTTCATTAATGTGATAGAAAGGCTAAAGTTTGGAGAAAGATAGAATCTGCTCATGATCCCAAACATATCCCAAACATAAGAGGTCATCTGTGAAACGCGGTGTCATGGCAGTGTGTATTGTGTGTCATTGATATTGTCATGGCTTGGGCTTGCAGGACTTCTGGGACAGGCTAATTAATCATTGATGATGTGATGTAGGATGGCAGCAGTACAACGGACATCTACAACTGATTAGGAGACCCTTCATTATGCAGATAATAACCCAAAAACACTCTGGTTGAAGGTTTTAAACATGCTAAGGCCTAATCAATCTGAATCATACATAGTTGATTTGTATGTGCTAAAAAGGAGACTGAAGGGGGTAACCCCTCAAAACAAACACCACCTGAAAGAGGCTGCAATGAAAGCATCACAAAAAATGCCATTGCCAGCCAATGTTTATGCAACTTGCTTTGTGCTTTTCTGTGCATGCACTACTGCCTGTCTGCACCAGAGTTTTAATCAAAGTGTTTACTGTGCAACCCTGTTTAAGTATAATGACTATACATTTGAATGGAATTGAACTGAATTAATGTAATAAATTAAAAGAAGGTTTGATGTAGAATATTTAAAATGTTTTCAATTCCAATGTCATAATAATTTAAAGTTATATTTAAAGGAGTGTTATTGATTATATTAGTATACTGTATATTAGCATTAGATCAGTGATCTGAGAATGACCATTATTGTTTATTGCAATTATTTCGAGAACAATATATTGTCCAAAAAAAAATAGTTATGTCCGGCCTAATATGAAGTGCTTAGAGTTGCCACTAGATGGAGACCTTTTGAAAAGCGTATCTTATGGCTTAAAAAACATTTTTGTGTATATATATATATATATATATATATATATATATATATATATATATATGACACACACATACACCCATATCCAAATGAGTTATTTTTGAGTTATTTTGCTCACATCCTTGGTCAGCTTACCTGTATTAAAGCCTCTGCATCTTTTAAAGCTGTAGATAGTTTGAAGACCTCCTGTCTCAAGATGGCCATGTGCTGTTCCTGGTCTTTAAGGCAGGCTGCAAGCAGAGCCTCCTTCTCTCGCACCTGACTGGCCAAAGTAGTTTCAGCTCCACCTCCTGGCAATCCTCTGGCAATCAGGGAATCTGAGAGGGCCTGTGAGCGAGTAATATTTAAGCATGACTAGGGATATTCAGTTTGAGTTCCTGTGGGCTGGTGTCCAGTACCTGATTTTACTGCTCCAACATTGACCTGTTCACCCTTGACATTCACAAATGTTTTTTCTACTGATTGTAACATAAACCATTCAATTTCCTTAAGCAATGTTTGAACTGATGAACCAAAAGATTCTGTCATCTAAAGCAAGCAAGGGTTTAAAGTAGAAAAGGGATAGAAAAAAAGGAAATCAATCAAGTCTCAACCTGAACATCTTTGTGGGAACTTTCTAATGCCTGATGCAGATGAGAGATTAGAATGTCCTTTTCCTGTAGCACTACTCCCAGGGCAGAGTCCCGATCTTTCCATATATCCCTCTCTTTCTGCATGTCCTGCAGTGATCGTGTCTTCTCAGCCAGTTCCACCCGTAAATGCTGAGACCCAAAGTACAGAGAACAATTAATCTGAACAAATTATATGCAAGAACATTTTAATTTATACAGCAGTCATCACAAAATAAGTATCATTTGACTGTGTGGGAAATATTCTAGGAAATTTTGAGCCACGGGTCAGCAGCCAGGTTTACTGGTAAACAAACAGTGAAACTGTGTGTGTGTGTGTGTGTGTGTGTGTGTGTGTGTGTGTGTGTGTGTGTGTGTGTGTGTGTGTATGTGTGTATGTGTGTGTTTGACTTTGAACCATGTCCTCTGTGTTTGCCTTACATTGATGACATCCTGGTTACACTGGAGTACAGTGTTGAGAGTGATCAGGTCTCTGTCCCGCTCTCTGCCAGCCTGCCGGAGGGCCTCCAGCTCTTTTTGCATTCCATTTTCTCTCACCTTCAGCTCTGATAGCTCAGCCTCCACTACACTCTGAGAAAAGGCACATTACAAACAGACAATTTTATCTACCTTTTCAGTGTTAATGAGATTCAGAAAGCAGATTTGATGTGATGTGAATCTGTTTAAAGATTACAACAAACATTATAGAAAATTTCTTTTCATGTTAAAACTTTTTTAAGACTACATTCACACAGCAGGAAGACTGACCAAAATCTGATTTTCTCAACAAATCCAATCTTTTTTTAGGCAGTTCACACTGCCTTTTAACATGACCTATATCTGACATTCATCTCAACAGCTTGCATTCCCAAATGGACATGTATTTGCAAAAGCTCTCCTCACAGAGGTTCTTTCATTTCCACAGCATTAAAGGAGCAGTCACAGAGCTGCAGTGAATGACAGCTGGGCTGACCACTGAGTAAAAGGGCATATTGTTCAGGTTTGGTTTGCTTTAATGCTTGTCCCCCGCCCCACAATCTTGCTAACCCCACCATGAAAACCACCCTCAAACTTGTCGTCCATTTTCTCTTCTCTTCTGCATGCATTTATGAGGAATGCCAAGTCAGATTGATGTACAAGTCACATGAATTCCAATATGGCTGTTCAAACAGAGAAGCATTGTTGCAAATCCATTATGGATCAGATTTCAAAACCACATGGATGTGTCCGAAATTGGAATTGTAATTAAAAATGCAGGATTGTGTTTGTGTTCACACTGCCACATTGACCTCTGGATCACATATGATGAAAAAGATTGGATTTGGGCCACATTTACCTGCTGTGTGAACATGGTCCAAGAGTTGTAATTTGAGATTGTAAATATTTGTCAATGTTTTGTAATGAAGTGTAAAATGAATCATTGTATTCTGATCACCATATTCTTATTAAAGCTGGATTAGTCTCTACAGCAGAGGTAGTATAATACAAGTGATTATGAATAAGGTAGTATAAATCTGCAGTGTCCATAGCTTTGGAATTAGACTAATTCCAGACTGAAAGGTGGAGATTTAGGTCTAATTGACTGGAGCCTTCAGCAATAACAGTCCCACCTGGATTGTGTAATATTAAAACCTGCTAACAGACACGCCTTTGCAGGATGTTACTATTACATATGTGGTGTCCATAAACACATTTCAATCTGGGCCATCTGTGGTAACTGCAAACTACCTTCCAGAGCCCTACTACAACTAATCTAAAATGAATGATGCTTTGATCAGTCCTTTATGATCAGTCTGTAAACATGGTGGGATTTCAGCTCTTTGTAACACATGGGCCCATAAACTCACAATCAGCCAACTCACCTCAGGATCTAAGCACGGAGTCACATTCAAATTGCTGATGAACTTATCAGCATCTTCAATTCCTGCACCCAGCTCAGTACACAGCTTCCGGATCAAAGTTACACATTCCTAAACGACAGAAGAGCAGCATTCCAGGCTACCATTAGCAAACAATGTCCTTGATGCTTTGAATCCATAGCTTATCTCTGTTGTGACAGCTGACCTGAATGACTTTCTCCCTGCTCTTCAGTGAATGACTGAGATGGTGAATCAGTCCACTCTTATCCTCCAAGCTGTTATGCAGATGCTGCAATAGGCCATTAGAGACATGCACACAAGCACATTGATCAATAACTTGATAACAATAACTTGACCAAGAAAGAATGGCCAAAAATGGAAGTCATTTTCCTGCCTGAAGGGTAATTCTACCACATATTTCCAGGAAAGCATTCTAGAAGAACAGGTCATAACTATGTGAAGACACTGAAACACTACATAATACAAATACCACAAAAACAAAAAAACAGAACAGGACAAAAAGAAGAGCTTATAGCTGTGGTTTTTAGGGCAGGATATTAAAGAAGACAAGTTCGTGTGATATGGCAGCTGAACAGCTAGTTAATGATCCGCTTAAAGAAAACAGTCAAAGCCCAGGGCAAACTCCTCCTGCTGGAGAGGATTCCAGGAAGAGGTGTGTATGTGTGTACCTGCATTTGTGCAGCCTTCATAGAATAAAGCACACACCCTGTGTATTTGTACAAACCCTCTGCTTTTTGTTACACATCCATCACTAGTATTACTACAGGAACAGTAGAATACAGTGTTTTATATAAGGGTTGTGTGACATGTACAATATCATATTGACACTGCAAAACTGGATATTGTGACAACAACTTGCCAAAGAAAGATGGATCAGCACTTAAAATTTCAATGGCTAAACAGATAGGCATACAACTTACTTGTACACATTAAGGTCATTTGTTTAAAGTACTTTTATCCTTGCTTGCTTTTATCCATTTATCCTTGATTTGATCTTAATTTGTATAATACCCATGAATGAAACAGATAAGGTGTGTACTATTAAAAAAAGTTATGCCAACAGTGATTCTCAGTCCTGGTCCTGGAGTACCACTGCCCTGCTCGTTTAAGAGTTTTCTTGACAGAACACACCCAGTTCATTTCAGCACGGGCTTGTCATTCTGTTCATTAGTTGGATCAGGTGTGATAGAATTAGTTGAAACTCTAAAACAAGCAGGGCATTCATACTCCAGGTGCAGGATTGAGAATCACTGCCATAAAAGAACCACTTTTGGGTCCATAAAGAACCATGCATGTATTAGAGAAGTGGCAGTGTTATATAAGGATATCAATATGGCTGAGAAAGAAATTAAACTACTGTATTTGCAATTTCATACCCTATCAATATTTTAGATGAATGGCAAAAATGTGACCATAAAATGTTGCTCAATGTTATCCCAAAAAGCCTGTATGACCACATAGTTGAGTTGCCCATTTAGGGTAAACAGAATTGGATGCTAACATTAGCTCAGCATAAGAGATAAACAAGATTATGTCACCAATTTCCTTGCTAGACTGAACTGTACATGTTTTACATTCAGACTGGCATATCTTTAAAGCCATTCTCTCTACATAAGATAATGAGTATTACTTCCTCATATCTGCCATAGCCATCAACGTTTAGCCTCACTGAATTACAGTTTTACTCAAGTATAAAACTAAATGCCTCCTTGGCCATCTCATTACTGAGCAATCACGCTAAACCATCCTTTTCCAGAAGGTATAAGGGAATATTTACCCACATGTTGACTCAGACAGGACTAATATAACCAAAGGTTTTTCTTAACACTTGTTTTACAAGAGGAATTTTTACTGACATGGGAACACGCATTTGTAAAAAAATGACTGACATGGCCCATTCGGACAGGACTAAAATCACTAAGAAACTCAGGAAAACAATTACCTTACCCCACCTCCCCATATTAAACTAATATGAACTGGGCTTAAATGTGACATAGGAATAAATGGTTCAAGCGTTTTGAGGAATCTGTGTTTTGTTTTATTATCATCTGTAGCACATATATTTTGGCTCCCTGTGGCCTCCTAAAAACTGGCCTCCTGTGGGTATTAACTGTAAAACTGTGGACTCAGGCCAAATGAACTGAGGAAAGTAACATATGCACATTTTTATCTTGTTAACTTCATATTTCTTACCACTGGTAGTGAAAGCTCCGACTGATTGGTACTGGCACTCTCTGATTGGGTGCTATCCCGAAGCCTTGCTTCCAGGGTCCTGATGCAAGCCTGTGCTTGATCCAACTGTTCTTGTAACTGCGTGACTGCAAGGTGCACTCTACCTGTAGTGACCTGCAACATTTAAGACAAATTACAAAATACTCACAACATTTGGCATAATTAGGACATGTCTGTGCACTGTGATTGTGTTCAGACATCTATGCAAAACTTTGTTAAAATTACAAGATTATTCCTTGTGGAACATCAATGTAGAACTCAGTTCTCTGTAGGGGCAAGTCTACACACCTCTCTACGCAGTGGCAAAAACTCATCCCTCAGTTCAGTCAGCACATCCTCGCTCTCACCATCCACTTCATCCACCTCCTGGTTATCTCCCGCTCCAAAATTCAGCACACGCACTAACCCCATTTTAGGTGTTACCCCACCATTCCGTCCTTGAGCTCTATTCAAGATTGGGATCTGACTGCCTCTTGGAGACTGGAGTGGCTTTCCTTCAACAGTTTTCAGTTCTTGGAGAATGGCATCCAAGTTCAGAGGTTGATCTGGCCAATCAAATGGATCAGGACCATCCAGAGAGTCCATTGATTGCACTGAGCCTGTCCGTGAACGGGCTCTTAAGGAACTGCAAGAACCAGCTAAAGAGGCAGGGCTTGAGCTAATTGATGGAACTCTAGACCAGTGTAGAGGCATACTCCGAGACTTGTCCCGTGACAGACCAGAAGTAGAGAGGGCTTGTTCAGGTAGGTGACGAGGAATCCCACACACAGACTCATAATCCGAGTCGGACACTCTTAATGAGTCACAGCCCTCACAATTTTTCCCTTTATTGCATCTTTTGCCGGTTCTCTTAAAATATGGACAGGAATCTGATTTTTCAGACCAGCACTCATATGCGGAGAGAGACATATTGTCCCTCAACATCTCCCTGTATGCACTACCAGAACCAGCTTCTCCCACTTCCACATCATCCTCACTGGAGCTTCCTCTACTCTGGAAGTGTGAAGGGTGCCGCAGCCTATAAACACTACGTACCCATTGCCTCAAATGATCTCTTTCCTGAGTTAATTTCTGAATCCTCTCCCTAGACAGCACATTTACTCTGGCGATGACTGTGTCAAACTTAAACACTCTCTCTAGCACGAACACACATTTGCTACATACAAATTCCCCCCAACCATGGCCCCGTGGCACAGACTGCCCTAATATGTGGGTCAGCACAGAGAGCAGGTCCATTCCTTTATTAGGGGTGGGCAGGGTGTGAGATTTGTAGGGTAAATGAGAAGAGCCAAGAGATAATGTGCTGCCTGAAAGAAATAAGAAGAATAAACTGATCAAAACCACATGGTGCAGCACTGTAACAAATGCAAGCCTTTAGTGTCAGGTCCCCCATCATTGGTCAGTCCAAATATTGACCAGTTTGGGGTCTTGTTCATATCCTCGCTCTCCTTTCACCAATTGAATTTCAAGGAATTCCCAATTTACTCAGATTGATTGGCTAAGGAAACAAGGGGAACTAGGCATTACTCCCAAGTAGCCTAAATTGGGAAAATATTGTACCAGCCGATGATGGGTGCCCCCTACGCTAATATATACAATTAATAAATGTTTGTGTGTTCTGCATTCTTGCCTACCCCATGGGCTGTTCTGGGCAGACCTTGATGAAGGCAGTGTTTGGGCAGACCCTTTGAAGGGAGAGCGTGTTGGAGTTTGGCTGCCTTTCCTGTTCTGACCCCCAAAGAGCCATCGTCTCTGGTTACCCTGCAGGTCACACCCGCAGATGCGGCATCCTTCAGTTTTGTTCCTAGTGGTCATGGTGTTCAAAGATGTGTGGGGCCTGAAGAAATCAGAAAATGTTGTCAGGTTTGGAAAAAAGCTCATAAAAAGATGGACCAGCTGCTCGGACATAGAATAAGCCTATTTTTTGACTGCAGTGCCAAAAAAAGAATGAACACTGAAATCTCATGAAGATATGGAAATGATTACAGGTGGTCTGATTAGACACTGGGTCTTGGCACAAGATATATAGAAGGGTATAAAAGTGATTTTCCCCACTGCCCTATAAAAATGCTCTCAGGGGCTACCTTTGTAGTGTACCTCTTGGTGAGAGATTATTGACTAGAAATGCCTTTCTGACATACTCAAAGACATGTTGCCCATCTGAGAAGCAGAACGGTTGTTTTGACAAAAGGAAGGTTTGGTGTCACGGTGCCTTTTACGTGTCTTGACATTGACAGCCAACCACCACTGTATTCGTTTACTGTTGTGTCATGAACGAGAAACCTGGATTGCTACAGCCTGGAACTGCATCACCTTTAGTGTTGAATCCAGGTTCTGTTTGGGATCTGACAAAGGTATGGAAGTATGGAAAGGTATTCAAGTATGGAAGCCTTATGGTGAGCACTTCAATCTGGCCTTTGCTGTAAAGCAACACACTGCCCCAACTGCAGGTGTGATGATCTGGGGACCCACTGCATATGACAATGTGACCCCTTGTAATGATACGAGGCACACTAACTATACAGGGATATGTGTTGCAGGATGTCCTGCAACCATATGTTGCCTCTCATGGAAGAGCTTCCAACTGCCATTTTTCAGCAGGATAATGTTCCCCAACACACAGCAAAGGTTTCCCAGGAATCCGTCTGCCAGATTGCAACACTTCATTGTCCTGCCTGCTCCCCAGATAAATTGAGCATTTAAGGGACTTAAAATCTTTGGCAACCTACAAGTGTGCAGGATCTACAGACCCAGCTGTAACATCTGTGGCTAAATGGGCTGCAGGATGGCACGCCTAAACACGTATGCCTTTATGCCCAACTGTGTCTCAGTGGTTACTAGAGCCTCCTTTCCATTGTACAGTTTTCCCCAATAAACATATCTTTTCACTCTAAAATTGCAATCAAATATATACTGCATTAAAGTTTCATTTGATTCCAACAACTAATTTTGAAGTGTTATTTATCTATTTAATTATTTAAGCAAGGTTTGGATTTAAGTCTAGGATTAACCTTAATCTGACTCTGGAAAAAACTGGGAATACATGCTGCAAACTGGTTAAACACAAGTTTGCACATTTTGTTTGTTTGTTTGTTTGTTTCCCAGAAAATGTGACCTCATGCAGGAATGAGTGAGCTCATGTACTGATGGATGATTAGTTCTAGATCACAAGCACCACCAACTATTTGAAAAGGGGCTGGATGGACCCACTGTGTCACGGTGCCTCTCCAGCTCAATCCAAAGATGTTGGTGGAGTGCAGACTACATATGGTTCTACAGTTTCACAGCCCAGTGCTGGGGGCTTTCACCCCTTTGAGCAGGGCCAGTGCTCTTCTATGGTGATTATACAGAAGCTGTGTAGAGACAACAGAAACCAGTATCAGCAAAGTAGTTAGATTCAGCATATGTGGGGGGAACTAGGAGTCCACTGAAAGCTGTCCAGCTCAGACCTGGATCAGGCTGCACTGTACACGTCACAGGTTCTCTCAACAGCCAGGAGGAACCAAAGAACAGCCAACAAACATGACAGCTTCCAGGCTGAGAGTGAGAATCTGTTGACTCTCAGGCCGAGGTTACAGCAGCCCAAACAAATCTGAATCTCGGTTCACAGCGTCATTCAGGGACACGTCTTCAGGCTTCAGGTTGTTTTGATGAATGACGTTGCATATGACGTAAAATCTCGTGTTTCGGGTGAAAAACAGTAACAGAGGCAGCACTGGTTGAAATGCCTGGCTGATATTGTCCTGAACAGAGGAATAAAAGTTGGGTTTTAAGTTTTAAGACTCTAATGAAACCCTAACCCCAGGCTGAGCTTCTCGGTCTACCAGTGGTCGGACCCTCGTCCGATGGTCTGAAGAGTAGATGATGTCACTGAGCCCCCCCAGAACTGACTGCAAACTGGTGGAGAAACTGGTGAGGAGCTCTGCAGACTCCTCCACACCAGAACACACTCAAAGACTGAGAGAAAAGCCAGGAGCTCCCGAGAGTGGGAGAAAAGCCAACGTCTACGTAGAAGTTCCACCAGAAAAGCGTGACGCTGGACTGGAAACCCTGTTAGATGGATGTTTTACCTTACAGACGCGAAGAGCTCCTCCGATCTCGTCCAGGAACTGAACTGCAGTAAGGCTCTTCTGCACGCGCGACCTGGCGTGCTGACGTCACCCGGCTCATACCTGTCTGACAGAAGCTGCAGCGTCACACACCTGAAACTGTGATTATACGAGTCTGAGTTATGTTTACTGACCCCCAGAGTGGCCCGACCGAGCACTGACCTGGGAAAGGGGGTTGGACACCATCCTGACCTCTACAGCACTGTACTCG
This sequence comes from Acestrorhynchus altus, assembly GCA_034509495.1. NCBI lineage: Eukaryota > Metazoa > Chordata > Actinopteri > Characiformes > Acestrorhynchidae > Acestrorhynchus > Acestrorhynchus altus. The sequence continues at coordinate 7,969,711 of CM067517.1, forward strand.
CTGAATGCAATCAAATCCAGTAACTCCAACAAGAGCAAAAACAATGAGCATGCATACACACACACACACACTCATACTCACACAACCTGTTTGGACACACCTACTCTCTTTAACCTTTAAAGCAAAACTTGTCTAGTCCTGTAAAAACACACAACCAATAGACAGTAATTATGTAGTCATAAGGATTTGGTCTCTTTTTCATTATAAACTAAATATTTTTCTTTATTTATACAGTATATTTAATTGTATTTGATATAAACACCACATTGAGGTTCCTGAGCAGAAGGGTCTGTATGTAATAGTGCTGTAGAGACTGTTACTCCAACAAAACAAGATTAACACTTTTTAATACCCTTGATTTAAGAATGGATGAGGTGTCCCAGTATACATATATGATTTTAATATCAAATGTAGCCAAGTTATTTCATGTATATGACACTGTCAGTGTCCAATGTTTGACCGGCACGGTGTGTGTATATACTTTGTGTGTGTGTGTGTATGTATATATATATATAAAATGTGTGTGTGTAAAATATATACAGTATTTACACACAAATTACATACACACACCTTACCTTATATGAACATTCAAAGAACCATTTGCATCATTAAAAGGTTCTTTAAGCTGTTGGAGAATGGGGTGAATTGCTTGTAACAATTGTAGAACCCTTTTTGGTGCTTATACTTTTGATCGGTAGTGTACCTATATTATGCATGTTGTTAATCCAGCGATTACTTCACAGCATGATAAGTATCTGAAATTGACAGGTGTCCTGTGGGGTCCTGAACATTGAAGTACATGGTGCAAGAAGGCTAATTAGCTATGCAGAGAAACAAATGGACAGCAGTCTAATTACAGAACTACAAAGTGCTCCTGTGTGGTAAGTGAAACTGATGAACTGAAATGAACAGTGAGTGTAGAAAAAGGGAAGCCTATTTCAGACACTCATCATGCTGTGACCTCTTGATTAACAACAATATATATATTTACCAATGTTTATGTACACTACTGGGCAAAAGTTTCAGTTGGTGTGGGTGTTTTAAAACTTTTGACCAGTAGAGTGAGTATGTGTATAATTATATTTACAAAAACATTGACCAGGACTAGACTGAAGCCTTGTCCAAGAAACCAACTCTAATAGTATTAGAATAGTATAGTTTATTTAAAAAAAAAAAAAACAATTACCAGAATTTCATGTTTAGTTGATTCTCAAAGTTAAAATAAAAAATAAGGCTTTTCTGCAAATTTCAGAGCACAAATTATATTTATTTACTGATTTTAATATCTATTGAAGAAAAAAAAAAAAAAAACAATAACTTGCATTAGCAGAAGATCCTGTGAGTTGAGAGTTGGGGACTCCATGGATCATTTCTATGAGCTTTAGATGCCCATGATCCCGATGCCAGTTCACCAATTGCCCTTCCTTTGAGCATATTTGGTAGGTACTGGAAACATCTGTAAGAGCTTTTGTTTTGAATATGGTCTGACCCAGTCATCTAGGCCAGTGGTTCTCAGCCCTGGTCATGGAGTACCACTGCCCTCTTTGTTTTAGCATTTCCCCTAATTCCAGCACACCTCTTCCAACTAATGAGCTAACTGGCTAGCCCTGGCTGAGCCAAACTGGGTGTGTTCCAGCAGGAAACCTCTAAACCAAGCAGGGCACTGGGACTCCAGGACCAGGATTTAGAACAACTGATTTAGGCAACACAATATTTACACAATCTTTTTTCCTGCTTTCAACACAAGAACTGACTGGTCACTTTCTGCCCAATATGACAATGCCAACTTTTGTAACAAGATAAGTTTATTCGCTTCACTTGTCAATATTTTTTTTAAATGTTATGGTAGACCGGAATGTTTAAATCTCAAAACATTATGTTACTAATGCTCCAATATCACCAGTTTAACGAGAATTTATTCAAACTGCACCAGCACAAATTGAACAAAAAATGAAAATGAAATGTGAATGGGTGGCTGCACATCACAAACACACTATATGAACAAAAGTTTGAGGACACCCCTTATAATAGATGCATTCAGCTACTTTTAATTGTGCGCCCTTTTCTGACACAGATGTGCAAATGCACACACAGCTCATCTCTGTAGAGAAGTACTGCCAAAAGAAAAGGATTCTCTGGAGCAGAAAAACAAACCAGCACCATGTCTTATGCAAGGCATGGCCTAAAGTGGTATAAATCCCCCATTACTGAATTGTGGAGAAGAGAACGATGTTCTCTGCATTTATGGTGCTCCATCCAATACTTCTGGGATGAGGTGGGGTTAAGGTAGGGTGTAGATCATCCAACATGTTGACCTCACTAACACTGGACAGTAGAGATTTCAACAAATGCAGGATAAGCTCGTCAACATCCTTGATTCTCAAAACACAATGAATGAGTGGGTGTCCCAATACTTTTGCCCATATAGTGTATGTATTGTTTGTTAATGTGTGTGTATAAAGATTAGATGTGTCTTAAGTCAGCCACTTCTCTATGCATTCTTGGTACACAGTAATGTTCGAATGCCAGAAGACGTGACGGATTCCAGGGAACACACACTGGACCAGGTCTCCTCGGACGTCCAGTGTTTTTAGGCCGAACACATCACTGAGGTACCACTGAAGACAAGAAGAAAGAGCAGAGCAGGTTTCAGAAGAAGTAAACAGCTGTATCAGATTGACGTATGATATTTTGACAATTTAAGTGGATTATTAAATTTGTGCTTCAGCTCACATTCTGTTTTTTCATTTCAACCACTGTTTCATTGCTGTTGTAGAATCCAAATAAACTGTGAAGGTAGAAAAAAAACATAACTGCATTAAGTTTCTCAGTTCTCACACCACTAAAGCCTCTGAAACTCAACTGTCACTTTCTGTATTTCTCACATTAATTCCTGTCTACTGGGCTCCTACCAGGTTAACCCTTACCTCACTATTGTCAGTGTCTGGACACTTAAACGTATTTTGTTACATATATTTTCTATTTACAAAAAAAAAAAAAAAAAAAAAAAGAACATGACATGATGTTAATACTGAGTATATTGAGGATCTGAGTAAAGTAAATTATTTTAGGAACATAGAATCTGCATATATAAAGGAAAACGTAGAAAACTATTTTATCAAGCAAACTGAAGCATGTCATCTATGATTCAATTTACCTTATGTGACATTGCATATTATCTTTCTACCCTTTTCTATATGGTACTTATGCTGCTGCTGGAACCTTAATTTCCCTGAGGGAACCCTCCCAAGGGATCAACAAAATTCTATTCTATTCTTCTATCCTACATCAGGCGATGTGACCATTGCACATATCTACATTGCAATGACAATGCTGAAACAACATATCGTGCAAACCTGGTTTTTAACATAAAAAATATTAAACCAGTGTTAGTCCAGTGTTTCTGGAGGCACCCTTGCCCTGCACAACTATGGGCCTGGAGTGCCAGTGTCCCATACAGTTAGCTGATTTCCCTGCTCTAGACCTACTAAATCTGGCAATTAACAGATGACTTCAAGTCTGCTTGAGCAGGACAAGCACAAAACTGTGCAGGAGTGTGGCACTCCAGGACCAGAGTTGCCTAACCTTCTTTTAGAATTACCTGCTTTACACACCCCCTGCAACTCTGAAGGCTTATTAATGAGCTAGACCCAGTTTCCCAAAAGCATCTTAGCCTTAGAATGTCTTAACAGGGAGAGAAAGTGCTTTGTGTGATGCTTGCTTCACCATCTAAGGTAAATCTTTGTGCCAAGAAGCTTTTGGGAAACCCAAAGTTGAATCAGGTGTGTCGGGGGGAGGGTGAATGCTAAAATGTGCAGAGCTTTCAGGACTAAGATTGAGAAACACTACTTTTGTTACATTCAAATAAATCAACAGAAAATTCCAATTTACATGTGGAAAAAGTAAACCCCCCCCCAATTACTATACTATGCCATTAAATATATAACCCAATACCTCGATTGCCAGGGTGTAATAACACCATCATCTGGGCCTCCAATCAGCACCAACTTCTTAATGCTCATGAAATGTTTTCGCCATTCTGAAAAAGAGGAACAGAATACAGTGAACAGTTTTAGAGCACTAAAGCAGAGATATTTATACAGTGTCATTTTATACCAAAAATGGCATAAGAAATTCTACATAATAGCATTTAAAATATTTTTAAATTAGTGTGACCAGTAGTGACATATTGAATAACAGCTTTTTATAAGTCTTGTAAGAGAGATTACCTTCCAATTCACGCGTTTTTCTCTCACCATTCAAAAGGGCAAGATACTTGCTGCTCTTCAAGTACTTCACTCTCTGATGTGGATCTAAAGCAACAACATTTTATAATTGTATAAAATTAATAACTAAACAAAATAAAATGATTTATCTACATTGGACAAATCTGGCCAATACATCAAATATATTTCAAATATTTGATGCATTTAGTCTCCAGAAGAGCAGAATGTTCAGGCAATGTTATGTCTTTTTTATATACATATTTTACTGTATTTGTAAAGCTACAAAAAATAATGCTATATTTATGTATAATTTACCTAATTTGGAAATGCCAATTACCCAACTCTCCCACCATCACACAGGATACTCCCAACATTAGGAGGGTGAAGACAAGCACATGCCTCCTCCAATGCATGTGAGGACAGCCAAAGGCTGGGCCCCAAGCTCTGATGCAATGGCTGACAGACATCCGTGCCAACCAGAATCGCAGTCAATGTGATGTGGGGAGAGTACGCCATCTACCCACCCAGAAAGAGCATGGTCAATTTTGCTGATGGTAAGCAGCCTGACTCAAGATTCAAGCCTGTGGTTCATTGATTGTTCCAGAAATATTAATCTCATAAAAAACAAGTGGAATACTGTTAACAGAGAATACAAAATGCCCGTACAAAACGCCATTCCAACCCCTTACCACAAAATGAAATGCAACATTCTGAAGGCTCCTTTCACTCCATACATGAGATGAACAACACATTACATGCTAGTGCATCTCTTAAAACTAGACTATCATGAAGAAGCTATTTTTTATCATTTATTTCAAAAAGGTAAACTGTCAGATTATATTAATTATGGATAAAGTGAAATATTTTAAATTATTAGAATAATTCATTTTGAGTTGCAGGGTGCACTAACAACAGGGATGACCACAGCCTTGAGAGGACTGTCAAGAAACGTTGATTAAATAACTTGGGAGAGTTTCACAAGGAGTGTACTGAGGCTGAGGTCAGAACATCAAGAGCCACCATGCACAGAAAGTCCCTCCTGAACCAGCATCTTACCTGGGCTAAGAAGAAAAGAAACTGGCCTGTGGCTCTGTGCTTCTTTCAGTTCCCTTTTCAGAGGAACGTGAATTCAGCATTTGGAAATCAAGAGTTCTAGAGTCTCAACTCAAACCCTAGAGTCTGGAGAAAAATGAAGAGCCACAGAATCTGGAGTCCAGTGTGTTTTTGCAATCTGTGATGGTTTAGGAAGCCATATCATCATCAGCTGTGTTTAATCCATGGTCCAGAGTCAACACAGTTTATCTACTAACAAGCTTTATGGGAATGCCAACATTCTTTCTAGTAGTATTTAGCATTTGTCTATAATGCCAAAACTCCTACCAAGTGGTTTGCTTACCATGATCTTATTGCGATATATCAGCCAGCCCACTCTCTGGACCAGCTCTCCAGACACACAGTCTGAACTGAAAGCATTCACCTTCAGCAACGTGGGCTTCAGTAACATCTGAACAGTGCCACAAGCTGTCTCCATGCCACACTGCATGAATGCAGTAATTTGTGATAAAGGAGCACCAACCAAGTATTAAGTATAAAAATGAACATACTCGTCAAATATTGGACATTCCAATCTGTCCACAATTCCCATTTTAGTACATCTAAAAAGTTCTGAAAGACACACTGTGTGGTGTGGAACAGGCCAACCTCTTACCGTTCCAGAAGTTGCAGATTGAAATCTTTTGTCCCAAAGGGTTATAGCATACGTGATAAATCCCTGACTTAATATCTTTTGGAAAGACCTGCTTCAAGTAAGACGTTTCTGAAAAAGAGAGTTGATTTTCATGTAGTGAATTTTCACAAGCTAAAATCTACCTTTTTATAACAATTTATTTTTTATAATGAAATTGGAGAAGGGAAAATTATATTTAATGATTGATATGACGTGAAAATATTATTCCATTCCATAAAACTAGCTTTGAAACAGTACTAATATAATTTATGTAAATCTGTTTTTAATTACAGCAACGGAAAACTGCACTGTTTGCATGTTAAACTGACCTCCATATTGGCCAGCCAGAGGAGATGAGAGAAAAATTAGTGAATGGACATTGTGTTTGGGAAGAACAGCAATAAGTCCTCGGCATATCAAACCACCTGCAATTAACACATATAGTAAAATATAGTAAAAGATCTGAAATGAATCAACAAAAAACAAATCAATATTTAATGCTGATTCATCATTAATGTGTAAGGATCTTGGACTGAAATCAAGATGAGGGGCAGCAGACCTTGTGAGAAGCAAATGAGGTGAATTCCATCTTTGGCGCTTTCCATGATCGGCTCTACAATCTTTCTAAAGCCTTCAACCTGCTGCCACAGGGGTTTGAGACTGGCCATGTTGTCATACAAGTCTACTGTAGTCACATTGGTACTGGGGTGAGTCTGAAAAGCAAAGTGAAAAACTTGTCAAACTTTCATTTCATGACAGAATGACTTTCTGAACTGAATGACAGAAAAACTGGTTGAAAGCTGTACATCTCAATGCCAAACATCTGAGTCCACTTACTCCCTCAAATGATCTACTGCAGTGCTTCTCATTCCTGGTTATGGAATACTACTGGCCTTCATTCTTGCTCCAACACACTTCATGAGGGTTTAAGTACATCAAACCTAGATCAGGTGTTACCAGTCGAATTGAAGCTGAGAAACTCTGAGAACCATCATTCTGTAGACTGTTATCCAGTTAGAAATATTCAATTATCAGTCTAACAGAAATCAGTCTAACAAAAACTTTCTATTTATAACTTTATATATCAAATTAAAATATTTATTTCCAAGAAATTTGGAGCATTTCTAATGGTCCATTCTCCATGTTGATGCCCCATGGTATGCAAATATTTATCTGTAACTAAATCTACTCAGTTTAAAATTGGTCCATCATACACGTACAATACCTGCTCTTAAAATGCTAAAGCATCTCCACTCTGCTGTAAATGTAAATTCTGACCTTGACAGTTATATTCACCCTTTCTTTCATGTAAGAAGCTGCAAGCCATGTGTAATTTGGGGTATTCCGATGGTCACCATCTGATGTAAATGTAGATGTAAATATCGATGTAAATATCAAACACAAGAGAACATTAAATATAATGACTGTTGCAGCGAGGAACAACATTTTGTACTTTTGGATTAATGAGGTCATTCCATCTCTATATGGAGTGTATCTTCAACAAATAATCTCATGTATACTTGGATATGTATATAGTTTATATAGTCTGCATACAGCTCTCATACTTTAGAACACCTTCTGTAAAATCTGGGACGCTCACTTGGGGTATATTGAACCTACATTGTCATTTTTAAGTCAACCAAACCAGCCTTTGTTCTATTTTTATTGCATAATTACTGTAAAGCCAATTTGCTGCATCATTGCCATTTATTTATTAATGCAATGACATACTGGGGTAGAGAACAGGGTAGATTTTTCACAATTAAAGAAAAAAGAAAAAAACTGAAATCAAACATGTACTTAAACAAATGCAAATTCACAGTATATTGATGAGAAATTGTGGAACTCTGTATATTGTGGAGAAAAAATGCATGTTTATTCTAATATTTAGAACAAAATGTGGTAAAACAAACATATTTTGTTGAATATTTCTTTACTTTATATCTTTCATAATACACAGATAATACACAGGTTTCCTAAATCCTGGCCTGTCTTTTTTTTCTGTTTTTATTACAAAATTATTATAAAGCCAGTTTTTGTTTAATTTTGCCATTTATTGATATAATGATGTGGTGAGGGTGATAAAGACCATTGTTTATTTTTTATTAAACCATTTCTTTTATTTCTATTGTTAATTAAATATTCATTTTGTCATGTCGTAAAATAAATTCTATTTCAGAGTATACTGATGTGAAAGTGTATATTGTGGTAAAAACGACACTCGTTTATTCTAATATTTAGGGCAAGAAATGTGGTTCAGGCCATTTAATTGCCCATGTAAATGTATCCAATGTGGCTTTTAGAGATGTTTTAGAGATTTTTTTTTTTTAAATCAAGAACAGAACATTTCACATTCAACCACCCACAATTAATCTTCATAAACAGCAGACCAGACAATCAGTGTTTCATCCTACCTGAGTGATAAAGCTCCTGAGCTTGTTGAACTCTTTAGGTCCATCAAACAGGCCATGAACAATAATAACTGGACGATAGCCAGAAGCAGCAGCCAGTAAAAAGCAGAAAAGCACACAATGTAGCAAATACATTTCTGTTTAAAACTCTTATCTCCAAACTTCAGAGTCTCAAACCTGCTTGATTTCTCTCTAAGCTGGCAGTGAGTTTAAACTTAAAGTCTGGGGAAGCAAAAAGGTTTATTCTCAGTTTTAACTGGTGGATGATTCCACTTCTTCTTTTATCTTTTCAGGTGTTTCAGCAGAGACCATTTCCTTTCCTTTGCTTCCCTTTCCTTTCCTTTCTAAGAGAAGCGGCTCCTTTATTATAAGAACTCTAACACGCGCACGCTGGGCCCACTTCACTACGTCACTGGGAGTCTGCGACGAAGGTGCGCGTTCACGATCAGTTGACGGAGATTCAACTGCGTTAATTTGCATGATTTGCATGATTTGCATGATTTGTATATCAAAAAAAGTTTTTTTAATTAACCAGAATATTGCAGTTGTTCTTTTAACAGTACTGTCTTTGTTTAATGCATTTTACAGAGCCCCAAAAGAGTCAAGGTTAATTATTTGTTTGGTAGAGAAAAATAGAGTGAAATAAAGAGAAGTGTTTATGAAATTAAGGGAATTTTATTGTTTATCTCAATTGAGGGAATGCTTTTATGAAATGTCGTGAAGTTTAAATATGAGATTTAAATAAAAGGCACGTTTATAAATTAATTATGAAATCTTTTTATTTATTTATTTATTTATTTATTTATTTATTTATTTATATATTAAATCAAATATATTTGTATAAAATATTTTTTTAAAGTAATGTATTTATTAAATCAATTGTATTTTATTAAATACATTTTATTTATTATTATATTTATATTATTATGTTTATATTATGAAATAATATAAACATTTCACGTACATCTCTAAAATAAAACATTTCTGTGACGGTTGTTTCACCAGAGAGTGTGGAATAAACTGTTTAATCACATCCATTATTTTTTTTACAGAACACTTCATTATAATGACACTTTTGAATGTTTTTACTTACTATGAACATTGTGTTTTTTAGTCTACGATTTTTATACTAAATTATATTTCCGTTACAGTAATTCTGTGCTTTTATTTTGTCAGGTGGCGACACGGTGACCTCGGAAGTAAATAAAAAATAAACGAGTGGCGAACGTGAGTGTTGGTTAAATTCCTGCTTTTATAAAATTATTATTTCCAGGCTTTAATTAACAGATCAGATCAGACAAATGATTAGATAGAGACGATTACTGATGATTGATTAAAGACTGTCTGATCAGGACAGGCTTAACTCACACTGGTGCTTTATTTACTGGAGGTTCTGCATGACTCTCTAGCAGCTGAGAGTGAGAGAGACAGAGCGAGAGAGAGATGGAGAAAGCGCTAGAGAGGTATGCAGGGTGAGATTGAAAGATATATTGATGGAGGGAGAGATGGAGATTGAGAGAGTGATCTATAATATATATATATATATATATATATATATATATATATATATATATATATATATATATACACACACATACACTAAAGAGAGAGAGAGAGAGAGAGAGAGATGGACTGAGCACATTACTCAAGCCTTATTAATAAAAATAATGGGAGAGTTATTAAAATACAATAAACTAGAACCCAAACCTATACTGTGTGGTTAAGAAAATTAAATTATTCATTATGTAATTGCATAAACATTACCCAGGAAAAATATAGTAACAATACAGTACAAATGAAGGCTCATTGAGCCCGTGCTGTTATGTATAGGTAAAGTGTCTGTGCAAGAAGATAGATATATATTAATATTTAGATATTAATATTTATGGAATGACTTTCTTGTTTTGCTTTTCAGCCTGTAAGTATTCCTTAAATGAATATCCCAATTTAGTTAAGTGAAACACTAAAGTGCAGTTGATTTGCAAATTGGCATCACAGTGCCAAGCTCAGATGAAGCTAATAATGAGTTAAATAGAGAACACAGATGCATAAATAAGGATACTTTGTGATTGGTAAGAGTAACATTCAGACAATGTGATGTAGCTGTGTGCCCTTCCTTCAGCATGGCTAATCTGGAGCAGTGGGTGAGTGACCGACTTCACGACATCTTGGGCCTGAGTGACCGGTATGTGGCCCAGTTTATGATCGGCCTTGTGCAGAAGTCCTCCAGTCCACAGGACTTTTTGTCTCGTCTGCAGCAAACGGGCACCATTGACATTGACCAGAGTGTCACTGCATTTGCCCAAGAACTATACAACAAGGTACCAGCCTGTTTAACACCAACATGTGTTCTTTGGTAAATAATGCTTTAATAATGATGATTGATCATCTTTATTTTCTTGTGGTCAGGTCCCGAAGAAACAGGTTGTTGAGAAACCTGCTAGAGCAATAGAGCGCCATGCCATAGAGATGGAGAGGAAAAACCGTACATACACCCTTCTGGAAGACAGTGACAGTGATGGAGAGGAAGTTGGAGAAAAAGGGGGAGAGAAGAAAAGCAAGGATAAAGATAGAGGGAAGAAGAGGAAGCATCTCAGACAAAAACGGGATGACAGTCCATCGACAAGTGAGGAGGACAGAAAAAAGAGGTGAGCTGGTGATGGAGAAAGTTTCTCTGATGCTTTATTTATGAGATGTTTGATTTACAGGAAGAAATATATTGCAGATGATGTAACTCTTAACAGATATTTGGGTTTGCCCACTAATATTTACCACCATGTTACTCTATATTTTGAAAGATTTTTGCTCCAGTCGAGTATAATTAAAACAAAATAACTTTTACTCTTGCTAGGGCTGGGCAATATATCAATATTTATAACTACTGTGTATCAGGAACAGAGTGGAATTATGGGATACAATGAGTTTTAAGATTTTAAAATAAGATTTAGTTTCAATCTTGTGGAAAACCTTTTTTCTGCTCCCTCGCTCTGCTCCACTCCCTGCTCTCAGCTACTGAGTCTACTCTGCTCCCCTCTGCCCTTCATGCTGAAACACACACTATGGAGGAGGTGTATAAAGAAATGTCAATGAAATATATACATGTAGTAAAAAATGTAGAAGAAGGATTCCACAGGGTGTCCTGATTTTTTTCACATCATCATGTATCAAATTGTATATCATATATATCACCATTTAGCTAAAATATATTTATGATATGATTTTTGTCCATATTGCCCAGTCTAACTAACAGCCTAACTCATACTGAGGGAAATATCCTTACATTATCATTACATTAGACCAGTAACCTGCAACCCGACCACCACAACACAATCAGACTATGTGCAATAGCAGTTCAACAAGTGCAATAAAAACCAGTGGAGGGTTTCACAGCCTGTAGTGCACAGACCTATCCTCAGAGAGAGGTAGTGGTCCATAGTTGGCTGTCAGTGCCACTTTATCATTAAAATCTGTGTTATTTGTTTTATTTTTTATAAAAAATCAACAGATGTCATGTTCAAACTATAAAATGATCCAGACAATTAGTGAACCAGAGATGTCTTAGTTGTCTTAGATTAGTCTTAGATGTCTTTTCCAGACTACATAAAATGTGATGTGATGGTGAGATTGTTGACATTAGGTCAGACATACAGAGACAGCTTTTAGATAAAATTAAAGACGTCCACATTTTGTAACATGGAAGATCATCTTATGATAGCAATGCATCTTTACAACTTGTTTTTGGGAGATACATATGGGACAAATGTTTTCATGACATTCTATTTTTAGGCTATTCTTTGGGCTCTAATTCTCACATTTTCATACTTCCTGGTTATAAACAGTTGGGGCATGAGGTGGGAAAAGGTGGAGAACCCCTTTTTTTAGACCTAAACTAAATTACATTTTTGCAATTTTCCATTAGATTTTGTCTACTGTATTCCCTAACTGAAAAAAGACAACTAGTTAGTATAGAGGCTTTAAATTGCATGTTTTATTTTGGTTGGTATTGTTGTTAATCATGTTTGCTTGGTGTGCTCAGCACAAAGGTAGCTTCACAAGATTCAAAGAAAGCAGTGAAAGAGGAAGAAGAAGAAGAAGAGTGGGAAAAAGAGGAGCGAGAGAGGCTACAGGATCTGGAAGAGAGAGATGCCTTTGCAGAAAGAGTCAAACTAAAGGATAAAGAGAAAACAAGACACATACTTGAAAGAAATGACAAAAAGGTATGAGAACTGAAACACAATTGCAATACATTTAATCTTTAAAACCAAAAAACAGACAGAGTATACAAAAGAAACTAAACTGAACTTAACTAATATTTCTTATCTCTTCTTAGGCATATGAGGAAGCTCAGAAGAGACTGAAGTTGGCTGAAGAAGATCAGAAGAAAATGGTATGATGTTCTTCTCAACATTAGCCTGATAAAGTGACCTTGAGGAATGGCCTCTTAGATTGGTATTCAGCCTTGATTTTGATGTAGACTGCCAGCCTGATTTTGTCAACTTGAAGAACTAAAAAGATTTGGAAATGTTTGTAAGCTGTAGTTTATTAAAAAGCCTCAGTCCATGTTCTCACTTCTTCCCCACAGCTTCCCGAGCTTCGGAAAAAGTCACGATGGGATTACCTGGCCAAGCGTGAGCAAGAGAAGCTGGAAGACCTGGAAGCAGAGATTGTGGATGAAGAGTACCTCTTCTCCAGCAATACCCTCACAGATAGGGAGAGAAAAGACCTAGAGTACAAGAAAAATATCAGAGACTTGGCACGAGACTACAAAACAGCTGGAGCAAAGGAGAAAGAGGAGAGGAAGAATCGCTACTACATGCCAGAGGAGGTCAGAAATAAGGTAAGATGAAGTGAGCCGTGTGATTTTCCCAGGGTTATACTTTGTGATTATTAGCCAGATTTTAGTCATGATTTGGTAAATGGTAAATATGGCCCATTATTTATTCTTCTTCCTCCATATTTTAACTCACACCCTTCTTCAGTCCATACCTCAGAGAGACCTGGAACTGGAGTTTGAAGAGACTCCCAGAGAAGGGGGTGGGGAGCAGGGCCGTTGGGAGGAGGCACGTGTTGCTACCGCCACTTTACAGTTTGGAGCAAAAGCAGAGAGGGAGCGACGGATAAAGGAGGAGAAAGAGAAGTACCAACTAGTGCTTGAGGAGGAGGAGATGATCAACTTTGTAAGCACTGCCATCACCATGAAGGGAACGCAGTCTGAAAAGGTAGGTGCATAAATATTTTCAGTATGTTAGATTCTGTTCTTTTATCATTTGTTTTTGTTGACGTTGTCCTTCTTCAGTGATGATGTATTGAATGGAATATGAATCATTGTTAGTGTAATACAATATCTCAATTTCTGTCCCTATGATTGTTGTCAGGACACTGAGCCTGAGCTCTCTCAAGCTGAGAAACAGAAACAGTCCATTCAGGAAGTGAGACGTAGTCTACCAGTGTTTCCCTACAGAGAAGATCTCCTCTCTGCCATCCGAGACCACCAGATCCTTGTTATTGAGGGTGAGACTGGTTCTGGGAAAACCACCCAAATTCCTCAGTACCTTCTGGAGGATGTAAGTTTTTAAGAGTGAAAGTCTCATATTATTATTACTGTTCAGATGTTAAGAATTTTGCACACACCAAGAAGGAGTTGGAATTGAATGAAACTTGGTGTGAATGTTATCATGATATATTAGTGCATCTGAAACAATTAGAATACTGTGAAAATGGTCATTTTATATTAATTGCATTTAAAGTGATATATTTCAAGCTTTTTATATACTTTGATTACTAATCTATTCCAATTTGAATAAAAATGTTCTTATTTTGAAATTCTGGATTTCTGGTTTTCATGAGCTACACTGATCGACAGTAAAGCAAACAAAAAAAACTTCACTTTGTGTAATGAATATGAAAAATGACAGTTTACCTTTTTCAATGAAATTGTGATCACAAATGTGCTTTTTAATGATATTCATTTTTTTAGTTTCATTAGTATGTAAGTGATTACAATATTAGAGTAAAAGGACAAATGTATTGGAGAAAAAGGCACACTTACTTGAACCCAACCACTGTCCGATCCCAACCAGAACCTGGATTCATAATTTAAGATGATACAGTTCCAGATATATTACTCACTGCAAATAAAGTCGTAGCTGGCTGGCTGTCAGTGGCAGGACATGTAATGGGTGCTGTGACACCAGATTTCTTTTTTTGTTGAAATGAACATAGAAGTAGAGCAGTGAACAGTCTCTCACTAAAAGGTCTGCCACCCAGAAGTAGCCTCTGAGAGCCTTTTTTACTGGAGACAGAAGTAAACTGTGCATGCAGAGTTTTGCAGCAATTCTATATGGGTGGGTTTATGTTTTGTTTTTTTGCAATGAGTGTATTCATGGTAATATTATTATTGATATTATGGAGTATTAAGAATAGTTGTTTGTATTATCTAAATAAAGATATTAATTTTGTTAATAATATTGTTCACTATATAGTTATTTAGTAGGTTTAAACATTATAAACAAGACAGCAAAATATATTCAGTATTTTATTTAAAAAAATCAACAAATGATTGCAGCACAATACTACTAAACAATAAATGCTGTTCTATAATTATGTCTTTTAAATTGCACCTTTAATTATTTGCTTCTTGGTTTCATCATTTATCATTTTCTTTGAAATCCAATGCATCCAATTTATTTTATTTGTTAACTTTCTAAAAATTATTTAAAACCTGGTGCAGAATGATAGTGTTTCTGCTGCAGACATGCTTTTCTATCTACAACATTTATTATAATATTATTATAATATATTAAATGGCAGTGAATGTCATCAGCATTTGGAACATGTTCAGATATCCTACCTTTCTTTTCTCAGGGTTATACCAAAGGGGGGATGAAGATCGGCTGCACTCAACCCCGAAGAGTAGCAGCCATGTCTGTAGCAGCTAGAGTGGCACAAGAAATGTCAGTTAAGCTGGGAAATGAGGTACAAAAACAGCTGTACTGTTTTAGAGGAGATTGAGTTTACATGATGAATAGAAAAGCAGAAAGATTATGTTTTTGATGGTGTGCTTGCTTTTTTTTTACCTGTTCAGGTGGGCTACAGTATCCGATTTGAGGACTGCACGTCTGAACGCACTGTGTTGAAGTACATGACTGATGGTATGCTGCTAAGAGAGTTCCTCACTGAACCTGACTTAGCTAGCTACAGGTATTATTAACCTGCTTATTCCATCAGTCATTGAATGAATTTAAAGTTATAACACAGGCATAGATTTTTACTCAATCTTACATTAATGTTATTGAATGTCTTTTATTAGTCTGTTGCCTGTTTCAAAAACATGATTATAAAATTTGATTAAGAAAAATTCATAACTTTCCCTTCTTTTATTATTTATCTTTATTCACATGTCTCTTTTTGCCCTCTTCTCTTTCAAGTGTTATCATTATTGATGAGGCACATGAAAGGACTCTGCATACAGACATCCTGTTTGGGCTCATCAAAGACATTGCAAGGTTTCGTCCAGATCTGAAGGTTCTAATTGCCAGTGCTACTCTGGACACTGAACGTTTCTCCTGCTTCTTCGACAGTGCACCTGTTTTCAGGATACCAGGTCGCAGGTTTCCTGTTGATATCTACTATACTAAGGCATGTGTTCTACAAATACAGTCCTTTCTTTACAATAATTTGTGAAAGTTTTGAGCACTTAAACTCAGTATTTAAAACCATTGTCTTCTCAAATCAGGTTTTGGATAATATAAATAAGTATATAAGGTGTTCACCACCTTTTATGGAGAGTTAGCTTCCTGCAGGATTTAACAGTAATCCACCTCACATGATCCAATTAATTACTTCAGAAGTTCTTGATTGGTGTGTTAGATTTGGGTTGGAACCTGTAGGAAGGTAGCTCTCTAGGAGCAGGGTTGGTTACCACTGCTGTGAATGTTGTTTGTATTTATGTTAATGTTAGTGTTTATCTGAGAAGGAGTTGTTTCTATCTAGTTTTCACAGGTGACAAAAAAAAACCTTTGCATAGAACTGTTGTTCATTGAAACTTATATGTGGTTTAGCTTTGAAAAACGGTCACTTGATTGATATGAAATATGCTGTTGTTTTTCAGTGCTTCACATTAGAATGCACATTTATGATCAACAAAAAAAGATGAATTGCTTTTTTTTTTTTGTCTTTGTTGTTGTTCTTCAGGCTCCAGAGGCTGATTATCTTGATGCATGTGTAGTATCAGTTCTACAGATTCATGTTACACAACCTCCTGGAGACGTTCTTGTGTTCCTCACCGGTCAGGTCAGTCTGACAAATATTACAGTGCACACTACCTTACTGTTGAGATGTTTTTATTGTTTTTCACTTCATGACATTATCTTGCATTTATCTTTTACGTATTGTCATAATTTCATGATTAATCAAACAATAAAAATAGTGCATAATATTTTTCATTCACTTTCATTGAAGGTTAAGAAATGTTTCCCTACTTTCTTCCTTATTTTTTCAGGAAGGCAATGTTATATACTACTTAATGCTTTTGTGCTTCTCATGCATTGTTCTGTTTGTACTTGTGTTTTTTTTTGTAGGAAGAGATTGAGACTTGCTGTGAGAACTTACAGGAACGATGTAGAAGACTTGGCTCTAAGATCTCTGAGCTTATCGTCCTCCCCATCTACGCAAACCTGCCCTCAGACATGCAAGCCAAGATTTTCAACCCCACCCCTCCTGGAGCACGCAAGGTATTTTCACTTAGCACTTTTTGCCACCAGGGGGATATTCAACCCAGGGGTCAACATGAAAATAACAAGAAAACTGTTACCATGAATGCGAATCACATTACAGGAATTTGTGAATTTGTACGTTTCAGGTGGTGGTGGCCACAAACATTGCTGAAACCTCTCTCACTATTGATGGCATCATCTATGTGATCGACCCAGGCTTCTGCAAACAGAAAAGCTATAATGCCAGAACGGGGATGGAGTCTCTGATTGTCACACCTTGCTCACGGGTAAAGAAACAAAGCCAGTCTTTTGTGTGTAATTCTATATAGAGAATGTTTTTTGTCATCAGTTGTTTTCAGAAACAAAAATACTTTATCAATCCCAGAGTGAAATTGCAATTGTTGCACACTGACCAACTTCACTCACAAGAGTACGCCTCAGAATTTTATACAGGTGTGGGTGTTATGATGTTATGTTGAATGTTGCTGTATTTTTATTTAACTTAACAGGCTTCGGCCAACCAGAGGGCAGGCAGGGCTGGCCGAGTGGCTGCTGGGAAATGTTTTAGGCTCTACACAGCCTGGGCCTTCAAACATGAAATGGAGGAAACTACAGTACCTGAGATCCAAAGAACCAATCTGGGCAATGTGGTCTTGCTCCTCAAGAGTCTGGGTAAGTATGGAAATACACTTGTTTTTTTTTTTACACAGATCAACCTTAATATTAGGACCACATCCTTTTTTCTACATTCATTGTCCATATCATCAACTGCTCAGTGCAGGAGTGACACTGAGGAGTTTAAACACTCTAGCAGCACAAACCATCACCATGTCAGTGTCACTGCAGTGGAATGACTCACCATCCACATAATACCTTCTCTCTGGTTGTCCTGAGGGGTCCTGATCTTTCACCCTGTTCTTCAATCGAGTCTAACAAAAGTATGCAGAGAAATAGATTGACTGCAGTCCAGATGTCTACAGTGACTGTAGAAACAATAAAAAATGTATTTTAATAAAACACAAACACAGTTCTTAAAATATGGTCACTATCTTTGAATGTACACTTTGAATCATGAGTACGTCATACATTATTTTTACAACTGTCAATTTAGGACCAGTTTTTCCACAATGGTTGTTCAAATAGTTTTTTTTTAGACATTGCAGCACTTACAACATTCCTTTAGAAGCTTACTCATTGTTTTCATGTACAAGTACGCAACAAGTAGAACAAGTCTGTTTAAATAAGATTTCTGGAAACACCATGTCATGTGTTTAATCTTTGTCGGATGATTGTCCACCTTACCTCCTGGGAATTATCTGCTTCCAAATATTTGAGTGAATCTGTAGGAAGGCAAATGGACACATGGCAAATCAGACGTGTGCATGTGTGTGTGTCTCCCTATATATATATATATATATATATATATATATATATATATATATATATATATATATATATATATATATAAAAGCATGGCAAGGCTTTTAATTCTCATGCTGCACAAAACACAAACAGGTGCCAGATCTCACATTTGACCCAAACATTGACACTATAATTAACAATTTTTATATTGGTATTTCTGATTATTAATTTATTTCCTTGTTTCTGTTTACTCTATGTGATTCTTTAATTTGAGGACAATTTGTTTTTGGATTTCCAGGCATAAATGACCTGATCCATTTTGACTTTATGGATCCTCCTCCACATGAAACCCTGGTGTTGGCTCTAGAACAGCTGTATGCCCTGGGTGCTCTAAACCACCTTGGAGAACTTACAAAGGTATTCTATTTGTCTCGTCTTCCAGTTATTTTACTGCTGCATGTTCAAACTGCAGAGGTAGGTATTTCAGGTCTAGCATGTAAAAATCTGCTCTGACTGCCTAAAAGCTGGAACAAAATCCTGGAATGTATTGTAAGTGATGTGTACCAAGTTACACATCTAAATACACAGTATTTTGAGTTGCTGGACCTGACATACCCACCTCTGCCTAACTCTACCTGGTACAGAAACTTTGTATACATCACTTACAATAATACAGTCCATTGGTACCATTAAAGTACTGAATTTTGATACCTGGTCATGGAACTCTGTATGTACCTTATTGTACTAAGCATTGTAGTACATATGATATGGCGTGTATTGTGAATGACTATTGTGAATGACTTCTGTGGTTCTGTCCTTTGACAGCTGGGAAGGAGGATGGCTGAGCTGCCTGTGGACCCCATGCTGAGTAAAATGATCTTGGCCTCTGAACAGTGAGTCTCTGTCAGCACTATATACTAGGAAATAAAAGTTCATCAGAGTGATTCCAGAGGAACAAAAAACATTTTTGGTTCCCTAATGGCATACACTGCAATTTCCTCATTATGTCGCATTTAGTTTTGCATTTAGCAAATCTAACATGAGGTGTTTTTGTTTGTGAAGTGGACAGTAAAGAGGCGGTATTTTCACCACCTTCCCGTGTGTGTGTGTATATATAAAGAAAGAATAGATACTGGTCTATAGTTGCTGATGTATATGCTGTCTAGAGTTGGCTTCTTCATGATTGGGACCACTCTGGCAGTCTTGAAGGTAGATGGAACATGACTTGATGACAACAAGCTTGAAAGTTGTGAAAGAAAGGTCTGGAGCAATTGTCTGAAATAGTGGTGAAAGGATAGAGTCTAGTGGTCAGGTGGTTGGATTGTTAGATGTGAGAAATAAAGGCATCTATGGAAAGTGGAGAGAAACAAGACAGATTTAGGAAGAGTAGGATAAGGATCTGAATGGAGGAGTAAATAGAGAGATCATTTGAATATAACTATGAATAGCAATGTGTGTGTTTATGTGTTGGACTGCCAACCAATGAACTAATATTGATATTTCAGATACAAGTGCTCAGAGGAGGTGTTGACCATCGCTGCCATGCTGTCCGTTAACAACTCCATATTTTACCGACCAAAAGACAAAGTGGTACATGCAGACAATGCCCGCATGAACTTCGTAGTTCCAGGAGGAGACCATCTGGTGCTCCTAAATGTATACACACAGGTAAAATTCAATTGTCTTGGTGTCTAATGTTTTTCTTTTTGTTCCTCAAGTAACAAAGTTCCTTTCAAGGAACTGTCTGACTTCCTTATGACATTGGATGTGTGTTGCTGACTCTTGTAGCTGGTTCTACCTGTTGTACTGAGACTGCAGTGTCACACTATATCATCATAATTGTGTATGGTGGTGCATCCAGTAAGATCACTGAAGAACAGTGAAGCCAGTAAATCATCTGTGCCTAATACTGTTTATTTTACTTAGACTTACTTGGAATATGTAACTCTTTGAAGGTCTCTACTCTAACGGGTATAAAATGATGCCAGAATATTGTGGCTGGTTTGGCTTATGGTTTAGGTCAGTGTGCGCTTCCACCCATACTTCATTTTTATCTTTATTTTACATTTAACTATTTATTATTAATAAATATTATTATTAATACATATTAATAACTATAATATTTACTAAGGTAAACCCAACCTGCTAATAATTTCCCCATATATAACCTACAATATAAATGGGCATATTACATGTCCACATATTTTTATATACTCTTTATATTTGCTGCACATTGCTCACACACACACACACACACACACACACACACACACACACACACACACACACACACACAGCCACAGGAGCTTGTCTATTCCTCTGCAATTGGCAGCATGTCTAAGCCATATGTGGACTAGAGGAGTTTAAAGCCCCTGGCATTCAACTAAAGAGAAGTGAAACTGTGCTCTCTAGAAGGATGGTGCCCCATCCAGTATTTCTGGGATAGATTGTGGAGTCTGAGATGAGGTGGAGTGGTGATCATCCAATATCATGCATGATAACTAATCTGAATATTTCTTATGATAAAAATTAGAGCATCCTAATTTCATTTAAACCAATTAAAATGCAGTAACCTGTCCTACTTTCACAGCCAGCATTGAAAATAAGCCTTAACTTTTCCTTTACCGGACAGTGGGTGGAGAGTGGTTATTCCACACAGTGGTGTTTTGAGAACTTCATTCAGTTCCGTTCCATGAAGCGTGCCCGAGATGTAAGAGAGCAGTTGGAGGGTCTAATGGACAGAATTGAGGTGGAGGTGTGCAGTGCTAATGGAGACGGCATCCCCATCCGTAAGGTAGTTTCTCCCTGGGCATTCATTCATTTAATCATTTAATCAATGGAGTTTTCATTTGGTATAGCCTCTTTTAAGACTGTGCTGCTTTTTGAATATCTCACTTGACACACATGACATGACTCTGAAACAGTAATGCTTCTAAAGGCCCACACACACATAGTCATGTAAAAAATAAACAGGACACCCCATGAAAACCTTGGTCCTTCTAACATATTTAAACTTACACCGATCAGCTATAGCTTTATGACCACCTTGTTTCTGCTCTCAATGTCCATTTCATCAGCTCATCTTACCATACAGAAGCACGTTGTAGTTCTGAAATTACAGACTGTAGTCTGTTTGTATTTTTGTATACTTTGTTAGCCTCTGTGTTAATCTCACTTAAAATGTAATACTATTTTAGATTTTAAATTCAGAAAGGCTGAATTTTATACATTGTCCTCATTATTTTGTTGAAATGAAGATCAAATGGTCAATGTGTTCAAAAAGACAACAGTTGTCATGGGGTGTCTATGTATTTTCATGTGAAAAGGACATACCTGCACAAGTGGTTGTGCATTCAGTTGGAATGTCTGCTATTTCAGGAAATACTGAATTGAGCAGTATTTTGCTTCATAAGTAAGTTGTCCCTAATGATGGCATTGATGAGTCACTGGATGCCCTATGCTGTTAGACGGCTGGAAACAGACATATAGTGATTTCCATATAAAACCCAAAAGTGAAAGATGAAAAAGACTGTATCTGCTTGCCAAAGTCATCAGATGCTATTTTCAGACCCTACTACAAATATAGGTTGTTTTGTTTTCCATTACATAACCCAGAAGGTTGAAATGCAGCTGGTTCTGTGAGTTTCAGGTTTCAACCAGTCTATATCTGTGTTGACCTTTTGTTTTCTCTTTATTTTTTAATTTTTGTGACATAAGTTTAGGTACACTCTTTCTTGTCTCTTAGGCCATCACCGCAGGTTATTTCTACCACACGGCTCGCCTGAGTAAGGGAGGTTACAAGACAGTGAAACACCAGCAGACAGTATATGTGCACCCAAACAGCTCCCTTTTTGAGGAACAGCCTCGGTGGCTTATATACCATGAACTGGTTTTCACGACCAAGGAGTTTATGAGACAAGTGAGACACTTTAATACCTTCTACTCACATCTGTATTTTCAGTTGTTTGATTAATAAAATACAAATTTGATGGTTTTTCATGTCTTAATCCTTTTTACACTCTGCTTTCAGGTGATAGAAATAGACAGTGCCTGGCTGTTGGAGGTGGCCCCTCACTACTACAAGAGCAAAGAACTGGAGGACAGTACCAATAAGAAAATGCCTCGCAAACAGGGCAAGGCTCGGGAGGAACTGGGATAAACTGGGAACTGTTTTGTGTAAGACACTAAGGCACAAAATATAAGTCACGGCTCATTTTCAAATGAGCATTGGCTACATTCTGAGCATTGATACATGGAGTGCTACAGCAATAGCCAAATTTTCTCTGACTGCTGGTGTGCTTTATCTAGTCAAATGTCACTGTGGACCAGTTTGATTTGATGATTGACAGCACTACCTGTGTGTTTTAACAGCCAGAGTAACGTAAGAATGCATACTGAGCACAGCAGAACTGTGCATTTGCAGTGCATTGACCAGGTGTGGGCATTTGCATCCTTGTGTTGACACAAATTTGTGCACAGTCCAGCAGTGCTCACCAATCAATTTTGTAATTATTTGAAATGATGTTGAATCAGCAACTTTTGTTTAAATTTGGTTTATGTATCTTGAATTTGTATATTCATGTGTTGGTGGACAAGAATATATTTTTCAATACATGTTCTGTCTGGCATTTATTTATTTGTTTGTTTATTTTATATTAACACTGTGTGATTTTCTTTTTTCTTCACCCCCCGCACCCCTCTATCGCATACAATGTTCCTGACACTAGGAGGGTGAAGACAAGCACATGCTTCCTCCGATACATGTAAAGCCAGCCACCTCCTCTTTTCACCCTACATATTCATACGAAACCATTGGGTCCCAAGTTCCTGTACCTGTGCCAAGCAGCATTGCACTTTGTGTGATGTGTGGAGAGACCACCATCTACCCACCCAGACTCTGGCTGCCAACGGCAAGCAGCATGACCCAGAATTCGAACCTGTGATCCTCGGCTCATAGAGCTAGTGCACTATGCTAGAGCCACTCAGCTATTTTTAAACTTTTTTAACTTTAACAAAATTTTGCTTTTCAGTAATGATGGCACACTGAACAGTATTCAAAAAAGGTTGGATGGTGTTTTTAATTGTTCACTACTTTGTTAATAATTACCTTCCCCTTGCACCAGTGTAGTTGCACAAGAAATACTGCATACACTACATTGAAGAGGAAATTGTTACTATGGTCTCATTTAAGGGTAAACGTTGGATAATACATAGGTATGATTAAAAACATAGCTGTTACAGAAGCCTACTGAAACACTGCATGTACAGGCCCAAGCTGTGGGTAGAACTCACTAACCGTCATTTCTGTTTGGTTTATAACCAAAACTACTATATTTAGGCTACTACAGACCTTCACCTTCCAAATGTGACTTGTTTAGGAGTGACTGCCTTTCCTGAGGAGCTTCATTATTCACACTCTACAGCTTTGGCTTTATGTTCTACACTTCCCACCGGCAGTGTTCACAGTCAGACAGCTGCTTCTAACGAACATTATGATGCTATTTTGATGCAAACATTCAGAGTTCTAGAAAATTGCTGAACAATGACTTGCAAACACATGTCATTATATTGCAGTGTTTGTCTATCAAATACACATGCTCACTGTGCTACCTTATCTCTAACTCTTGGCTCTGGAGTCTATAATTAATGTGAAAACGAGCATATATTACAATAAAACACAATGGATGCCATACTGCACACAAATTAAGAAACATAAGCCATGTTGAGTGGGCCCACAAGCTTTATCCATGCAAACTGTGATTCCAGATAAGTAAGAACTCAGTGTATCCTACTGTAATGTATGTGCGAAGGTTCAGGTTTAGGCTACCTGGACCAGTCCAACAGGTCTGACACGTAGGTGGGGGATGTAAGTAAAGGTGATTAGAACACGAGAGAGTGACAGAGAGAGAGAGAGAGAGAGAGAGAGGGAGAGAGAGGGAGGGAGGGAAGAGAATAACATGACGGAAGAAATCCTGTTGCACAGAGAATGAGTGAAGAATGAGGAGGTGAGGAGGGTTAAAAAACACAGCAGTCTGGTTCTGCTACTTCACTGGCCTGGCCAGTAAGAAGGAGATGTACAGTTAGATTGGAGTACGTGTTGCATGCTGTTGGAGCCAACCAAGCTCAGGGTGTACCTGAGGGCTCAAACTCCACAGGTAAGGACAGTGCCAAGATCATTTTATTCCAAAGGGAAAAAAACTTTCAGTCTGTTTTACGTAACATTGCCTCTTTTTCTGGAAAGGCTGGTTCTTTGAACTGCTTCCTGGAACCAGTGGTTTCAGGAAATTGGGCAAGAAATTGAAATGTGATTCATGAGGAATGTTTGAAATTATTTGAGGCATAATTGTGAATATGCAGGAACTGTATTCAGTGAAGGTGTTTGTATTACCCACTATATTAAACATCTCTATTCAGGGCTCACACCTGTAAACTGTTTCAAATGATCAGTGAGACACTGTCTTTCTGTCATTACTGACCTTTCATTCATGGTGTGACTCAGGAATTTATGTTTGAGGTCTAATAAAAGGCATTAAGGCCATGTGATATTGACTATAATAATGAATCTGATTGGAAAAAGATGCAATTCCAATAAACCAACGAAATGCTCACCTTGTCAAATGTTCATAAAAAATAACCGCCTTTGGTGACTTGGTAAACTTAGGCTTTTGTACAATTTACAACTGCTGTGGCTGATATACAGTATAGACCTATAAGAATTAACGCCTCTGTAACATCTTAAAGACATACTATTGTAATTCTTCAAAAGAGGCTCCGTCCTAACCAGCCATAAACCAGCTCCAATCAGTTTCTGAGTAAGCTTGTCAGCCAGATATTTCTGTGAGATGAATAGGATTATTTAACTTTGGTTATCTTTGTTGATACAATTTGATTAGTAGTTATTTAACTGACAATTATATATTCTTATATTTATGTGAGTCAGTTCAATTGCTTGTCCCCACAAGTATTTTTACATTTTCATTATAAATTTCCCAGCAGGAAATTAAATTTTTCATTTTTGAAGAAAAGTCTTTATGTGTTAAACACATTAGTTACCTCGACACTACAATATTCAATACACAGAACAGTTTCCATTGTAGATGGAAGTAGTGTAAAACTGCACTTACCACACACAGTTAAATTATTCTTTGAAATACTCATACCTCAATATCAAATGTATCAAGTAAATCTACCAAAAACAACTTGGAATGCAGAATAGTACTGTCCAAAAAAAAAAAATGTAAAAAAAAAGTCAGGCCTACATCCAGTATCAACAGTGCCTTGTGAAAATATTCAATGGCCTTGAAAGCTGGCAACATCATCTTAATTCCAAATGATACATGTTTTTGCCCTTTGGTATTTATACTTGCATGCTCATTGGCACACTTGAAAATATGCTATTCTTCCAAAGAGCAAGAGGGATTAATTTTAAGATTCACGTGTTAAGATAATTTTTCTGCTGAAAGTTTTTGCCATGCTTCAGTTTCTTAGCACATGAAAGCAGGTTATATTGAGCATTTCTCTATGTATTTTAGCAGCAGTTATATAACACAATTCCTCATTCCTGCTGATGAAAAGTATGCCCAGCATAACCCATCCACCGCCATACTTCACACAGTATGTATAGTATTTTTGAGGCATGGTCAGCATTAGGCCACCAGTTCTGAAATTTGATCAAAATGTTCTATCTTGGTTCCATTTGTTGGGACATGCATTCTTATGCATTCTTGGTAAAACACCTGCTCTGCCTTTATGACTCATGTCTTGTTTATTGCCTCTATGCTGTACAAACCAGTTTTAGGCAGAGCTCTTGATGATGTTAATCATTGCACCTGCATTTTCAGCCATTGTGTAGCTGCTTAGAAGACTACATTTGGCCTAACTGATTGCATGTGTTTAGGCTCAATCTGGGAATACAGAAGATACATACTTTAACTTTAATTCAATCCATATACCTTTACCTATATTTTCATTCAACCAGTGAAAATGAATTCACATCAAACCAAAATGAATCCAACCTGTAAAAATGCAATTCAATTGGTGTATCCCATTGGCCAACACAGTACACATGACCATATCATATTTTCCTCAAAACAACTATTCTTTCAGTTGTTAAATCATTTGAATGAGGTGGGATGCTGATTATCAAACCATCCTGACCTCACTAATCTTCTTGTAATCAAATTCTCAAAGCCAAGCTCCAAAATCTATTATAAAGATGTGCCTGGACAGCAGAGAGTAGTAGTAGTAGGAACTAGGACTATATCATTACACCAATTATCATTACATAATTACACCAAAACCACTATAATTAGGTTTTTTTGTATCTTAAACATGCATGTATACACAAATGATGAAAATCAGTGGAATTCCAATTTAAGAATTTAGGTTCTTACATGACACCATATGTGGATATATTTTTGGAAAGTTTTATGTGAGTGGAGGGTTATGTGAGGATTTTATGCCATTGACAATATATTACTTGACCTTCCTCCACAGGCTGCTGGCTGCTCTAGCATCATTGAAGGCTTCAGTCATTCTCCTGTCCTCCTGACCTCTTAAGCTCTCTGCTATGGCTGACAAGAGAGAGAATAGGAGTATGCAAGGAGGGCCAGGGAACCTCAAACCCAATGTCAAACCACAGTATGACCAGAAGGCCAAAAACCAGCAAGAGTTGCAGGAGGGGAAGCCCAGAAAAAGTGACAGGCCTCTTCGGAGAAGCCGCAGCAATGATTCGGAACACCGTGGCAGGAGAAGGGAGCGAGAACGGGATAGAGGAGAAAGGAAGCAGCGGGGTCGAAGTGAAGAGGGACGGCGACGTGGCCGAGAACGGCACAGCCATCAGGAAAGACACTCAGAGGACAACCTAGATGACACCGAGTGTCCAGTGTGCTTCTGCTCTTATGACAATGTTTTTAAGACCCCAAAGCTTCTGGCCTGTGGCCACACCTTTTGCCTGGAGTGCCTGGCACGCATCAATGTTTCCTCAACAGAGATCAAGAGACTGTCCTGCCCTGTGTGCCGGGAGCTGACTGAAATACGGCATGGCCGAGACCTCCCACAGCTCAGCAACAACAAGGACATTTTCCGTAAGCTGCCCCCTCAGATGCAGAAGGCACAGTCAGTGCGCTTTGAGCGCAGCAAAGGCAAACTTGTCCTTAAGAAGCCGCCTCCAAGAAGTGGAGCCGGCAAGAGGAGCCTAAATTTGCAAGGCTTTAAAAAGCAGCAAAGGGAAGTACAACCAAGCCAAGATTTGCCTGCTGGGGTCATAGAGGAAGGTCTTGCTGCAGTCACCATAATCAATGTGGGGAGACCTCCAAACAGGGTGAGAGGACGGATGGGACGAGTCTTCCAGTCCAATTACTGCTACTATGGTCTGGTGGGCTCCATCATTGCAGTAACAGTGGCACTGATGATAGTGGGCATTTTGAGCTTTGTGGTGATGCCAAACCTGACAATTCAACGTCCACCACAAGAAGGAAACTTACTCCACCCCAACCACACTGATGGGTAGTGTTTTTTCTTTGGCACTTTTATTTTTAGAAGTCCATGCTTGCCTTGATTTTGTGTGATTGACACATGCAAATTCTTCAGAATAGGTAAATTCAAGTTGAAGTAGACAGGAAAGGAAGTTTTGTTCATCTATATGGATGCAAACAAACTGATGACTGAGCCCAAGCAAGTTCAAAGGTGAACCAAATAAACCATGTGGTGGCGGATAAACCTTATCCTTCTGTGAAACTACTACTGAATAGCTTTGCTATGATGCACTGCAGACTGTATACCTCTTGTTATGCTGGACCTTATGTAAAAATATGAAGGACTGCAGGACAGTGGGCAACCAGACAAGCCCTCTGAGGAACCTACAGGAACATAAGGGACAAATTTCCAGACAGAATGGCAGATTCATATTTCATACATACATAATATGCACTGCAACTTATGTGATAGGGGAGAATCAACACACCTGTACATGCTGTATTTTAACTATTTCTATTTTGTTTCTAATTTCGCTTTACTGCTCGAATGTAAACAAAAAGAAATACTGTTTCAATAAACAGTTAACACCAAATGATTCTGGAGGCAGGATAAACACAATTGGTTCTGAGAATAATCAATTCAAATAACAAGTGAGCGGAGCTGTACAAAAATGGATCTGCTTTATATAAGCAAGGTGTCAAATGAGTGAGATTTTTTATTTTATTTTAAGATGTTCATATGGAAAAGCAGCATTCCACAGCTTCTATCCCATCTTTTCCTTACTGCATTCCAAGACACTATCATGATGTTTTCATGTGATCGTGTCACACTAACAGGCACAGCTTCAACTCCACTATTTGGTGCATAAAATGCTCATGGTCAGCATTTATGGGTGTTCTTTCACTAACCCTTATCTTCCTTCCAAATAACATTGCAGTATTTTTGGTGATGAGTTAAATTATGTATTGGCTTACATCAATTTAAAGAATGTAAGTGGACCATTTCATCATATCACATGAAAATAATGCATTTTTTTGTATTTCTTGATTTTTTAACAGTGTAATATTTATATTATATGCTTTTTTTACATGTGATAAACTTCATCAGCCTGATAATTCTCCACAGGTGCTGCTATTAGTACTCAAATAGCTTTAGGTGTTTTGCATCAATGACACTGTGTCCTTGTTATACCTTTTTCCTATTAGATTATATAACACTGGAATCATGTTTAACTCAGAACCTGAGATCCAGTTATGTGCTATATTCTAGGTTTCATTACTCACAGTAACCTACAGACTGTCTCCTATAATAACTTTTCTCAAAATCAGTTTTATTGCCAATCCTGCAATATGTACAAGACACAGAGAATTGAAATTGCATTTCTTTCAGACCCATGGTTCAGTAATAAACAATAAAATGCATTAAATAATAAAGAAACATTAAATAAACACTAATATATACAGTAAACCTTAAATAAAAGACTATACACATATGAATGAAATCTAATGAATGAATCTAATTTTTTGGCAAATAAAAAAATGTCAAACTACAAAAACATCCGGAAAAAGGTTCCCACGGTTCTACAGTTTTAAAAAAGCTAATTAGACTATAATATTTCTGAAAGAGTTTAGTTTATTCACCCTAAAATAAACAACAATATTTTTTGTATGGATCAAGTAATGAATGACTACGAAACCAGGATGCCAGAACTGTAACATGGAACTTAATTGTGTGACTGGATGAAACTGCAAGTGACAGTTAATTTATCATATTATATATGTATATTATATGCAAGGCTACACTACATTAATCCCCAATTATAGCCCAGGATCAGACACAGTGCATAATACTACAGAAAAGGAAACATTTGATTTACCAGTGGTGGTTAGTTGGGTGAGATAGTAAGTCATAATTATGAGACATTATAATAATGAAATATGATGTCATAAAGTGATGTGGGATAACAAATATGGGATAGCAAGTTATAATAATGAGATTGCTAGTCAGAATAGAGATAAACATAATAATGAGAGGTTATAATTATGAAATGTTGTCATAATGAGAGTACATCATAGTTATGAGACAAGACATAATAATAATAAGATATTAAGTCATAATTATGAGAAGTACATCAATAAGTACATCAATAAGAGTGAGAGTTATAATAATGTGATAAGAAGTCAAATGAGATAAATAATAAGTCTTTTAGCGACTTTAACTGCACATATGTGCACTTTTTAAATGCACCATAAAGAACTGAAGTTTGGGAGAAAAAGACTCTTCGGTTCACTGTGTAAAGCCCACCCTCTGGGCCGGGGTCGAGGTTAATTATGAAGACCCCCAGTCCTGATGCTGCAAATCTCCCAGTCACGTGTCATTTTATTTCGTAACCAAACGACCTTAACTATGATAATCGATGTGTGAAGACGGGAATCTCTGCCTCAGCTCCTGCCCGTCGCCTCGGACGGACCCGCGGAACTGCGCGGGATTATTTTACCAGACTCGCGGAAGGATATTCCCAGAGTCCAGTCTGTTCCTATGAGACTGGGACCTGTTAGAGGCAGAGGAGAAACCAGGCAGAAAAGTGGGATAAAATACGTGTTAAAGGAACGCTCAACGAAGAACCCTGAAAGTTGTTTCAGGACAAAAACCTACAGGAAAGAGGTTCCGCCAGAACCGGCGGATTGATACTCTCTCAGTACAGATCGCCCCCTTTTCTGGACATGGGCTGGGGTTCAGTGTAGATGTGGGCTGTAAGAGGGACCCTGATGTGAACTCTGTCATCTTCTGCCACAGCTTCTCCCTGATAAAGAGCAGACTGCTGCAGTTCACAGAGTTTGTCTGTGATGTTGTGCTGACCAGACTGGGAGCTGTCTGGAAGAAGACCCCTGTGAATGTAAGCAGTTCAGACCTAGACCACCCCTTCTTCTAAAGTGCTACACACACACACACACACACACACACACACACACACACACACACACATATATATATATATATATATATATATATATATATAATGTGTGTGTGTGTACACACTATTTTTTGTATATATCTGCATCTATATGCATACATTAAAAAACACAAAACAGGTAAGCAAAACATTAGCAAAAGTAATAAAATATACAAAATACGCCAATGAAAGAAAGATGCTTTCAGTTCTTAGTTCTGACTAACATGCCATAACTCAAAGAAAGAAACACAGGCAATTGACTCATATATCCACAAAAAACACAAGCACTGGGGTGCAGGAAGGCTTCGTCAGGACCTCTATACTGATGAGTCAAAATTTGAAGGTAGCCTGAAGGTAGCCCTGAAGAGCACTACACATATCACTGTCTGCTTTCAACAGTGAATCATGGTGGAGGTATTCCGTAGGATTGTGGCTGTATATCTATGAAGTTGGTTATTTGTTCAAAATGAATTAGAATTTACAGCAATTGTTTCCTTGCTGAGTTTTTTTAACAGTTTATTGATGCAGTTTTAAAATTAAAGGATGGACATAATTTAGGTTTCATCTGTTAACTGTAATTTCTAGGACATTTATTGATAAATTAAAAACTTAATGTATCTTCACTTTGTAGTATTTTTCCACATGTGCCTAAAACCTTTGTACACAGTATTGTTTGTGTATGTATTGTCCACCATTTCCATATTTCTTAATCTTTATTTACATAATAATCCTGTATTTGGACGTGATTGATGTTTTGCAGAAAAATCAGTTGACTGGATGTGAAAAGTGCACTCCTGAACATACAAAGAAGAATAAACCAAGAAACATCTGGATCTGGGAACCTAAAATTGTCAGTGTTGGATTTAGTGCTGCCAGAGCTAAAGAACCAAGAAAACAACATACAAAGCCCAGTGTTGCCCTTGGTATAAACATCTGACTTTAAAACATGTAATTTGAGACATTCTAAACTCTAAATCTATAAGGCTGTGAAACCAGGAGAAATGTATTATTGGGAACTGAAAAATGTAAATAACTCTCATGGCCTCAGCTGGACTTGCAGAAGTGCAAGTGGACAAAACACTTTAAAAAAACATGTAGCAATGTTTTTATTTTTTTAGAATAATGACGTTTTCTCACTACAAAGTTTGCCAATATATAAAAACACAACCTTGATTTGTTAATTTATTTCAATAGAAAATCTACTTTTTGCACTTTTGTTGTCTGCCTGTCAGTATGCAAATGATGATGCAGTGATGCATCGCACATGATTTCAGGTACTTCACCATCTTGAAATGTAGCTTATATAATAAAACTTTTTATTGTTATTTTGGAAAGCTTTTTAAAATTCATTTTAGGACTGGACGGTGTATTGATATTTCTCCCAGCCTTTTATTTTGTAGAAAAAAGTTCATCACAAAGACATGCCACAAATCTTTTTTTTCCCAAATTCAAAACAAATACTTGCATTAGAATAAATCTGCTAATTAGTTTTCAAGAACGTAAATCATCACAGAATGTTGCAAAAGATGTTGGTTGTTCCCAGTCAACTGTCTCAAAATTCTGGACCAAGTACAAACAAAATTGGAAGCATACATCAAACCCATACCCATCCATCCTACCCATACATCAAAGCATCAAGAAACTTAAAGCAATATGTATTGAAAACAGAAAATGCAACAAACAAATGAGAAACAAGTGGCAGAAACTGGAGTCAATGTCTGTAACTGAACTGTACGAAATCGAAAACTGGATTTAAATACAGAAATGTTCAACAAAAGCCATCATTAACACGTAAACAGAAAAGAACAAGGTAACAGTGGGGTAAAGAAAAGCAATCATGGACTGTGGATGACTGGATAAATTGCAGATCTGCATTGGGCAAGGTGATGATACTGGAAATTTTGTTTGCATGACCTGCATGTCAGGTAAAGGCATGGGGGAGATGACGGTCATTACTATGCCATTACATCACAGTGCAAAATGTTACCTATATGTACACACTGATTGCAATATGCTTGTAGATCTCTGCAATTTTCCAGTTTACTCAGACTATAATAAAATACATTTATATTGTGCATTTCTAATACCTAAGGTCAGAGAGATTTAAGGAACACTTAAGACAGAGAATGAGAAAGGATGTACTTAGAGAAGAGGTAGACAAGTCTATGTGTTAATCAGTTTAATCAGATTATCTCCTGAGCATTCAGTAGTGTAGAAAGCTGCTGTGTTTAATCAAACTGCTTAATCGGACTGTGGCCGTGTCCTAAACCACATACTACTTTACTAACACCATAGAACCATACTGAATCCACTGTGAAACATATTAATTGGACGTACTATTGGACTTATGTTACTGTTTAACTTTTTGAGGGGCGATTACGGCATTGTGTAATTCAAGTATGGCTGTGTTCAAAATCACATTGTATTACACAATAACTACTAGAAGAGTTTAAGTCATAGTAGTGTTTATGTAGACAGAGTTGAAGGAGAAGTGTTAGGGCATTATAAAGCTGTAGTGTTTAATCAGACTTATTGTATTAAATGTTGAAGTGTTGAAGTATAAGTGTTTGAGAGTTATAGAGCTGTAGTGTTTAATCTGTTACTGTATTTCACGGTAAAGTGTTGAAGGATAAGAGTTAGAGGGTTGTAGGGCTGTAGTGTTTAATCAGACCCTGGGTTTCTGGAAGAGGCGGGGCTTCCATAACGAAACGTCATCCGGAAGTAAAATACACTTTCACATTCTTGGCTGAAGCCTGAAGGAGGGCGATTTGTGAGAAATGTGAAGGGAAAAGTCACAGATACCGACATTAAATAGGCGTTTTAAGGCCCCGCAGTGTGTTTGAGTGGCTGTATTTAGTCGGCAGAGTTGCAGAGACAGAGAAATGGACGGGAATGTGGCTGATGCGGATCGTCCTGATCGCCTCTCCTGTGAGTGAACGAGCTGATATTTACCTGTTTTCTGTTGTTTATTCAGCTACTGAGGACGAATCTTCGCACACAGGCTCTCATCACGCTCTGCAGCTGCTGCACTAACAGTTCGGCACTTTGTTTTAATGTTTGGGTGATCTACAGGTTAGATTATCGATTACCCTCTGCTACTCCGATCCTCCTGATCCCCCTGACCTTCATCGTGCTCTAAAGCCTGAAGTGTGTTAAAGCATTTAGTTGAGCCTGAAGTGACTCGAGTAATACGTCCTAATTCAGCTTTCACTTGTACAAACTCATATTTCAGGTCTCTATGATGAAGTGTTAATAGTAGAAGCTCTCCTTTTGGATATGAGCACTGACATTTTACAGGTAATCATATCAATAACATTTCATCAGTAATTTTACTGGTAATATCAATAATTTTACTGGTACTCATATCAATAACATTTTGTCAATAGTTTTACAGGTAATATTATCTATAATATTTTATCAATAATATTACAGGGAATATTGTCAATATTTTTTCCAGTAATGTTACTGGTAATAATATCAATAATATGTTATCAATAAAATTATCAATAGTTTTACTGCTAAAAATGTCAATAGTTATAC
Organism: Acestrorhynchus altus; assembly: GCA_034509495.1. Lineage (NCBI taxonomy): Eukaryota > Metazoa > Chordata > Actinopteri > Characiformes > Acestrorhynchidae > Acestrorhynchus > Acestrorhynchus altus. The sequence continues at coordinate 8,004,120 of CM067517.1, forward strand.
TGGTAATAAAATCAATTATATTAACAATATTATTGGTATTCATATTCATTCATAAGCATGTCTCCTCTGATGCATGTGAAGCTTATCACTACCTCTTTTGTACTGCCACCATTGCATCATTGCTGGGCAGGCAACTGGGTTCAGTGCAAGGTCTCCGTCTCCAATACAATGGCTTACAACAGCATTGCACTGGATGTGATGTGGGGAGAGAGTGACATCTAGCCAGCCAGAAAGAGCATGGTCAGTTTTGCTCTCTCTGACTCCAGCTGCTGATAGCAAGCAACATGACCCGTGATTTGAACCTGACATTTTTGCATTTAAGGCTCAGATGTGGCTCACATTTGGGCCAAATGTACATGGCAAGCTGTTTTAGCCAAAAATGACACCAGCGATACAACTGTAATTCAGTGTTTAGTAGTACAAACTCATTTTACATATCTCTCTAGTTTTTCCTAGTAGAAGCTCTCATTTTCGATATCACCAATAATAATAATAATATCAGATCTACAGATCTGTAAAGCACATGCCACATATATCAGTGTTTCAAACTGGGCATTGCTGGCCAGACAACATCTACGATACAGTGGGTAATAGATGCCTGTGCTGACCTGTGCCCACTGGGTGTGATGTGGGGAAAGGGCGCCATCTACCTACCCAGAGAAAACACTCTTGGAGCACTCTTTGCTCTCTTGGAGCACTCTTTGCTCTCTTGGACTCCGGCTGCCAATTAGATCAGGATTAAAACCTGCCGTCCGTGTGTGTATGTATGTGTGTGTGTGTGTGTGTGTGTGTGTGTGTGTGTGTGAGTAATTGTGACTAGTAAAATGTCCAGAAATTCTATTTCAAATTCTAATTTGATATTTCTATTTTTTTTAGTAATATGCATTTTAGATATGTGCAGTTTTAGATATCTACAATTCCAATTTAGACTATTAATGCTAATATTCTTACTTGTCTGTAATATCTAGAGTTACAATTTCTACTAGCTACTTCTGTTAAAAAAAATTTGTAGATTTCTGTAACTGGAGTTTTCACTACAAAAATATATTTGAGAGCAAAATTCAATGTGCTACTAAACCTTGGACTTGTATTACTGTTATAATGTTAGGCTGAAATGGCTTTTTGTCAACATGTGGAATGTATTTTGCTAACTGAAATGCGTTAGAATGAAATCCAGTTTTATTAGGAGGCCCAATGTATGCATGTATGTAGATAATTTTATTAATTTTATTATTATTCTATTTCCATTTTCCAGTTGCTGCTGAAGTTCCTCCTGTGAGCCTGTATGTAAACTTGAAAACTAAGGACTTGCAGAAGCATCTATGACCTTATACTGGAATAAGGAACATGGCCTTCTTCATTTGCCACCTATCTCAATACACATCTGACCACTTTAAAACTTTCTAACCATTTCACTAGCCAAGCATGTGATGATATTAAACTCTCTGACTTATGCCTAGGCTTTGCTTAGTGGCATCTTGTCCCAAATCTTCTTTATTTCTCACACCCTGTTCACTCTATCATATGCTGTCCTGAAGCCCTAGTCTTGTGGCGACTCAGGTGTTTTTTGGCCATGCTCTGCAAGAGAAGCTCCCTGATTATTTGTGGTGCTTTCTTGTTTGTTGCTTGGAATGCCATTCTCATATTTGTCCTCTTGGGAAGGTCTACCATTGGCCAGACGGGCAGTGGTAAGCCAGAAGAACCTGGGTATGAGGAGGGCAAAAGAGGCAAAGAAAACGGCAACATTATCAAGGAATTAATGCGGGTAATTAATGCATTTGAAACAGAACTTGAGTCACAGAATAAAATCCTTCTCCAAATCCAGAGGCATAAGTCACTGTGGGAAGAACATAGAGGTAGTGACACAGCTGTAAAGAGTAAATCAGATGATAAAGAGCCAGCTCTTGTGGTCATTCCCATCTTGGTCATAGCATGTAACAGAGTGACGGTGAAACGGTGTTTGGACAAGCTCCTGGAATACCGCCCTTCAGCTGAACTCTACCCAATCATTGTAAGCCAGGATTGTGGACATGCAGACACAGCAAATGTGATTGCCTCGTATGGCAGTCAGCTGACCCATATTAAGCAGCCTGATTTGTCGGATGTTGCAGTGCCTGTAGCACATAGGAAGTTCCAAGGATACTACAAAATCTCAAGACATTATCGTTGGGCTCTAAACCAGGTGTTCAACTCCTTCTCATATTCTTCTGTAATCGTTGTGGAGGATGATTTGGAGGTATTTGCATTATTATATATTATATATTTTTTGTTTCTTTGTTTTAGTGCTGTTTATGCAGTAAGCCTATCACTATAATTACATTATTGACTTACATATGAACGTGAATATTTTTGATGACCTCAGTATTGCTCATTTATAAACATGCTGCATAATTTTGACTGGTAGTACATATTACTAAAACCTGTGCTATTCCAGCCTTTTACCACAAAGTTAATTGCTGGCATACAATTATATCAGTCTTTTAAAATAATTTTAAAAAGACTTAAATCTTTTATTGCTGTTATTTTTGGGACAATATCTTGTTCAAAAATATACCATTTGTCATGTTATTAATGACTCTGCAAAGCCAATTAAGTTGAATAGTGTTCATTAATCATTAAGTAATGATTTATCTTTATTTATCTCATCTTTCAGGTGGCTCCCGATTTCTTTGAGTACTTTACAGCTCTCTACCCAATACTGAAAACTGACCCAAGCCTGTGGTGTGTGTCTGCTTGGAATGACAATGGAAGGGATGGATATGTTGACCCTGGTAAATCAAGCCTCTTATACAGGACAGACTTCTTTCCAGGGCTCGGATGGATGCTCTTGAAGGAACTCTGGCTCGAGCTTGAGCCAAAGTGGCCAGTTTCATTTTGGGATGACTGGATGCGCCATCCTGATCAACGGAAAGACAGGTCCTGTATTCGTCCTGAAATATCTAGAACTTTAACCTTTGGCCGTAAAGGCGTGAGTTTGGGGCAGTTCTATGACAAGTACCTCCGCTTTATTAAGCTCAATACTGAATCGGTGCCTTTTACAAAAACAGATTTGTCTTATTTGGAGAAAAAGAAATATGATGAGGGATTTGAGAAGGAGGTTTACAGTGCTCCAGTTGTAACTGTGGAAGACCTGCAAAGCAGCAAGTTATCTGGACCAGGCCCATTTCGTGTACAGTACTCCAGCCCTGAAAGTTTTAAAACCCTGGCTCGCAACCTAGGGGTCATGGATGACTTGAAGTCTGGAGTGCCACGAGCAGGATACAGAGGTGTTGTCAGTTTCTTTTCTAGAGGAAGACGGATCTACATTGCACCACCTGTTGGTTGGGAAAAGTATGATTCAAGCTGGAGTTGAGGAAGGCAGTGCCTCAACAACTTACAAGTAAAATGCGTATTTTGTTGTCAGCACAGATCACTTATACTGTCATCTACTGTGCTTTACATCTCACAGAACATGTCAGAGCAGCTTCAGAAGAAGCAGATGGCCTGGTAGTGGCTTTTAAGAGAATAGAAAAAGTTATGAACATGATGCATTTGTTAATTCCAGGGTTGGCAATGAGTCAGTTTATGTGCACTCAATAATCCAATCTTTCTGCAGTTATCTGATTAGTCAAGTGCTCTTGTAAACAACATGCTCCAAATTCTTAGATCGGAGTAAGGTACAGAAATCTTATAAAGTTGGATTGCATCTCAGTAATCTGATTTTTCAGGTCATGCATACTCTTTAACCAGGGTTCTCTTAAATTGAATAGTCTGCACATTTGTGAAAAAAAAAATCAGTGGTAATTGTGTAAGCAGTGTTTAACACAGCACCCACAAGATGGTGACAAAACCCTGAAAAGGATTTAAATATTCTCAATCTTCTAGATCAACAGTCACCAGCCTTACTCCAGGGAGTTGCCTTTCTGTAGGAATCAACTGAAAACCCAAATCTAATACAGCCTGTTCAAATTCTGGTTGTATAAATTGAGGTTGAATCTAAAGTCTGTTCTCCAGGAACATAGTTGTCCATGAGTATAGTTTGTGACCCCTATTCTAAACCAGTGTTTCTCAATCCTGAAGGCACCCGATACCCTGTATATTTTAGAGCTTTCCCTGCTCCCACCTCATCTAATTCACTAATCAGCTCATTAAGAAACCTGTTTGAGTTGAATGGGGTGTGTAGAAGTTCAAACGTGCAGGGCAGGTTTAATAAACTATTCTTGATGATCTATGTTCTTATTATGGCTTAAAGGGTAAAAAAAGATTTGCCATTAAGTGTGGCTTTATTTCACATCTTCTGTGAGATTATTGTCTGGGTACAATGCAGAAATCCAATTACTGCCTGACTCATGTAAAACCAGAGTTTGCCCATGATCTGATTATTCAAGTGCATGTAAACACTTTGATTGAATTACTGACAAAATCTAGTTTTCTACACTTTTGGGATTATTGGGAGTATGTGAAAATACTTATTGACATGAGACCAAAGAAAGTAGTGTAGATTAATTTCCTTAATTGCCTCAGGTCAACATTTTTAGGTAAAGAGAGACAGAAATATATTCTCAGCGTATGGACACAGAGATCTGTTGGGATTATTACACTAAGCTGCAATCATAAGTGTAATTTGTACTGATCAATTTTGCTTATTGTGACAAATATCATCAGACACATAATGCAAATGTTGTGTTTAAGTTACTGAAAACTGTATTCACCGATCACTTTTGCATCTCAATACTGTTTTAAGTGCCTTCAAACTCTCTTAGTGTTTTTAAATTATTATATGTGAAGTTCTAAAGTTCATGTTAAGTGGTGGTGGTGGTGGTTGATATATGTTTCAAGCAAATTGTGTAGCTTTTAAATATATATTTGCTGGGAAATATCAAATGATAGACATGACATAGACACACAATATAACATCAACATGATTATATTGCAGTCTGAGAATTTAATATGTGGCAGAAATAAAATCAAAAACATTTTGTGACTTGTATTGTCTGTGATTTTTTTTTTCGTACACAGATTTGTAATAAACCCAGAAATAGTTTACTTTATGCAACCTTGCGTATCCTGACTTTTTGTGTCAGTTGTTATCACAAAGCCACTATGATTGTTTTACTGTAAAGCCATGAAAAATAATCTTAACAGGACTGTGCACTATATATGCAAATGTTTGTGGACGGCCCTTAAAATAACTGCATTCAGCTGCACACAGTAGGGAAATATTGCCAATAGAATAGATGCCTAATGGGTGGTAAAGCCGTCATTGAGCTGTGAGATTTTAGGAGAAACAAGAATAAACATGTGTCCCAATACTTTTGTCCATATAGTATTTATAGAATTACAGATTGTTTGGATTTTCGTGGGTATATAAAGCATATATGAACTGTAAAGCATAGGTTTCTTGTTTAATTTTGATCAGTGTATATTATAGCTGAAAATATTATTTCTCATTAAAATATTTCACAAGATTAAAAGAAAAGGATGTAGAGTACAGAAATGTCCAACTTAACAAATATTAATTTACACATTCAGTACTTGCTTGGGGCTCCTTTACCATGAATTTGTGCATCAATGCAGCATGGCACGAAGATAATCCACTTGTGTATACTGCTGAGAGGTTACTGATTGCTCATCTTTGGCTCATCTGCATTGCTGGGTTGGATGTTTCTCATCTTCTACTTGGCAATACCCCACAGATTCTTAATAGCGGGAGTCACCGACCCTGCTCCTGGACAGCTACTCCACTTCTCAATGAAGTTCTTAATTGTCTAAATCAAAATCCGCTCCATTTTGACAAATCATTTGGTAGTTATTGCACTGCACTGCTGGAAACAAAAATTGACATGTCCATAAAGTAGAAAGTTGCAGGTGTAAACATGAAGTGCTCTCAAATCTGGCAGACACTACATTGACTAAAAGTAAAACTCTCAGAAAAAAATTCAGAAACTTTTGATTCTGTACCTCTCTACTCTTTCTCCAGCTTCTGGGAGCTTGAGTTGAGACTCCAGAATTAAATGTCAATTTTATTTTCCTCTGAGCAGAGGACTTTGGAGCTGTGAGCTTGATATTTGGAATGCTAAAGTTGTAGCCCCTCTCCCAGAGACATCCATGTCCACTCCTTAACAAGCTCTTCCAATTTCTTGAATGATTTTTCTTGATGATACTCTCAAGGTTGTGGTCATCCCTTTTGCTTGTGCACCTTTTCCGCTTTTATCTTCTGGACATGGTCAGCACTCCTCCCTGTGATTGTGGTAGAATGTGCTGAACTAGACAAATTTTTATACTGTTTGAATAATAATTTATCCAAAATTATCCTCCCTAATGTTGATTTAAAAAAAAAAAAAAAAAAAAGTGGTGAAAAGTGCTTCTGCGCAGTCAAGTGCCAACCTGTTTTTCTCCAAACAATACTTCTCAGCTTCTGTACTTCATCCAGTTAAACAGGTCTAATTACACTGTATGCAATGAGCTGGTCAGAGTTATTAAAGCACTGATGATATGAATGATATTCTCAGACAAGTATGTTGTGTATCAAGAAAATTTTATTATGATCAAATATTGTCATAAGTGTGCAAAAACGTATTTACAATGTACAATATTTACAAAAAGCTCTCATTTTCCCTCTATTTAAAACATGGGGAAAAAAATCCATTTTTTCCTTCTTCTCTTCCTGATGATTAATCTGTTCTTTTATTCTTTTCATCTTTTCCTTCATCTTTGCTTCTTTTTCTGCAGTTTATTCTCCTTTTTTTCCAGATGTTCTATGTTCACTTTTTTCTTCTTCTCCATCTCTTGCCCTTTCACCTCCCCCACCATCTCTGTCTCCATGATTGCTTCAGCCTCCTCTTCTAAGGCGATACGGGAAAAATACATTACAGTATTTAAAGGCATTTTCATCATACACAATATTCATCTTAATATATTGACACAAACAAAATGCTTTAGTAGTGAGTAGTTTTTAAGAATTGCTATTCAACACTGTCCCATACAAGATACAGTGATCTTCATTAAAAATTAGCTACACTTCATCCAGTTCAACAGGATGAATTACCCAAATTACAAAAAATATTGTCTTCTTGCCTACCATTAGAATCTCATCCTCAATTAATCTAAATACACTGATCTTTATTAAAAAGGAGTTGTACTTCATACGCATAAACAGGACAAATTACACTAATTCCATGAAATATTGTCCTCTTTCCTACCGTTAGAATCTCATCCTCAATGGTTACCCTGCTCTCTTCTTCCTGCTTATCCACATCCTGCTTACATGTCTCATTTTTCTCCTTCTTCTTCTTCAGCAGCTTACTCTCCTACAGATGGGCAATATAGTAAAAATAAAACATAATTATATTTAAAGACATTTTCACTATACACAATATTAATCTTCATTTAAACCTTTTATATTATAAAAACTAATTTTACTTCATTAAAATACACTTTTCGTTACCATATGATAAAATAGTCATAATGCCTACCCATAAAATATCTTCCACCATATACAGCAATCTCTGAAACTCTTCCTTATCCTTATTCCTCCACTTCTCTTCCTCTTCCATGTCCTCAATCCGTGACTCATTTGTCTTCATCACTTCACTCTCCTAGGGATGGGCGATATAGTGAGAAATCTATATGATATAAGCATGAAGGTCATTTCTAAATATTCTGTCCCGTGCACAGATCAGTTTTAGGTGTATAGAAGGTTTAGGTATTAAGTTTTATATGGTTCTACATATAGAACCATTTAAAACTAAAACATCTCACATAAAGTTAAATACTTGTCACAGAGTCAGATGGACCTTCATAATTCCAAGATGATGATATTTCAACATTTAAAGATATTCTGACAATATAAAATCTTCTTCTTCTTTCGGCTGCTCCCTTTAGGGGTCGCCACAGCGGATCTTCTCCCTCCATCTGACCCTATCCCCTGCCTCCTCTGCTGTTACACCAACCATCCTTCTAACCCGCCTTCCTCCTCTCCTCCTCAATAATCTTCAACCTACAGTAGTCTAATGTCCACCGGCACCCTGCTGGTCAACAGCACCGTTCGTTGTTAACCCGGGCCTCGACCGATCCGGTATGGCAGTCATATTTATGATCTGCATTATAGTTTTGGCACAAGTTTTACACCGGATGCCCTTCCTGACGCAACCCTCACCATTTATCAGGTCTTGGGACCAGCACCCGAAGTGCACAACGTACACCCCTAACGGCTGGTTTATTCTGACAATATAAAATATTAATCTGAATATATTAAAACAGACAAAATGCTTAAGTGGTGACAGATTCTTAAGAACTGATATTCAACACTGTCCTGAACTAAATACACTGATCATTATTGAAAACGAGCTGCACTTCGTCCACTTAAACAGGACTAATTACACTCTTTAAACAATGATGATGTCCATGATATGCCCAGAGGCACATATTGTGTTTTATGATAACTAAGTGAATTACAGTTTGATAAAATAGTCAAATAACCTACCATTAGAATTTCATCCTTATTCTTCAGCTGCCTCTCTTCTTCATTCTTGTCCTCATCCATCTTAAAAGTCACCTTCTTCTTCTTTTTCAGCTCACTCTCTATGGATAGGTGAAATAGTCAAACCAAAAATGTCACAATATTTAAAGACATTTTTACGCAATATAAATAATAATCTTGATACTATTGACACAGACAAAAGGGTACTTTAATGTGAGCAGATTCTTAAGAACTGCTATTCAAAACTGTCTAAATAAATACAATCTGTTAAAATTAGCTGCATTTCATCCCGGTTCATGATTCAATACTAATTACAAAAATAGTCATATTACTTTCTTTTTAGAATTTCCATTCTGATCTTTAGCCTCCTCGCTTCTTCTTCCTCCTTCTGCCTCTGACTCTTCCTCCTCTTGCTCCTTCTTAAATCTTTAACTCTTTCTTCCTGCTTTTCCACATCCATCTTAAATGTCACCTTCTTTTTCTTTTTCTTCTTCACTTCACTATTCTATGGATGGGCGATATGGTAAAAACATCATATGATATAAACTTTGACTCATTTCTAAATATTCTGTCCCGTGCACAGATCAGTTTTAGGTGTATAGAAGGTTTAGGTATTAAGTTTTATATGGTTCTACATATAGAACCATTTAAAACCAAAGCGGATGCATAATGTTAAATACTTGTCACAGAGTCAGATGGACCTTCAGAATTCCCAAGATGAGGATATTTCAGCATTTAAAGATATTCTGATGTGTAGTCTTCTTCTTTCTTTAAGCTGCTCCTTTAGGGAATTTAAGCCACAGTAGATCTTCTCCCTCATCTGACCCTATCCCTGCCTCCTCTGCTGTTACCAAGCATCCTTCTAACTTACCTTCTCCTCTCCTCACCTAAACTAATCCTTCCTTCTGATAGTCCTAATATCACCGGCACCCTGCTGGTCAACAGCACGTTCGTTTATTAACCGGGCTAAAACCGATCCATTATAGCAGTCCATATTTATGATCTGCATTATAGTTTAGCACAAGTTTACGGTTACCTTCTGTATAACCTCACCATTTATCAGGTCTTGGGACCCAGCATCCGAAGTGCTGGCGTACACTAACGGCTGGTTTATTCGTAATATAAAATATTAATCTGAATATATTAAAACAGACAAAATGCTTAAGTGGTGACAGATTCCTTAGAACTGATATTCAACACTGTACTGAACTAAATACACTGATCTTTATTGAAAACGAGCTGCACTTCATCCCACTTCAACAGGACTAATTACACTCTTTAAACAATGGTAGTGTCCATGATATGCCCAGAGGCACATATTGGAATTTTAGCGATAACTAAGTGAATTACAGTTTGTCTGAAATAGTCAAATAACCCTACCATTAGAATTTCATCCTTATTCTTCAATACTTTCCTCTTCTTCATTCTTGTCTCATCCATCTTAAAAAGTCACCTTCTTCTTCTTTTTCTTCTTCTTCAGCTCCCATCTCACTGGATTGGTGATAGTCAAAATAAAAATATCACAATATTTAAAGACATTTCACAATATAAATGTCATCTTGATATATTCCAAAACTGTCCCAAAATAATGAAAATCTTTATTTAAAATTGCTGTTCATCTGATTTAACAGGACTGTTATAATTACAAAAATAATGTCATATTATTATTTTCATTAGAATTTCATCCTCATTCTTCAACCTCTTCTCTTCTTCTTCTTCGTCTTCACTCTGTCACTCTTCTCCTCTTGCTCCTTCTCAATCTTCCAGCCTCTTTTATTTCTTCATAACACTTCATCTCAAATGTCACCTTCTTGTTCTTTTTTGTAGGATCCTCTCTAGGGATGATGATATGGTAAAATTAAACATCATATTTGATATTCCCAAACACAATATTAACCTGAATGCACTGATCTTCATTAAGGAGATGTACTTCATCACCTTAAACAGAATGAATTACACTAATTACATTAAAATACTGTCATTTTGCCTACCATTAGAATCTCATTCTCATTCAATACCCTCCGATCTTCTTCCTGCTTATCCATATCTGTCTTAAATGTCTCACTTTTTTATAATTCTTTGCAGCTCTCTGTCCTACAGATGGGAAATACAGTAAAAATAAATAGAATTATCATTTAGAACATTTTTTCATATACACAATAATAATCTTCATTAAAAATATTTTTATAATATAAAAACTAATTTTTGCTTTATTAAAAAATACAATACTTTTGTACCATATGATAAAATAGTCATATGCCTCTATAAAATATCATCCGCCATATCCAGCAAGCTCTGAAGCTCTTCATTCTTTTTATTCCTCCACTTCTCTTCCTCTTCCACATCCAAGATTGGGACCCTTTCTTCATCTTCTTCACTTCAGTATTCTATGGATGGGCAATATAAATTAAAAACACATCATGTGGTATAAGCATGAAGGTTCTTTCTAAATATTTTTTGTCCTATTACAGATCCAGTTTAGGTAGAAAACCATTTTGTTTAGTTTCATCAGGTTAGTCGGCAGTGATCTCCAACAATAATGTATTCCAGCTTACTGATTGTCCTAAATAGAACCAAATAATAGCATTAAAAGTAGCTCAAATGATGTTATAATTGACACAGAATAAGAATATGTGAATAACTGAATTTTGACAAAATGTCAGATGGACCTTTTATAGTTCCAAGGGGGTGACATTACAACATTTAAAGATGTTTTCACAAAACAAAATATTCATCTGAATATAGTATTAAAAACTGACCAAATACTTTAGTAGTGACAGATTCTTAAGAACACTATTCAACTCTGTCCTGAACTAAATACACTGATCTTTATTAAAAGCCAGAGCTGCACTTCATCCACTTCAACAGGACTAATTACACTCTGTGTAAAGACATGTGCAGTTTGTCCGAGTTATTTAAACAATGATGATGTTCATGATATGCCCAGAGGCACATATTGTGTTTTATGATATCTAAGTTTATTACAGTTTGATAAAATAGACAAATAGCCTACCATTAGAATTTCATCCTCATTCTTCATGCCCTCTTCTTCTTCCTCCTTCTGCCTCTCTATCCTCTTCTCCTTTTGCTCCTTCTCAATCGTCAGCCTCTTTTCTTCTTCCTGCTTTTCCACATCCATCTTAAATGTCACCTTCTTGTTCTTTTTCTTCTTTGGCTCACTCTCTCTAGGGATGGGGCGATATAATGAAAATCTATATGATATAAGCATGAGGTCATTTCTAAATATTCTGTCCGTGCACAGATCGGTTTTAGGTGTATAGAAAGGTTTTAGGTATTAAGTTTTTATATGGTTCTACATATAGAACAGAAATTTTAAATCCTAAAAACAACTCCACATAATGTTAAATACTTGTCACAGGAGTCAGATGGACCCCTTCATAATTCCAAGATGATGATATTTCAACATTTAAGAATATTTGACAATATAAAATCTTCTTCTTCTTTTCGGCTGCTCCTTTAGGGAGTAGCCTGGCCGGATCTTCTCCTCCATCTGACCCTATCCCCTGCCTCCTCTGCTGTTGCATAACCATCTTTTCTAACCTGCCTTCATCCTCTCCTCCTCCAATCATCTTCAGCCTACGGTAGTCTAATGTCCTGACACCCTGCTGGTCAACAGCACCGTTCGTTGTTAACCGGGCCTCATCCGATCCGGTATGGCAGTCATATTTATGATCTGCATTATAATTTTATTTTAAGTTTTTTACACCGGATGCCCTTCCTCACACAACCCTCACCATTTATCAGGGCTTGGGACCAGCATCCGAAGTGCATAACGTACACCCCTAACGGCTGGTTTATTCTGACAATATAAAATATTAATCTGAATATATTAAAACAGACAAAATGCTTAAGTGGTGACAGATTCTTAAGAACTGATATTCAACACTGTCCTGAACTAAATGCAGTCTTTATTGAAAACGAGCTGCGCCGTCATAAACGGACTAGTACACTCTTTAAACAATGATGATGTCCATGATATGTGAGGCACATATTGGAGTTTTATGATAACTAAGTGAATTACAGTTTGATAAAAATAGTCAAATAACCTACCATTAGAATTTCATCCTTATTCTTCATTTCTTTCCTGCTTCTTCCTTCTTGTCCTCATCCATCTTAAAAGTCACCTTCTTCTTCTTTTTCTTCTTCTTCAGCTCACTCTCCTATGGATAGGTGAAATAGTAAAAATATAATATCACAATATTTAAAGACATTTTCACAATATAAAATATTAATCTTGATATATTCAAAACTGTCCCAAACCAAATACAGAAATCTTCATTAAAATTAGCTGAATTTCATCCAGTTCAACAGGACTAATTACACCTAATTAAAAATATTGTCATATTGCTTACTCCTAGAATTTCATCCTCATTCTTCAGCCTCCTCTCTTCTTCTTCTTCGTTCTTCTGCCTCTCTATCCTCTTCTCCTCTTGCTCCTTCTCAATCTTCAGCCTCTTTTCTTCTTCCTGCTTTTTCCCCATCATCTGAAATGTCCTTCTTTTCTTTTCTTATTGGATCACTCTCCTAGGGATGGGTGATATGGTAAGGTAAAAACATCCCACAATATTTGAAATATTCCCCAAACACAATATTAACCTGAATGCACTGATCTTCATTAAAAGGAGATGTACTTCATCACCTTAAACAGAATGAATTGCAATAATTACATTAAAATACTGTCATTTTGCCTACCATTAGAACCTCATTCATTCAATGCCCTCCGATCTTCTTCCTGCTTGTCCATATCTGTCTTAAATAATATCCTTTTATAATTCTTCTAGCAGCTCTCTGTCCTACAGATGGGAAATACAATAAATAAATAGAATTATATTTAAAAGACATTTTCTTATACAATAATAATCTTCATTTAAAAATATTTTTTATAATAAAACTAATTTTTACTTTATTAAAATACAATACTTTTTTGTTACCATATGATAAAATAGTCATAATACCTACCACTCAAATATCATCTGCAATATCCAGCAAGCTCCTAGGCTCTTCATTCTTCTTATTCCTCCACTTCTCTTCCTCTTCCACATCCCAGAACCCCAGGACCCTTTCTTCATCTTCATGATATTCTATGGATAGGCGTATGGTAAAACATCATGTGGTATAAGCATGGAGGTCCTTTCTAAATATTTTGTCCTGTGCACAGATCAGTTTTAGGTAGAAACCATTTGTTTAAGTTTCATCAGGTTAGTCAGCAGTGATCTGCTGTATTATTGTATTCAAAAGCACTGATTGTCCCACAAATAGAACCAAATAACATTAAAACAGCTCAAATGATGTTATAATTGACACAGAATAAGAATATGTGAATAATTCAATTTTGACAAAAAGTCAGATGGACAACTATAATTCGAGGGGTGACATTTACAACATTTAAGATGTTTTCACAAAACAAAATATTCATCTGAATATATTAAAACTGACCAAATACTTTAGTAGTGACAGATTCTTAAGAACTGCTATTCAACTCTGTCCTGAACTAAATACACTGATCTTTTATTAAATGAGCTGCCTTCATCCCACTTCAACAGGACTAATTTACACTCTTGTGTAAGACATGTGATTTTGTTGAGGATATTTAAACAATGATGATGTCCATGATATGCCCAGAGGCACATATTGTGTTTTATGATATCTAAGTTTATTACAGTTTGATAAAATAGACAAATAGCCTACCATTAGAATTTCATCCTCATTCTTCAGCCTCCTCTCTTCTTCTTCCTCCTTCTGCCTCTATCCTCTTCTCCTCTTGCTCCTTCTCAATCTTCAGCCTCTTCTTCTTCCTGCTTTTCCCATCCATCTTAAATGTCACCTTCTTTTTCTTTTTCTTCTTGGCTCACTCTCTCTCCTAGGGATGGGCGATATATTAGAAAATCTATATGATATAAGCATGAAGGTCATTTCTAAATATTCTGTCCGTTGCTGGGTCAGTTTTGAGTGTATAGAAGGTTTTAGGTATTAAGTTTTATATGGTTTCTTATAGAACCATTTAAATCTAAACAGCTCACGCATGTTAAATACTTGTCACAGAGTCAGATGGACCTTCATAATTTAAGATGATGATATTTCCAACATTTAAGATATTCTGACAATATAAATCTTCTTCTTCTTTCGGCTGCTCCTTTGAGGTGCACACAGTGGATCTTCTCCCTCCATCTGACCCTATCCCCTGCCTCCTCTGCTGTTACACCAACCATCTTTCTAACCTGCCTTCCTCCTCTCCTCCTCAATCATCTTCAACCTACAGTAGTCTAATGTCCACCGGCACCCTGCTGGTCAACAGCACCGTTAGATTTGTTAACTTGGGCCTCGACGATCGGTATGGCAGTCATATTATGATCTGCATTATAGTTTTTGGCACAAGTTTTACACCGGATGCCCTTCCTGACGCAACCCTCACCATTTATCAGGGCTTGGGACCAGCACCCGAAGTGCACAACGTACACCCCTAACGGCTGGTTTATTCTGACAGCCTGAAATATTAATCTGAATATATTAAAACAGACAAAATGCTTAAGTGGTGACAGATTCTTAAGAACTGATATTCAACACTGTCCTGAACTAAATACACTGATCATTATTGTTAACGAGCTGCCGTCCACTTAACCAGGATAATTACACTCTTTAAGCAATGATGATGTCCATGATATCTTAGAGGCACTGTTGTGGTTTATGATAACTAAGTGAATTACAGTTTGATAAAATAGTCAAATAACCTACCATTAGAATTTCATCCTTATTCTTCAGCTGCCTCTCTTCTTCATTCTTGTCCTCATCACATCTTAAAAGTCACCTTCTTCTTCTTTTCTAACTATTCTTCCAGCTCACTCTCTATGGATGGGTGATATAGTAAAAATATAATATCACAATATTTAAAGACATTTTCACAATATACAATATTTATCTTTGATATTTTCAAAACTAAACCAAATACAGAAATCTTCATTAAAATTAGCTGAATTTCATCAGTTCAACAGGACTAGTACACTAATTACAAAAAATATTGTCATAGCCTTACTCCTAAATTTCACATCCTCATTCTTCAGCCTCCTCTCTTCTTCTTCTTCGTTCTTCTGCCTCTCTATCCTCTTCTCCTCTTGCTCCTTCTCAATCTTCAGCCTCTTTTCTTCTTCCTGCTTTTCCACATCCATCTGAAATGTCACCTTCTTTTTCTTTTTCTTATTCGGATCACTCTCCACAAGGATGGGTGATATAGTAAAATAAAAACATCACAATATTTGAGAAATACAAACACAATATTAACTTACAAGATACTGATCTTCATTAAAAAGAATATGCTTCATCACCTTAAACAGAATGAATTACCCAATAATTACATTAAATACTGTCATTTTGCCTACCGGTAGAACCTCCTTTCTCATTCAATACCCTCGATCTTCTTCCTTAGCATATCCATATCTGTCTTAAATGTCTCCTTTGCCTGAACTATTGCAGCTCTCTGTCCTACAGATGGGAAATACAGTAAAAATAAAATAGAATTATATTTAAAAGACATTTCCTATACAATAATAATCTTCATTTTAAAAATATTTTTATAATATAAAAAGCTAATTTTACTTTATTAAAATACAATACTTTTTATTTACCATATGATAAAATAGTCATAATACCTACCACTAAATATCATCCGCCATATCCTTAAGCTCTAGGCTCTTCATTCTTTTATTCTCCACTTCTCTTCCTCTTCACATCCAAGAACCCCAGGATTCCTTTCTTCATCTTCACTTCAGTATTCTATGGATGGGCAATATGGTAAAAACATCATGTGTGGTATAAGCATGGAGGTCCTTTCTAAATATTTGTCCCTGTGCACAGATCGGTTTTAGGTAGAAACCATTTTGTTTTAAGTTTCATCAGGTTAGTCAGCAGTGATCTTGCTGTGTATTCAAAAGCACTGATTGTCCCTAAATGAAGGCAAATAACATTAAAACTAGCTCAAATGATGTTATAATTGACACAGAATAAGAATATGTGAATAATTCCAATTTTGACAAAAGTCAGATGGACCTTTATAGTTCCAAGGGGGTGACATTACAACATTTAAAGATGTTTTCACAAAACAAAATATTCATCTGAATATATTAAAACTGACCAAACTCTTTAGTAGTGACCCAGATTCTTAAGAACTGCTATTCAACTCTGTCCTAGACTAAATACACACAGTCTTTATTAAAATGAGCTGCACTTCATCACTTCAACAGGACTAATTACACTCTGTGTAAAGACATGTGAAGTTTGTTCGAGTTATTTAAACAATGATGATGTCCATGATATGCCCAGAGGCACATATTGTGTTTATGATATCTAAGTTTATTACAGTTTGATAAAATGAACAAATAGCCTACCATTAGAATTTCATCCTCATTCTTCAGCCCTCCTCTCTTCTTCTTCCTCCTTCTGCCTCTCTCCTCTTCTCCTCTTGCTCCTTCTCAATCTTCAGCCTCTTTTTCTTCTTCCTGCTTTTCCACATCCATCTTCGTATCACCTTCTTGTTCTTTTTTCTTCTTGGCTCACTCTCCTAGGGATGGGCGATATAGTAAGAAATCTATATGATATAAGCATGAAGGTCATTTCTAAATATTCTGTCCCGTGCACAGATCAGTTTTAGGTGTATAGAAGGTTTAGGTATTAAGTTTTATATGGTTCTGCATATAGAACCATTTAAATCTAAAACAGCTCTATCAATGTTAAATACTTGTCACAGAGAGTCAGATGGACCTTCACTTAATTCCAAGATGATGATATTTCAACATTTAAAGATATTCTGACAATATAAAATCTTCTTCTTCTTTATTTGCTCCTTTAGGGAGTACGCCACAGTGGTCTTCCTCCTCCATCCTGACCTATCCCCTGCCTCCTGCTGCTGTTACGCAACCATCTTAACCTGCTTCCTCCTCTCCTCAATCATCTTCAACCTACAGTAGTCCACCCTGCTGGTCAACAGTACCAGAGGCAGTCATTTGTTAACCTGGGCCTCGAACAATCCGGTATAGCAGTCATATTTGCCAGTCCTCTGCATTATAGTTTAACTGAAGTTTTACGGATGTACTTCTAGCGCAACCCTCACCATTTATCAGGGGCTTTAGGACCAGCGCAGTGCTGCGTACACCCCTAACGGCTGGTTTATTCTGACAATATAAAATATTAATCTGAATATATTAAAACAGACAAAATGCTTAGTGGTGACTTGAATTCTTAAGAACTGATATTCAACACTAATCCTGAACTAAATACACGATCATTATTGAAAGCGACTGCGCCGTCCATAAAACAGGACTAATTACCTCTTTAGAAGCAATGATGATGTCCATGACTATGCCCAGAGGCATACATATTGTGTTTTTATGATAACTAAGTGAATTACAGTTTGATAAAATAGTCAAAATAACCTACCATTAGAATTTCATCCCTTGTTCTTCAGCTGCCTCTCTTCTTCATTCTTGTCCTCATCCATCTTAAAAGTCACCTTCTTCTTTTTCTTCTTCTTCAGCTCACTCTCCTATGGATAGGTGAAATAGTAAAAATATAATATCACAATATTTAAAGACATTTTCACAATATAAAATATTAATCTTGATATATTCAAAACTGTCCCAAACCAAATACAGAAAATCTTCATTAAATTAGCTGAATTTCCTCCAGTTCCATAGGACTAATTACACTAATTACAAAATATTGTCATAATGCTTACTCTAAATTTTAATCCTCATTCTTCAGCCTCCTCTCTTCTTCTTCTTCTTCGTTCTTCTGCCTCTCCTCTTCTCCTCTTGCTCCTTCTCAATCTTCAGCCTCTTTCTTCTTCCTGCTTTTCCCATCCATAAATGTCACCTTCTTTTCTTTTTCTTATTAGGATCACTCTCCTACAAAGGGATGGGTGATATGAGTAAATTAAACATCACAATATTTGAGAAATATTCCCCCAAGCACAATAATAACCTGAATACTGATCTTCATTAAAAGAGATATGCTTCATCACCTTAGAAACAGAATGAATTGCAATAATTACATTAAAATACTGTCATTTTGCCTACCATTAGAATCTCATTCTCATTCAATACCCTCCGATCTTCTTCCTGCTTATCCATATCTGTCTTAAATGTCTCCTTTTTATAATTCTTCTGTAGCTCTCTGTCCTACAGATGGGAAATACAGTAAAAATAAAATAGAATTATATATTTAAAGACATTTTCACTATACCAATATTAATCTTCATTTAAAAAATATTTTATAATATAAAAACTAATTTTACTTTATTAAAATACAATACTTTTGTTACCATATGATAAAATAGTCATAATACCTACCACTAAAATATCATCCGCCATCCAGCAAGCTCTGAGCTCTTCATTCTTTTATTCCTCCTTCTCTTCCTCTTTACATCAGAACTGAGACCTTTCTTCATCTTCACTTCAGTATTCTATGAATTGGGCAATATGGTAAACATCATGTGGTATAAGCATGGATCCTTTCTAAATATTTTTGTCCTGTGCACAGATCAGTTTTTGGTAGAGCATTTATTTAGAAAGTTTCATCAGGTTAGTCAGCGATCTGCTGTGTGTATTCAAAAGGCACTGATTGTCTAAATAGAACCAAATAACATTAAAACAGCTCAAATGATGTTATAATTGACACAGAATAAGAATATGTGAATAATTCAATTTTGACAAAAAGTCAGATGGACCTTTATAGTTCCAAGGGGGTGACATTACAACATTTAAAGATGTTTTCACAAAACAAAATATTCATCTGAATATAGTAAAACTGACCAAATACTTTAGTAGTGACAGATTCTTAGAACTGCTAATGGCTTTCTGTCTGAACTAAATACACTGATCTTTATTAAAAATGAGCTGCACTTCATCCACTTCAACAGGACTAATTACACTCTGTGTAAAGACATGTGAAGTTTGTTCGAGTTATTTAAACAATGATGATGTCCATGATATGCTCAGAGGCACATATTGTGTTTTATGATATCTAAGTTTTATTACAGTTTGATAAAATAGACAAATAACCTACCATTAGAATTTCATCCTCATTCTTCAGCCTCTCTCTTCTTCTTCCTCCTTCTGCCTCTCTATCCTCTTCTCCTCTTGCTCCTTCTCAATCTTCAGCCTCTTTTGTTCTTCCTGCTTTTCCACATCCATCTTAAATGTCACCTTCTTGTTCTTTTTCTTCTGTGGCTCACTCTCCTGGGATGGGGCGATATAGTAGTCTATGAATATAAGCATGAAGGTCATTTCTAAATATTCTGTCCCGTGCACAGATCGGTTTTAGGTGTATAGAGGTTTGGAGTAAGTTTTATATGGTTCTGCACTTGAGGCCATTTAAATCTAATATTTCATAATGTTAAATACTTGTCACAGAGTCAGATGGACCTTCATAATTCCAAGATGATGATATTTCAACATTTTAAAGATATTCTGACAATATAAAATCTTCTTCTTCTTTAGGCTGCTCCTTTGAGAATTACGCCCACAGTGGATCTTCTCCTCCATCCTGACCCTATCCCTGCCTCCTCTGCTGTTACACCAACCATCTTTCTAACCTGCCTTCCTCCTCTCCTCCTCAGTCATCTTCAACCTACAGTAGTCTAATGTCCCGACTTGCAACAGTCCAACAGCACCCGATTAGATTTGTTAACCGGGCCTCGACCCGATCCGGTATAGCAGTCATATTTATGATCTATAAACTATAGTTTTAGCACAAGTTTTACACGAGGATGCCTTCTGGCCCTTAACCCTCACCATTTTATCAGGGGCTTGGGACCAGCACCCGAAGTGCACAACGTACACCCCTAACGGCTGGTTTATTCTGACAATATAAAATATTAATCTGAATATATTAAAACAGACAAAAATGCTTAAAGTGTTGTAGATTCTTAGAACTGCTATTCAACACTGTCTGAACTAAATACACTGATCATTTTAACGAGCTGCGCCGTCACTTAAACAGGACTAATTCTGCTCTTTAAACAGCAGTGATGTCCATGATATCTTAGAGGCACATATTGTGTTTTATGATAACTAAGTGAATTACAGTTTGATAAAATAGTCAAATAACCTACCATTAGAATTTCATCCTTATTCTTCAGCTGCCTCTCTTCTTCGTCTTGTCCTCATCCATCTTAAAGTCACCTTCTTCTTTTTCTTCTTCTTCAGCTCACTCTCCTATGGATAGGTGAAATAGTAAAATATAATATCACAATATTTAAAGACATTTTCACAATATAAAAATATTAATCTTGATATATTCAAAACTGTCCCAAACCAAATACAGAAATCTTCATTAAAATTAGCTGATTTTCATCCAGTTCAACAGGACTAATTACACTAATTACAAAAAATATTGTCATATTGCTTACTCTTAGAATTTCATCCTCATTCTTCAGCCTCCTCTCTTCTTCTTCTTCCTTCTGCCTCTCTATCCTCTTCTCCTCTTGCTCCTTCTCAATCTTCAGCCTCTTTTCTTCTTCCTGCTTTTCCTTCATCTTAAATGTCACCTTCTTTCTTTTTCTTGACCGGATCCTCTCCTAGGGATGGGTGATATAGGTAAAGAATAAACATCACAATATTTGAGGAAATATTCCCCAAACACAATATTAACCTGAATGCACTGATCTTCATTAAAAGGAGATGTACATCATCACCTTAAACAGAATGAATTGTAATTACATTAAAATGCATCATTTTTGCCTCACCATTAGAACCTCATTCTCATTTCAAGCACCCTCCGATCTTCTTCCTGCTTATCCATATCTGTCTTAAATGTCTCCTTTTTTATAATTATTTATATAGCTCTCTGTCCTACAGATGGAAAATACAAGTAAAAATAAAATAGAATTATATTTAAAAGACATTTTCACTATACCACAATATTAATCTTCATTTTAAAAATATTTTATAATATAAAACTAATTTGCTTTATTAAAATACAATACTTTTTGTTACCATATGATAAAATAGTCATAATACCTACTAAGAAATATCATCCGCCATATCCCTTAGCTCTGAAGCTCTTCATTCTTTTTTATTCCTCCACTTCTCTTCTCTTCCCATCCAGAACCCCAGGACCCTTTCTTCCATCTTCCTTCAGTAACATCTATGGATAGACGTATGATAAAAACATCATGTGGTATAAGCATGAAGGTTCTTTCTAAATATTTTGTCCTGTGCACAGATCAGTTTTAGGTAGAAACCATTTGTTTAAGTTTCATCAGGTTAGTCCTTCAGTGATATTTGTGTGTATTCAAAGCACTGATTGTCTCACAAATAGAACCAAATAACATTAAAACAGCTCAAATGATGTTATAATTGACACAGAATAAGAATATGTAAATAACAATTTTGGTAAAAATGTCAGTGAACTTTATAGTTCCAAGGGGTGACATTACAACATTTATAGATGTTTTCACAAAACAAAATATTCATCTGAATATATTAAAACTGACCAAATACTTTAGTAGTGACAGATTCTTAAGAACTGCTATTCGCTCTGTCTGAACTAAATACACTGATCTTTTATTAAAAATGAGCTACTTCATCCACTTCAACAGGACTAGTACACTCTGTAAAAAGAAATGTGCAGTTTGTCGATTATTCAAACAATGATGATGTTCACTTGATATGCCCAGGAAGGCACATATTGTGTTTTATGATATCTAAGTTTATTACTGGTTTGATAAAATATGAGCAAATAACTACCATTAGAATTTTCATCCTCAATCTTCAGCCTCCTCTCTTCTTCCTCCTCCGGCCTCTCTAGCCTCTTCTCCTCTCACTCCTTCTCAATCTTCAGCCTCATTTATTCTTCCTGCTTTTCATCCATCTTAAATGTCACCTTCTTGTTCTTTTCTTCTTGAGCTCCTCTCTAGGGATGGGCGATATAGTGAAATCTATATGATATAAGCATGAAGGTCATTTCTAAATATTCTGTCCGTGCTGCACCAGATCAGTTTTGGAAGTGTATAGAAAGGTTTTGATATTAAGTTTTTATATGGTTCTACATATAGAACCATTTAATAAAACATCTCACATAAGAAGTTAATGCTTGTCACAGAGTCCAGATGGACCTTCATAATTCCAAAGATGATGATATTTCCAACATTTTAAAGATATTCTGACAATATAAAATCTTCTTCTTCTTTCGGCTGCTCCCTTTAGGGGTCGCCACAGCGGATCTTCTCCCCCCATCTCACCTATCCCTACTCCTCTGGTACACAACCATCTTTTTGTACCTTCCGCTCCCTCAATAATCTTCAACCCACAGAAATCTAACCTCCACCGGCACCCTGCTGGTCAAGCAACTTTTAGATTCGTTGTTAACCGGCCCTCAACCAGTCCAATATAGCAGTCATATTTATGATCTGCATTATAGTTTTGGCACAAGTTTTACACGGGATGCCCTTCCTGACGCAACCCTCACCATTTTATCCCAGGTCTTGGGACCAGCACCGAAGTGCTGGCGGCGTACACCCCTAACGGCTGGTTTATTCTGACAATATAAAATATTAATCTGAATATATTAAAACAGACAAAATGCTTAAGTGGTGACAGATTCTTAAGAACTGCTATTCAACACTGTCCTGAACTAAATACACTGATCTTTATTGAAAACGAGCTTGCACTTCATCCGCCAAGCAGGATAATTACACTCTCTTTAAGCAATGATGATGTCCATGATATGCCCAGAGGGCACATATTGTGTTTTATGATAACTAAGTGAATTACAGTTTGATAAAAATAGTCCGATAACTTCCATTAGAAATTTCATCCTTATTCTTCAGCTGCCTCTCTTCTTCATTCTTGTCTCATCCATCTTAAAGTCACCTTCTTCTTCTTTTTCTTCTTCAGCTCATACTCCTATGGATTGGGTGAAATAGTCAAAATAAAATATCACAATATTTAAAACTTATTTCACAATATAAATATTAATCTTGATATATATTGACACAGATAACGATGGCGCTTTAGTAGTGACGAATTCTTAAGACCTGCTATTCAAAACTGCTCCCCGACCAAATACAGAAATCTTCATTAAAATTGGCTGAATTTCATCCAGTTCCAGCAGGACTAATTACACTAATTACAAAAATATTGTCATATTGCCTCCTAGAATTTCATCCTCATTCTTCAGCCTCCTCTCTTCTTCTTCCTCCTTTACCTCTCTATTCTCTTCTCACTGCTCCTTCTCAATCTTGGCCTCTTTTCTTCTCTTTTCCACATCCATCTGAAATGTCACCTTCTTTTCTTTTCTTATTGGATCACTCTCCTAGGGGATGGGCGATATGGTAAGAGTAAAACATCACAATATTGAGAAATATTCCCCCAAACACAACATTAACCTGAATGCTGATCTTCATTAAAAGGAGATGTACATCATCTGTAAACAGAATAAATTACACTAATTACATTAAAATACTGTCATTTTGACTACCATTAGAACCTCATTCTCATTCAATACCCTCCGATCTTCTTCCTGCTTATCATATCTGTCTTAAATGTCTCCTTTTATAATTCTTCCTTGGCTCTCTGTCCTGCAGATTGGAAAATACAGTAAAAATAAAATAGAATTATATTTAAAGACATTTTCACTATACACAATATTAATCTTCATTTAAAAAATATTTTATAATATAAAAACTAATTTTACTTTATTAAAATACAATACTTTTGTTACCATATGATAAAATAGTCATAATACCTCTACTAAAATATCATCCACCATATCCAGCAAGCTCTGAAGCTCTTCATTCTTTTTATTCCTCCACTTCTCTTCCTCTTCCACATCCAGAACCCAGGACCCTTTCTTCATCTTCACTTCAGTATCCTATGGATGGGCAATATGATAAAAACATCATGTGGTATAAGCATGGAGGTCCTTTCTAAATATTTTGTCCTGTGCACAGATCAGTTTTAGGTAGAAACCATTTGTTTAAGTTTCATCAGGTTAGTCAGCAGTGATCTGCTGTGTGTATTCAAGCACTGATTGTCTAAATAGAACCAAATAACATTAAAACAGCTCAAATGATGTTATAATTGACACAGAATAAGAATATGTGAATAACTCAATTTTGACAAAATGTCAGATGGACTTTTATAGTTCGAGGGCGACATTATAACATTTTAAAGATGTTTCACAAAACAAAATATTCATCTGAATATATTAAAACTGACCAAATACTTTAGTAATGACAATTCTTAGAACTGCTATTCAACTCTGTCCTGAACTAAATACGCAGTCTTTATTAAAATAGCTGCACTTCATCACTTCAACAGGACTAATTACACTCTGTGGCAAGGCATGTGCAGTTTGTCGAGTTATTTTAAGCAATGATGATGTTAAGCAGTATGCCCAGAGGCACATATTGTGTTTTCTTGATATCCTAAGTTTATTACGGTTTGATAAAATAGACAAATAGCCTACCATTAGAATTTCATCCTCATTCTTCAGCCTCCTCTCTTCTTCTTCCTCCTTCTGCCTCTCTATCCTCTTCTCCTCTTGCTCCTTCGTCTTCCTTCCTCTTTTCTTCTTGCTCTTTTCCCTTCCATCTTAAATGTGCCTTCTTTGTTCTTTTTTCTTCTTGGCTCACTCTCCTAGGGATGGGCGATATAGTGAAAATATATGATATAAGCATGGTCATTTCTAAATATTCTGTCCCGTGCACCAGATCAGTTTTGGAAATTCGTATAGAGGTTTTAGGTATTAAGTTTTATATGGTTCTACATATAGAACCATTTTAAAACTAAAACTTATCTCACATAAGTTAAATACTTGTCACAGGTCAGATGGACCTTCATAATTCCAAGATGATGATATTTCCTTATTTAAAGATATTCTGAAACCAATATAAAATCTTCTTCTTCTTTCGGCTGCTCCCTTTAGGGGTCGCCACAGCGGATCTTCTCCCCCCATCTCACCCTATCCCCTGCCTCCTCTGCTGTTACACCCCAACCATCTTTCCTAACCTTCCGCTCCTCCTCAATAATCTTCAACCTACGTCTAATGTCACGGCACCTGTAGTCAACAGCACGTTAATTTGTTAACCGGGCGCCGACGATCGGTATAGCAGTCATATTTATGATCTGCATTATAGTTTTTGCACCGTTTTAAAGTTTTACGACGGATGCCCTTCCTGATGTAACCCTCACCATTTATCCGGTCTTGGGACCAGCATCCGAAGTGCATAACGTACACCTCTAACGGCTGGTTTATTCTGACAATATAAAATATTAATCTGAATATATTAAAACAGACAAAATGCTTAAAAGTGTTGACAGATTCTTAGAACTGCTTTTCTTCAACACTGTCTGAACTAAATACACTGATCTTTATTGAAAACAAGCTGCACTTCATCCATAAACGGAATGATACACTCTTTAAACAATGATGATGTCCTTGATATGCCCAGAGGCACATATTACATGTTTTATGATAACTAAGTGAATTACAGTTTGATAAAATAGTCAAATAACCTACCATTAGAATTTCATCCTTATTCTTCAGCTGCCTCTCTTCTTCATTCTTGTCCTCATCCATCTTAAAAGTCACCTTCTTCTTCTTTTTCTTCTTCTTCAGCTCACTCTCCTATGGATAGGCGAAATAGTCAAAATAAAATATCACAATATTTAAAGACATTTTTACAATATAAAATATTAATCTTGATATATTGACACAGATAGCATTAGCTTTAGTAGTGACAGATTCTTAAGACTTCACTATTCAACTGTCCCCAAACCAAATACAAGAAATCTTCATTAAAATTAGCTGAATTTCATCCCAGTTCAACAGGACTAATTACACCTAATTACAAAAAATATTGTCATATTGCTTACTCTAAATTTCATCCCCTCATTCTTCAGCCTCCTCTCTTCTTCTTCCTCCTTCTGCCTCTCTATTCTCGCCTCCTCTTGCTCCTTCTCCAATCTTCAGCCTCTTTTCTTCTTCACTGCTTTTCCACATCCATCTGAAATGTCACCTTCTTTTCTTTTTCTTGACCGGATCACTCTCCTAGGGATGGGCGTATAGTAAGAATAAAAACATCACAATATTTGAGAAATATTCCCCAAACACAACATTAACCTGAATGCACTGATCTTCATTAAAAGGAGATGTACTTCATCACCTTAAACAGAATAAATTACACTAATTACATTAAAATACTGTCATTTTGCCTACCATTAGAACCTCATTCTCATTCAATACCTCCGATCTTCCTGCTTATCCATATCTGTCTTAAATGTCTCCTTTTTTATAATTCTTCTGTAGCTCTCTACATACTACAGATAGAAATACAGTAAAATAAAATAGAATTATATTTAAGACATTTCACTATACCTAATATTAATCTTCATTTAAAAAATATTTTATAATACTTTTGTTACCATATGATAAAATAGTCATAATACCTACCACTAAAATATCATTCACCATATCCAGCAAGCTCTAGGCTCTTCATTCTTTTCCATTCCTCCACTTCTCTTCTCTTCCCTCAGAACCAGGACCCTTTCTTCATCTTCACTTCAGTATCCTATGGATAGACGTATGGTAAACATCATGTGGTATAAGCATGGAGTCATTTTCTAAATATTTTGTCCTGTGCACAGATCAGTTTTGGGTAGGAACCATTTTGTTTAGGATTTTCATCAGGTTAGTCAGCAGTGATCTGCTGTATTGTATTCAAAAGCACTGATTGTCTCTAAATAGGGCAAATAACATTAAAACAGCTCAAATGATGTTATAATTGACACAGAATAAGAATATGTGAATAACTCAATTTTGACAAAATGTCAGATGGTGCTTTATAATTCCAAGGGGGTGACATTACAACATTTAAAGATGTTTTTCACAAAACAAAATATTCATCTAGATATAACAAAACTGACCAAATACTTTAGTAGTGACAGATTCTTAAGACCTGCTATTCAACTCTGTCCTGAACTAAATACACTGATCTTTATTAAATATCTAAAAGCCAACAGGACTAATTACACTCAGCTTAATGAATATTTAATGACATGTGCAGAGACACATACTGTGCAGTGGCAGATGAAGTGTCATTGGGGTGTCGAGCTGAGACTATTTTTTCACTAAGGACACAGAAACTGATGTGCTGTGGATCCAGATGTTGGTTTTGCTCAGAGTCAAATCCACTGCCTTCTTCCTCTCTTCAAGAAGCAGGGAAATCTGTTCGTGCTCACCACATACAGCTCTTATCTTGTCACTGTCCTCAGTCCTCCGTCCAAAGACGCTCCAGAAAGGCTGCTTTATACAGAGACCAACCGGTGACGTGGGCGATGACGTACACGCTGTAGAGACGTTCTCTCCTGACGCAGAACCAAAACCAAACACAGATTACTAGTGTCAATCAGCCAGGACATTTCACTATTCTTTCTCTTTCCTTTTATACAGCTGTTCTGACTCTCCCACACAACAGCTCTGAAAACTTGTCCTGACGCTCAACACTTGGACTTTGTTGACTCTACTTCACTGTTTTCGGGGAAAATCCGCCCCTCAACAAAACAGGCCAATCGCTTTCTGTTCGTCAATAAAGTCCCGCCTTTTGACAAAAAATGGCTAATCAGGTTGCTTACTCTCTCAGCTCTTGCTTCCAATTTATGTCAACATTTTCAGTTTATATTATTATTTAAGAATTGAAGGAAACTCTTAATAAATAAAAAAAAAAAAAAATATATATATATATATATATATATATATATAAAGTGTCCTTTTTCCCAAATGAATAATTAATAATGTTTCCCAGTTTCAAAATGCCTGACTATTTGGGTTTTGTTGGGCAAAACAACCAAATAATTGCCAATACTGTTATTGTGCCACTGCGAATTGTCTGTACTGAGGCTGAGAGTGCATCTGGCTGAGAGTGCATGTCTGCAACCATACTCTATTCTGCGTAAAGGGCATCAGTGTCTCTCAAGGAAAACTATCTTGGACAAATTAGTTAGCAGTAAATTTACAGGGTGCATATAATCACTGTAAAGGATTTAAGTAGCTTGTTTTAAGCCCTTTGCTCCCATCTCCCTTAAACTTTCATTATTAGTTTATACTATCAAATGTTTCTCTCTTTTTTTAACTGTGCTATCATTCTCCATATTTACAGTACAATGTAATGTTGACCAAAATTGTAGTTTATGCATAGATGGAGTAAGCGCATCCTCACAAGTATCTATAATAATGTAAATGTCACCCCAATAATTTGATTCTGGTCATAGAATTACAATGGAAGAGATTGATGCATCTAACCAATATCAGCGAATTGTCCAAGCAAAATAATAAATAAATAAATAAATAAATAAATAAATAAATAAATAAATAAATAAGCTGTATAAAAGACAAAGGTGTTTTATTAAATGATTAAAGTGTAATACACAATTTCCAAAAGTAACTACACAAGATCTGATGTCATGTTGATTATGGCGAATATGGCTAGAATCGGTAGAACATCTGATTTGTTCATATGGAAATAATATGTATATTTATTTATTGTTGTGCCTTAATATGAAATTACGATAAGTGAATAAACCATTTAAGTTAATATTATAATTATAAATACATTTTATTTCTTACTAGTGACATTTTAAAAACTTCAAATATTATAAATTAAGCTAGATAATTGAAACACAGAGCTAATTAGATTTTATTATGTAATGATGTAATTTTTATTTTATAGTATAATATTTATTAAGTTCAGTGTTTATTATGTTTGGTGTTTAGAGTCATCAACAAAACAAGTAAATCAACTTTTGGACAGATAAAATTCTGCTTTTCATTTTTATTCTGGAACGATAATTGGCCTTCACTGTGGTTCATACTTAATGAATTAATTCCTTTTTGGGGGTTTGTTTATAATATTGAAGCTTGCTTGGCGGCTGTACGTGGCATCTGAAATTTATTTCTAAACAGTTTTAATGGCTATAACTGTTTTATTTATTTATTTGGTATGTAGAATTAATGTGGAATTCTCTAACCTTTTAAAAATGTAGATTGTTGCACAGATTTTAGTTAAATGCTTGGCCTCTGAAAACAGGGTTTGTTCATTGCACATGAAGCCATGAGAAATGAACCAGGTGGATGAAGCGAGGAGGCTTTACGATTCAACTGGCCATCACTAGTTGAAATAGGACAAATTGTTCCTTCCTTTAAAATTAGCAGAGGTTTAAAATTAAGCTGAAATGTGTGGACTTTTGGCCTGACAAACTTTTTATTAGAATGAAAATAATAGAATAGAAATAGAATAGAATAGAATATAACTTTATTGATCCCTTGGGAGGGTTCCTTCAGGGAAATTAAGGATTTTTTTTTTATTATTACTCAGCAACTCAAGTTGGAGTTTGAAAGGTGACTTTTATTTTGACAGATGCGACGCGCGGCCCCTTTTGAGTATCGCTATTGTTGTGGTAGTATTTCAGTGGTGTAACGTAACGATCCGCTCTCTTTGAAGCTTTTTATCAATATACTGTAGTTGTGGGCCTGCAACTTACGGTCGAACCGCCAGAACGCCCGATCTCATCTGATCTCGAAAGCTAAGCAGAGTCGGGCCTGGTCAGTACTTGGATGGGAGACCACCTGGGAATACCAGGTGTTGGTTCTCTGTTTTTGTCCATTATTTTACCTCCATATCTTTTTATTCACATATATTTACACTTCACTGTCTTACACAGTAAGTTTTTATGTTGACCTAAATATACTGGTTAGAATGGTCACTCCAGAAAAGAACAGACACTAGACAGTAATTTTAGAATGAGTTAAAATGAACCAGTATCATATTCATATTCAGAAGTGTTTATTTTATATACAGCTTTTCACAATAAACTAGCTTTACAAAGTGCCTTTTTAGAGTGAGCTAGTATCTATAGTGGCAATTAGAGTCTGATTTATAAATGCAAATAATACCTGATTACTTATTACTGGATGAAGGATAAAGATTTGTCTTATTTAAGTCTTATTTTATTTTTTATTTTATTCAGGATAATGAATAGGTCTAACTGGGGTCCATAATTGATTCTTTCTTATTTATTTATTTGTTTATTTGTTTGTTTTTGTTTGAAGGCATATTACGTGGTAGGTGAATTGGTGACTGTAAAGTGGCCCGTAGTGTGTGAGTGTGTGTGTGTATGCCCTACAATGGAGTAGCGCCCTGTCTAGGGTTGTTCCCCGCCCTTGCGCTCAGAGTTGCCGACTGGGCACCGGCTCCCTCGTGACCCTATTCAGGAATAAGCGGTTCAGAACATGGATGGATGGATTTTATAATATTGTAAAACTCTTGGCTCTTCAGAAAGTGGCATCAGGAATTGAGGAGGACTTTTATTTTTGTGTGAATGGAGCCGGTCAGACAGTCCTAATGCTTAATGTACGAACCTTAATTAATTTTAACAAGGATAAATCAAATGTAGCAAGTTTATGTTAATCAATTTTTATTTTTTACTAGTGTCTATTATTATTAATTTGTGATTGTCTAGCAGGCTCGGCAACATAGGGCTCTTCTGCACTTCTCTTGTGGCGCTTAGTGAGAATTAAAGATAAAAGAATTATTCTCTGCAGTAAAAAGAGCTTTCAACAAAACAAGCGCCAATCAGCATTTTTATTTGACGAATGAAGTTTCAGTTTTTCATTTTTATTCTGGAAAATAAATGGGTTTAACGGTCCATAGTTGTGTTTTAATTCCTTTTTTAGGCTTTTTAGTTTATGATATTGTATATTTTAGTTAACATATTATGTAGAATTTGCCAGCAAAAGTAACACCAAAATTATTTTTCTATTTTTTATTATTATTTTATTATGTTTTTTATTCATTATTCTGGAAAATAAATGTGTGAAACTGCAGTCTATAATTTGTATTTATTTATTCACTTATTTATTTTGGCTTTTTATTTTATAATTATGTAATATTAATATTTTAAAGATAAAAGATTACAAAGTGTTATGGCTCTGAAAGTGAGTTTATTTTGGTTGAAATTAGTGATGAAGCTCAATTGATATTGTTTCTCAATATAAATGAGTGAAGTCACCATCACCCCAGGGTTCATAAGCCCTGCCCCAGCCTTTGGAAAACACTGCAACAGTGTTAACATAAGCAGTGCGTGTCATATTGGATTTATTTAATCATAGTTTTTTGTCATTAATATACCTGTATTACCGTTACCAAAAACAGAAACAGATTATCTGAATGAATAGACCTAAAAATTAAATTAAGATGTTTATTTCTATTTCTTGGTTATAATTTTCAGTTGGCAAATAAAGCTTCAAGGCATCATAGGGCTTCATCTGTTTTGACTTTTTTTTTTTAGAATATTGTAAAACTGCTTCACTCTTCAGCTGAAATATAGGGGACTTTTATTTTGACATAAATGGGCCTGGGTTTAATGTGTAGCGAAATGTAATGAATTTAACTTAGGATCAATTAAAATATTGATAAGTTTATATTATAATTCTAATTTTTACTGTTGACATTATAAAATAAACATTACATATTAAAGTAAAAAGAAACCATATTTGTTTGCTTCATATACAACATTTCAACTTTAAATTATTTAGCTTTAATATATATTCTGTACATCAGAATTCTGTTCTCTTGATGATGTTCTCTTGAATTGAGTTACAGGTCTGATTGTGTAGGTTAACAGCACCGTAACCAGAGAACAGCAAATACCACCTGAAGACCATGATTTTAGAATGGTTGATTCTTAATTCTCACATCAATGCAAATTGATATTAGTAGTCCCAGCACCATAAACTCTGTCAACAATGCAGACAGTGTTTAATGTATAGGTGATTATTAAGTGATTGAGCTAAGTATAATATTCAAAAGTTTTTTTATTTTATATTTTTCATAAATTAGTTTTATGTTACAGTCTTATTCCAAAATGGATTCAATACCTCCCCCCCTATTACTAATTGGTAAATGTGGGAAAGCAATTGGTGTAATGTATACGCTGGGTCCAGGCTCATGGTATGGTTTCCAATCCTCAATCCCTGACCTAGAAAAATTAGTTTGAAAATCAGAAAGTAAGAATGTAGGTATCATGGACCCCATTTACACCTAGTCACTCCATTCGTCTTAAGTATCAGGATTATATCTGGAAATAAAATGCAAGTGTTTCAAGTGTAAGTTTTTCAATTGTTTCAAGTTGGCATCAGGCCACTTGTTATGAAACTCCTCCTAGTACAACTGAAACTACTCCTGTACAATGAGCACTTGAGTTTTATTTGAAACCCCTCAGGTATATCGAAACTTCAGTACAAAGATGTTTTCTTGTCCAGCATGGATCTCCCTAAGTTTAAGAAATGCAGCATGTAAAATTAAAATTTCAAATTTCATATTAGATGATGTGTGGTTTGGTTTGAAGGTTCTCTGTCATGTTACGTATGTGTGTTTTTAGAAACACGGATACTATACTTTCTCGTTCTATCATGTTAATAAGAGAACTTTTTATTGCTTGGTGATTAAGACATCTAGTAATTCAGGTAAAAACCTACCCGTGCTGGTTAACAGCTTTGACCAAAAAGCGTGCAGTATGTTGCATTTGATTTTGGTCATGCTTCATCATGCTTCACTATGTAGCATCACCTGGCCATGCTGGTGGACCAGCTTGTTGTCGTGGTGATGCTGGTTGGCAAAACTGGACTCACTGTGGTCATGTGTAATGCTGGTGAGCCAGCTTGGTCATACTAGTTGTTTAACTTAGTCAGGTTGATCATGCATGTCATACCAGCTAAACCATAATACTCCAACTAAAACATAGACTCTGCTGGTCTCCATCTTAACCAAATAGACCATCTTGAGCTGGTCAGGCTGTTGTTTCAGCAGGCTTATGTCAGGCTTGTTTCAGCAGGCTAATGTCCATTTGTTGTTGTCATATTAAGTGAGTCATCTAGTTTAAGACTATGAACTTGTTTTTAGAACTATGCTGTCAGCATCTCTTTTGAGCCATTTGTTTCTTTAACATATATTCAGTTCCTTTTATGAGTGAAAGACTGGATGCATTTTATGTTTTGATTTTATGATGATGTTGTGTGGTGTGTTGTACTTTTCATGTAATAAAAGTCCAGCTTTCTCTGTTGTCTACATTTATCAATGGCATTAACAACTCTTTCTGTGAATGTGTTTATAAACGTTTGGGTTTAAACTTTAAACACTGTAGCGACTATCTTCTGAATGTCAGACGTGGGCTAGAGGGTTATAAGTCCTGCAGTGATGAGCTATGAGGATCAATATCACCCTGTTTGTGAACCCCACAGGTTTGTCCTTAGCGAACATTTTCTGACACTGCTTTTCTAGATTGGGAATTAAATCTAGATTTAGATCCATAATGAGTGCGCCTGAGGACAGTGGCGTAAGGAAAAGTTCTTTATGAGCATGTGGAAGAAACACTTACGACAGGAAGAAGGTTCTCTGTACTACAGCAGACAGGGGAGTGTGGACAATGGTATCACACCATCTGAGATGTGGTTTCTCAGCTCTGCAGTAGTGCTGGTTTTTGCTGTGTAGGACGGTGTGTACAGTACATTCCTATCATCGCCAGCATAACACGTATCCAGTAGAGGATGTTGTATACTATCTTAATCTCCTTTGCTGGCACTATTATCTCTTACAGCGGCCCTCAAGGTGAGAGCTGATGTTGAAATTGATTTCGAGAACTGGTGGAGGAATAATTCTAACTTCAATCGCCGAACTACAGATAAACTAGTTATCATGCTGCCATTAGGGATAATAATTACAAATACAGACATACATTTTATAAACAAAAAACACTGAAACATTTTATCCAGGAGGGCTTTCTACTAGATTTTGACTGCATTCAGCACAAAGAGCATTAGTGAGGTCAGCATAGTGCTGTCAGTTCAGGGGATCAAACCAGCAATCTCCAGTCTACTTCTATACTTGAGGCTCTTTGTAAAAACAAGTGTATCCTTATTTTCCTGCAGTGGACTGGTGCCTTCCTGTCAAAAATATTCCTAACCTGTCAGCCCTGTAAAATCCCAATAGAAACACAACCAATAGATAGAGATTTATTTATGTATTTATTTGTATAAGGTTTTTCATTATAAATAAATATTTTGCTTTATACGGTATATTTAATTTGTATTGTTGGAGCAGAAGGGTCTGTATGTAACAGTGTAAGGGCTGTTGCTCCAGCAAAAGCAGGACAAACACTTTTTAATACCCTTGATTTTAGGGAATGAATGAAAAGTGTCCCAATATTTATTATTATTATTATTATTATTATTATTATTATTATTATTATTATTATTATTATTATTATTACTGTAGTATCAATGTTATGCTACTACTATTACTACTACTACTAATAATAATAATAATAATAATAATAATAATAATAAATATTGGGACACTCATTCATTCTTAAGTCAAGGGTAATATCCATATAATAATAATAATAATAATAATAAATTATTATTATTATTAATATCATTATTAATAATAATGATATTAATATTTCGTTTCATTTGATTCTCAGCTCTAGACCCAAAAAACGAACCGTCACACATCACCCTGTCCGGAGCAGGTGATTGGTGGGTATATTTAGAAGAGGGCGTGTCTCCCCGTGACGTTAAGTGACGCATGACGCACGCGTTACGTCACTTACCTTTTATTTACCATCCTATCGCAGGCGTTAGCTTAGCCCGCTACCGTCGGTATAATGTGTTTGTTTATTAAATTCAGCGGTTAAAAGAACGTAATCAGTCAGTCGTGACCGTGAGAGGACGTCCATGGTGGAGTTAAACTGGACTAGACTGGACTCGGTCAGATAATCCACATTAACGCGTTTCGGTTGGTTAAACGGCTGTGTTTCCATGGCAGCCTGTTCGGACTCGAGGCGGGAGAGTCCAGCCGGGTGTGTGGGTCTGGAGAAGGAGGAGGACATGCAAGAAGCGGCGAGGGAAGGGGAGGAAAACGGCATTTTTCAGTGTGAGGACAGAGACGTAGACGGCGAGTCCGAGAAAACGGGGGACAACGAGACGTGTGGAGAACTGGAACAAGGAGAGAAGATAGGAGTCCAAAGGAACACAGCTGACGAAGAGCTGGATCCTCGAATACAGGTACACTAGAGCCATATCCACAGGTTTGGCGACCTTCTAAGGAATGTATACTTCAAGTTGGACCCATTGCTGACCCATGCAGACGCACACAAATCGTCCAGTCCCTGTCATTCATGTGACGTGCAGGGCTTTTGGCAGAGGCTCTAATCCACAGCTTTGCTGTTCACTCAGAAAACATCCTTAGTCAGTTTCTAGAGGCTAGAATCCAGAGGTATCTCAAGCTTAGATGCTACCAAATACACATGTCAAGCTGGAGACCTCGAGACCCAAAATATTCAGTATAAGCCATTAATGAGTTAAATGTTCTTGAAAGAGATGTCAGTCACTCAGTGTTTGAAGACAGTGAGACTCAGCTGTTCGGACACCCAGGGGACATTCGTTGCACTACTTTGGTAGCAGGACAGAAAAGAGTCTGGATGCTTGTCTTCCATGCATTGTGAGGGATGGTGGGTCAAGTCAAGCTGTACTGTACCGCCTCGTGGTACAGATCGGGTTTTGACCATTGCCATCAAGTACAGATGGGCTGCGTCAGCATCAAGGTTTTGAATTTAATACAGGTGGCTACAGGAAGCCAGTGAAGAGCAGCAGGAGTTACATGGCTGAACTAGGGAACATTGAAGACGAGCTGTGCCACTGCAGTCTGGATCCGTGAAAAGGCCGTGTAGAAAGTCCAACAAGAAGGGAGTTACAGTTGTCAAGTGTTGCAATGACAAGATACTGAACAAGAACCTGAGTGGTCTCTCTAGAGAAAGAAAAGGTTGCAGTTTCCTGAGGTTGTAAAGGATCAACATGCATGACAGAGTCAGGTTTGTAACATGAGCTGAGAATGATAACTGGTCATCCACAATTACACCAAGGCTTTGTGCTTATGTCAGTGGAGTGACCAAGTGAGTTGTTGAAGGAAATGGCAAGATAATGGTGAGGACCAGTGGCTCCAGGGATGGAGCAGATGAACATGAAAATATTGGCACCATAGCTAATGCCAGGTGTGAGCTAGAAGGGTATAAAATGCTCCATGATGGTGCTCCATGCAATTCCTTGGAGATGAGCTGGATAGTTGGGCACGAAATGGGCTGGTGATCATCTAACATCCTCTACGATTTTGAAGATTTATGGAGATTGAAATGATTTCATATAGTTGACTGAAACTCTTGTGCTCCATCCAGGAGGAGCTAGAGCACCTGAATCAAGCCAGCGAGGAGATAAATCAGCTTGAGCTGCAACTTGATGTAAGTCAAAATTAGATTGTCTTCAAAAGTGCTGAAGGGATGGCTTTAGTTGCATTAGATCCAGTACTGCTTCATAAGATTTGTTATTATTTATTGTTTTTCTGAAGCATGATGAGATGCAAAATGTACAAACTGGAAAGCTTATCACTATTATTTCTCTTTCTCAGGAAGCACGTTCGAGCTACAGGAAGATTCTTACTGATTCAGCCAGAAAGCTCAATGCACACAGTTCCCAGTTGGGCACCTGCATAGAGAAAGCCAGACCTTATTATGAAGCACGAAGATTAGCTAAAGAGGTATTTATGCTCTTATGTATGTTCTTATGAAACAAAATGTGTTCAAGGATAAGCCTGAAAACATCTACTTTTCAACAGAAATATAACATGGTATGTAATGCAGTGTATTATGTCATTCATTAATCTGGAACCAGCTGCTAGTTGGTCCTGTCTCCTAATGCCTGGTGGTTTTGTCATGCACCTCTTAGGCCCAGCAGGAGACCCAGAAGGCAGCTCTTAGCTACGAGAGGGCTGTTTCCATGCACACGGCTGCCAGGGAGATGGTTTACGTGGCTGAGCAGGGCCTTGCAGCTGACAAGACTCTGGATCAGACCTGGCAAGAGATGCTTAATCATGCTACTGCAAAGGTATCTGCCATATTTACTATAAACTTGAACAGATATTTGCAGCTCTGTCTGGACTTTGGTCTTTTTTATTCAGGCATGTTTTTGTTGCTGTTTATTTCCTTGACTACCATAGTATTAACTTTGTGATTTCCAGGCCATCTCCAAACAGAGTTTTCTTTTTAAAGGACACCCTTAATAGACTGTTCACAGTGAGTTATCTTGAACTGAACTGCCCCAGAAAAGTCTGTTGTCTTGGTATTGTTTTCAGATACACAAGTTGAATGTTTAGACAGTAAGGTGATCCCTGTTTTTGTCACTGTCAGGTCAATGAGGCAGAGGAGGAGCGGCTACGGAGTGAGCGAGAGCACATGCACGTTACTCAGATGTGTCAGGCTGCCGAAGCTCGTGTGCAGACAATGCAGAAGTCTCTCAAGAGGGCCATCATGAAATCTAAGCCTTATTTTGAGCTCAAGTCTCAGTTCAACTACATACTAGAGGTCAGTCTGATTATACTTTACACCAGGGGCAATTCCAGTCCTGGATGGCCAGATTCTTGCATAGATTTGTGCTTTTCCTGTTTAAACACACCTGATTCAATTCACATGTTAACTGGCATGTTAAGTAGATCTTTGCACTATGTGGCACACTATAATATGAAGATAATAGGCACACACAAAATATTATTGATCTCTGGTTATTGATCCGGGTTTGTGTTTTCTATCTGGGAATGCAATGCAGCTGCAAATTATTGAAATAAAGTTGATATTTTGTTGTTCTGGGATTTACTAGGTTTACTCATAGTTTGCTCATTAAGCTAACTGGATGTTGTGAAGTTCAAATGTTTGTTAATTAATGGGAGGATTATGTTTGTAAGCAACAAAATCTAGGATTATTCCATGAACAGCACACACACACACGCACACTCTGTGGACCTTAAACATTGTTTAGAAACACTGTTTGTTTATGTGACTGGTGCTGACGTGCGTTGTTGATGATGTCCGAACTCATCAGTGTTTCTACACTGCTTACTAATCTAAACAGTCTATCCCTATATTGCGCAAAACTATTGAGGCAATAGGGATCCATTTCGGCCACAGCCAACATCTTTTCAGTAAGTCATATTTGTTGCTTTGCTACAGTCAGTAATTGGTGGAACAAGTTTACATCGAGTGCTGAAGTTGATTAAAATTAAACAGATGATTTTGTTCTTTTTCATAGTTTAAAAGTTATGTGCTTATTCACACTTGTGTAAAAAAAGTTGTGCTTGATGTGTAAAGACCTTGTATGTCATGTTTGCAGGAGCACAAATTGAAGGTAACCGAGTTAGAAAATCGGGTGACTGAAGTGAAGAAATGCTACTCAATCACTCTACGCCGCCTGGAGAAAATCAGTGAGGAAATCCATGCCCAAAGAGGAGAGGACCATTCAGAAGAAGGATCTAGAAAAGCCTTTGATGCACGGAGTCCTCCTGTTGGAGCGGAAGCTGTCAGTAGCACAATGACCGAAGAAGGACTGTATGGCATCCACACCAAGTCAAATGATTGGATGAATGGCCAGGAAGGTGTGACTAAGTGGGTAGAGAAGCAAAGGGAGTCTTGTTGGTGGGACAAAGACAAAGAAAGAACCACAACTGGAGAGGCAGCTGGATCAGATTCTGTCTCTGTCATTAGCTTTAAAACCATTGCCTCTGACTTGGAAAAGTGTGACTCTGTGGAGCACCTGGGTCAGCTGAGCGACACAGTCAGTCTCTCAGGAGAGGAGGAGGAGAAAGGGAAAGAGAAGGATGCGGAGAAGGGAAAAATGAAACATGGAACAGACAAAAAGCTGGATATTTCAGGGAAGGAGAAGCAAGAGCAATTCCTCAAACAGCATCAGAGGAGTGTGAGTTTGTGAGTGTGAATTGTCTGCTGAAGAGTGTTTTCAGTGTTTGAAGCTAATCATTTTGTCACATTTGCAGAATGTGACTCATTCACTTCAGAATCTTAAATCAGTCATAAAACTACAGTAGATGGTTTTTCATCCAGTTGCTTCTAGTTTCTTCAGTGCTGTATGTAGGGCTAAAAATAGTACTTAGGAAAATAGGACCTCCAATATAGTATTTTGGTAATTCAATTAGTTATATACGTTCCACACATTGAAAGCTGTAATATCAGTCTTTATCACTCTGACATCTGCAACAATATTAGCTTACTCTATAGAAGGGATATCTCAGTTGGACACTGGATTGAGGAAATGGACTTCTTGGAGATAATCGTGATAAAAATAATAAGTGATTAAGACTCAATCCCATCCCAAGTCTGAAGACAGAGAATACAATATAGTAATATGAACCAGCCCCAGTAAGTAATTATGGTACAGTTTATAAGACATTTCTTTTGCATCTTATTCTGAAGGATGTTGAAGAATAGCTCTGTGTTTTTAGTACCACGGCAGAACCTGTGAATAAATATACTGAAGCTTTGATAATTAGCTGGAGGTGAACGTCAGCATCCATTAGATGTGGTTAAAATGATTTATAAAGTGATTTGCTTGAAAAAAGTATAATTAACCTGTCTGTATCTCCTAACAATGGTATTGAAGATTTTTTTTGTTTGAATCATTTAATGAACCTGTGCTTACCTTTTTGCCTTTAAATTATATACAACTTGTGTTTATACTGACAGGGACCGGGTGGATAAAATAATGAATGTTTTAAATGAACTAAATTGCATCCACAGCATTTGCATATGTTTTTAAACCAGCACTTTATGAAAAGTGAGAACAGTTTCTATTAAAATAACAGATGTCTTATCATTACTGTGCAAACAGTGCAAAATACTATGCTTATGCTATGCTTGTATGAAACTGACTGACTGACTGGCGTAGGTGATCACTTTAAGTAACAGCTGCTAAAACGCAATAATTAGCTTCCATTAAACTCAATTTACACCTCCTTAACCCTGATGAGCTGTATGTCATGAGTTGCATGAAGCTGATAATTCTGACATTTTTGCTGTTTGAAATTGCCTTAGCAAGACATACAATTACAGAGTGCATACAAGGAACAGTTTTGAAGGCCAATGCACAGCTGTTGTAAGCTTATATTGTATTATTTTCTCATTTTTTTCAACCGTTTACACTCAGCTCATAAACAAGGCATTTGAGAAGGCTTGTTTTTACTGTCAGTTGGATCTATAAGGTTCTATCTGCATTCTGAGCAGTTTTGAGAAATATCTTTATAATGACATTGACATATGGAGATGGAAACTTTTGTTTTCTAGATAAAGGCTCAACTTTTTCTAGAACTTGCATACAACTTCAATAAATAAAACCTCACAATCTTAATAAATTGTCACAGACTAAGAATATGTAAATAATGAAAGAATGAAATAGATAGAACCTCATAGTTCCAAGAGGAGTTTACAAGCACTACTGTAGATTTTGCAGCTTTTGTCTGGATGCGAATGAGGGTATGGTTTTCAGAAGCAGGAATCAGCTTTGGTGTACTCACACTTGTAATAATGTAGTTATGGATAAAATTCATTACAAACATTACTCTAACATTACCAACATATTCAAATAAGTGGTTATTGCTTGTTACATGATAGAGCTCTTATTTTGCTGTATTTGATTTTAGACAATATTCTTGTTGTTTATTAGATGATTAATTTTAGCTGTTTGGTTTATAGTCAGTGGTTTTGCAATTTTCATAATAAAGTACATCTGATTCTGATTTGTCATAGGCATAGATTGCAAACAGAATTAGCACTGGAGTCCAGCATGTATTAAAACACCACAGCTTGTGTGCTTCCTAGTACCTGTGGCAAGCATCGTTTTAGCTGCATTATCCTTCATATAGAATTTTGTTATACTTTTATTCATTTTGGTTTTTTTTGTTCAAACAGCTAACAAAAACAATATTGACATATCATGACCCATTCTTTGTACTATTTATATTTGTATTGTATCGTAACTTAAGTGATGAATCATGAATCAGCTGACTATGAAAGACACAATTTTGATTGTAAATCCTTGAATTGCTTGTTATAGTTGTATATTTTGGAATTGATTCTCCTCTCTGTATATGCTGTTATTCTGTCCTTGTTTTGTAATGTAAAGTTTTCCTTAATCATGTTTTCTATGCATTTCATTTAAAGAGCTTCTCTTTTCTGTAACAATTGAAGATTGTTCTTCATGAAGATGTGCATGAACATTGCGTATGCATTGTCTGATGGAAGAATAAATTGCTTGGCTGTGTGAACTGACATGTGCTGTTTAATTTTTTGGTTAAATATTTTTAAACACATTCTTAAAAATAAAATCAAAATCCTCCTCCTCAGTCCTATATAAACTCTCTGCTTGTTGCATCTCACTTCACCTTTATGGCAAGCAACTTTACATCTCCTCCATTCTTCTCCAAGGATCACCTCAGCTACAGAGGGGCTCAGCTTCACACACCTAGCACAAAGCCACTCTTCAGCCCAATATCCTGAGTTGGCCTCCCCCGTTCACCCTTATGGGTGTGGTCTGTACTAGCAAAAGTTTATTTTAGTGATTCCATAGCAGAACCTTTTTGGATTGTTGGGAACCAACTCACCCCAGGAGTTTCCTGGGATTACTTCCTACATAGTTTGAAGTTCCTTTCAAACTCAATGTCTTCACTCAATATGATTTTTAATCTCACCTAATATGTCAGGAATCATTGTGTAGGCCACACTGTAAAAAGTATAAGATCCTTGAACTTTTTGGAGTTTCTTCAATTTGAAACTGTGGAGGAAGCCTTTAAGGTGCTTCAAGGAACATCGAAGAAATGTTTGTTCATATATTGAAGGTTCCTTGAAGCACTTTAAGAGGGTCCTCTGCAGTACGAACTAGTGGGTTGACTGGAATGTACCTAGTAAAATCACATAGTGTGGTTCTTTGCATAGTTCTCTTCATGCAAAACTGATTTGAAAGTCAGCTTGGGGATCAGGTCTACCTGCAATACTGAGCAATTCAGACATATGACTCATAAAGACTGAATTAATATGAATTTGTGATCTCTCAAGAACTTGCTATATGGACAAAAGTACTTGCTCATCATTTGTTTCTTCTAAAATCAAGGATATTGAAAAGAGTTTGGCCTGCTTTCGCTGCGTGTCTTAAGATCCCTTTAGCCCATGCCTGTCATTAGGCAGAGTGCTGTTCTATTGACAGTACATCTATACAATGATAAGAGAATTGTGTACATTTGCACATCCATATCAACAATAGGTACAATTTAAAATAACAATGTATTCATTTGAAGAGGTGCCCAAAAACATTTGTTAACTCCATTCCACGGAGTCCCAGGAGCAGTTTCTGCTTAGTAGCTTCTGTGGGATCAGATCAGACCAGCTAATCTCGTCTCCCTCAGCTCATTCCACTATTGTTACGATGCTGCAGTTGTGCTTATAGAAGAGCCCTTTTTGGTACTATATAGAACCTTTTTAAAAAGATTCCATATAGAACCCTCTACAGTACATTCTCCATCATCCCCAAGAACCCTTTCACAGTGCAAAGAACCCTTTATTCATGCAAAGAGTTCAATGAGTATTTTATATTTAATCCATGGGGACCCACCTCACAACTTACAGGATTTAAAGGATCTGCTGCAAATATCTCGGTGCTACATACCATAGGACACCTTCAGTGGTCTTGTGGAGTCCATACCTCAAAGGGTCATTGATGTTTATGTGGCATGAGTGGAACCTACACAATTTTAGGCAGGTAGTTTTAAAGCTGTG
Organism: Acestrorhynchus altus; assembly: GCA_034509495.1. Lineage (NCBI taxonomy): Eukaryota > Metazoa > Chordata > Actinopteri > Characiformes > Acestrorhynchidae > Acestrorhynchus > Acestrorhynchus altus. The sequence goes on from CM067517.1 coordinate 8,047,308, forward strand.
CTTGATTGGCGTATGCCTTGTCTCAAGTTATTTTTACCATCTTTATCTCTCAGCATGCCTGCCTTCCCAGAAAATCAAGTCACGATCTTTTCATGGCCCCAAAGAGAGAAAAGGAAACTGACTTTTGTTCTATGCTGTTGCAGTAGTCATGCAGGGCTTATGACATTCTGTCCTGGGACTAGCTGTGTACCTGATGATGGGTACAATAACAAAGCCTCATCATTCTTTCACTTACTGCTGCCTGTGTCTCCCTCCAGTCAGGAGCTCTTACCATGTATGAGATTAAAGATTAAACTCCGGAAGAATTCCTTTCTGACAGCGTGTGAGAAAGCATACTGAGATACAAGATGCCTCATTTGCAGTCCAGATATGTTCAATGTTCACTGAAAAACAATGGCAAAAGAACCGGATCATCTAGAGCAGTGAATCTCAATCCTGGTCCTGGAGTAGCTCTGCACTGCTTCATTTAGAGTTTACCTGCTGTAACACAGCCAGTTCAGCTCAGCAAGGGAGCTTCAGTTAATATAGTAGCTAGTTAGTTCATTAGTTCAGGTGTGCTAGAATTAGGAGAAACTCTATAACCTGCATGGCAGTGATACTTCCAGACCAGGATTGAGAACCAGAGATAGAAAGATCTCCAAGCACTGGGCTGGGGAGCGGTGGAATTGCATTCTATGGTGCAGTGGAGCTGTCTGACTGTAGAGACAGTTACTTCAACAAAAGCAGGATAAACTCTTTCATACTTTTGATTTCAGAAGAAACAACGAATTAACAGGTGTCTGAATACTTTTGTCCACATAATGTATATTGTAAAGAGCTGATACTCAAGATTTTTTCCGAATCAAAACTGTAGCATGATTTTCTCTGTAATACAATAAGTGCGTCTAAACGTTTGACTGGTACCTTATGATGTAGTGAACGCACAGCTGTTTGTTCATTTAATACTGTGGAAAATCACGTTCCAGCAGTCACACTGACACATCACACCTGTGTATCAGTGTAGATAGTATGGCCGGCCTTTCACTGGATTTCCACTGATTTCTACACAATTAAATCAGAAAATAATAATAATAATAATAATAATAATAATAATAATAATAATAATAATAATAATAATAATAATACAATAAACCTTTGGCCTAAACACATATTAAACACATTCATGACAGAGAGGTATCTGCAATTAGTAGTTTCAAAACAATGCATATATTTTTTCAGATATGTGACAATTTTTATTTTCAGACTCATCATTATTATCAGAAGGCTTGTGTAGGTTCCCTTGTGACTCTGGATATTAAATGAAATGGCCATATTTCTGTGGGCCCTAGCTGGTCTCTGACCACTGTAAAGAAATCTAAGTCAAAGGGTTTCTCTACACCAGGTGTGTCCAGTCTTATCTATGAAGAGCTGGTGTGGCTGCAGGTTATAATATTAAAAATTAAATATATATATATTCATGGTCTTGTTGGTCCTGAAGAAAAGTGATAAATGTCCTTACCACAACACGTTATTACCAATTTATTGTGATGGTAATGACACTTGATGATGGTAATGACAGGTTTTCAGTTTCACCATTAGTATGGTGGCCATAAAGCATCAGCATGGAGCTCTAGAAAATACAGAAAACGTAAAGGAAGAAAAAGGAAGACAAATTAATAAATTCACACACTTTCTACTCTGGAGTCTTCAGTGCTGCTCCAGAAGAGCGTCCTTCCTGCAGACTTTAGATTCAGCCCAAATCAGAGGTTCTTCAGAGGTTCTGTCTGAATGGGGTGTCAGACTTGGGTTGGAGTTGAAACCTGCAGGATGGCCCTCCAGGAACAGGGTTGGAGACTTGATAGATGAATAAAAGGTATTTTAATTCTTCATTTAAAGCTCTGTCTTTGCTTTAACACGTTCGATCATCGTTTCGACCAAATTAAACTTAAAAAAAAAACATGTCTTGTTTTATTTTTCAAAAGTGAAACACGTTGAGACCCCAGTTTAAAGCCCACACACGTGTGAGTGAATTTTAAAATCCGCTGGCCTTCCCCTTTGAGTTCTCCCACTGATGCAGAGAGACACTTCATCTCGAAAGGCAGAATCTTCTGCTGTCCTCAATTATTCATCAGCCGCGTATAAATAGACGAGGAGCAGAAGATGAAGAGGGGGAGAAGAAGGGAAGGGCGGAGAGAGGTGGAGGCACCAGAAAGGGACAACCATCCATCCATCATATATTTATCAGGTGCCTGAATTTGCAGCTCATATTTTCGGGACAGCTGATCGATTCGGGACTAAAATCGACTCGTTTGGTCTTTTTTTATTACTATATAATTTGACGTCCGTTTACGTCCCCCCCAGTGACGTCACCGGCGAGAGCGAGAGCGCGAGCGCAGGGAGGAGGAGGAGGAGGAAGAGGAGGAGGAAGGAGGAGCGATGTGGAGTGTGAAGTGTGTGTTTTCTATGGAGCTGATCAGTGATTTTATCACATGGGTTTGATTTGGGGATTTGGGGAAACGGCAATAAGACAGTGGAGGCCGATGGTCCCTGCACGCGCTTATGCAGCTACTGTTGTGGACTGATCTGGACACAGCAGCAGCAGGAGGAGCAGGAGGAGCAGGAGGAGGACAGGCAGCAGGAGGAGGAGGAGGACAGGCAGGAGTGGGATATGATGTGAAGATCCACAACGACCTTATTTATCTGCCCTCCTGAAGTGGTTGGTGAAGGACGTTGCCCCTTTTTCCTTCCGTCTGTGAGTGAATCAGTTATCATTATTATTATTATGTGTGTGTGTGTGTGTGTGTGTGTGTGTGTGTGTGTGTGTGTGTGCGGGGGGGAGGGGGGTATTTGGGTGTAGAGTTGTGTATGACTGTGCTGACTGTAAGGATGGTGGACCCTTTTCACAGGCTTGACCTGCACTGACCTGCACTGACCTTAGAGTTCATGTAAACACACACAGTGACCAAACAACAACAACAACAATAACAATAATAATAATAATAATTATTATAAAACAATTATATTATATTATATTATTATATTATAATAATACACATTACATAAACACAGAAGGCAGAAACTACTACTACTACTACTGTATTGTCCTTTACAAGGGGCTATAATAATAATAGTAATACTACTACTACTACTAATAATAATAATATTAATAAAAATATGCATTACATAATCACAGAAGACAGAAAATAATAATAATATAAAAAGAAAAATATAAATTTAGAGCAAATGATAGGTTCGTTCCTTAAATCGAGCACCTCACAAAGGCTTGTGTACAAATATTTGCCCATAAAAGAAATTTCATTTCCAGCAGCTTAACTAAGAGCACAGCCTCTATTAGTTCAACAGTATCTATTAGTCAACCCTTGGATATCAACCTAAAACCCCAAGGAGTTGATAAAACTAAGGATAACATTAAATAAAAAAAAAAGAATACATTGAAGGCAATATATTGAAAACAATACATTAATGTAATAAAATTAGAGAAAAGATGCTATAAAATATAAAGTCTAATTAAGAGTTATAAAATTGCTCATAAATGTTAAGTAAGATACAGTGCAATAAAAATAACATGTAAAAATACCAAAATGATTTAGGGCTCTTTAAGTTTTATGAACTTTAATTCTGGTCTGCTATCATATTATACTTGAATACGCATGAAAAAATATTATATATTCTTGCTGTCCAATGAAAACTAACTGTCTCCGTTCTTGTCAGTTTTTATTTTTCTTCCTGTGGTTTGAACCTTGTAGTCACTTTGTAAACAATCTAACGAATTCTGGATGAATTATGACGCTCCAAAATGACTTGAAATATATACGAGCTGCCCAGTATATATTTCAAACTGACATTGCAATAAAATTTTTATATATATATATATATATATATATATATATATATATATATATATATATATATATATATATATATATATATATATATATATATATCAAAGATATACTGGGTGGATAAATTCTGCTTCAGGTCAATCTATCATGGAAAATGAATTGACCTTTTGTATTTTGAACATTTGTACCTTCTTCTGTAAAGTTGTCCATTTGGAGATACAAGGTTTTTAGGTAACAGTAGCAATATAAAGATTTTATGCACTTATGCATTGATCTGCAAAAATACAAACAGCATTAACACAAAGAGTACATTAAAACATCTCCAAAGCTCTCCACAGTCTTAATAGTATTATTTATAATTATCATCCAGCACCAGAGTTGGGAGTGGTGGCTGAAACAGTGATACTTCCAGTACTGCTGTTATTTATTGAGAATCAATTTTCAAGAGGAAATTCTAATCCAGTGAGCATAAACTAACATGACATGACCTTGGACTTAAGTTGGCTCATAAAAAGACGTCTCTGTTAGGCCGTTTACATCTCTGACCAAAATACCAGATAATGGATAGTGGATAATAGGGTACTGGCCACCAAAGCCCTTTAACAAGGGATTAAGACTAATCCCAGTCTGTGGTTTCTTTTCAGTGGAGGATCTTCAGTCAGAATGCATGGCAGTCCAGCCTAAGTTTAATCCCTGGTTGGGAAACTGACCCTAAGTGTGAAGTGTAAAGTTAAACTGCATAGATATTTCCACCAGAAGTCCACCTATAGTTGTCATTCTGCTCCATAAACCACTTCCAGTGTCCCCTTATTCACAATTTGCTCACCTGAGAGTGGAAAAAAATGTATTATATGAACGGCTGGATATGAGCGACTTTTCCTTCTGTAGTGTTCCTCTACTACTACTACTACTACTACTACAAACACACACACACAGACACACACACACGCACACACACACACACACACACACACACACACACACACACACACACACACACACACACACACACATACACACACACACAGAGAGACAGCCTAATGACATGCTGTGAATGCTCCAGTGAGAGGCCTGTTTAAAGCTAGTGTGGTCTCTGTCCCCAGTTTTCTCTGGTAAAACACATCAGCTCAGTTTACACTTTCACTCAAAAGGGGTTATTTTGTATTATTATTGCTACTTTATAGTTTTATCATCATTAGTAATATTATCACTTTTTTATTTCGAGCACCTTCAGCTGCATTATATGACAAACGACATAAAAGCCTGGTCTTCCTTTCCTCTTCTTCATTTTTTGCTTTACTTTGTAGTTCACTTTTACTTTTGTCTTTTCTTCTGTGTGTTTGGTCAGCACATTAAATCACACCTGGAGTTCTGCTTACGAATAATCTACAAGGTTGTGAGAGCTTAAATTAATGCTAGCAACATGTATTTTAGGTATGTATTTTAGGTATGTATGCTCATGTATTTTAGGTAAACAGAGCTAATAATAGCGTAGCATTCATACCTTAACAAGACTGTTTGAGTGGTTTCCCACAGAGCTGCACTGCTGGGAAACATGGAGCCACATGATGAGCTTTTTAAATTTTAAGCAGTCTCTTCTGATCCTCACCTCAGTGTGTGTATCACCTACTGCAAGCCAGGAGTGCTGTAATGTCCTCAATATCTCTCACTCACTCACTCACTCACTCACTCACTCACTCACTCACTCACTCACTCACTCACTCACACTCGCTACTTGTCTCTCTACTACCAGTCTGGCAGGTTGTCTCCTGTCTTTGTGTTTATAAGAATCTCAGCAGGGAGTGTGTTTCTGCCAGTCATAACAGTAAAGGAGTAAAAAGTCAGTGTGAAAAGATATGCCAAGTAATTTTGGAGAATTTCTATTCCCCATTCTCAAAGTAATATATATATATATATATATATATATATATATATATATATATATATATATATATATACTGACATGCCAAAAGGATTGTGGATAGTCGTGTGTAAATTGATTATGAAGTAGCATTACCTCAGGGGACGGCTTGGTACTGCCCCCCTGTGTAAGTTGCGAGGTGTTATTTTGTGACTGAGGCTGAACACTGGCCAGCATGCTCATGGCAAGGCAACATGAATTATCAGTTTGCGTGAGACATGATAATAGGCGCTAGATGAATAGACATTTGATTTCCAAGGTTGTGCAGACATTTAGAATTATTTGATCTATAGTGTCACATGTGCACTGGGAATACATGATAGAAGGCATTACCACCCACAGTGGATAGTACTGGTGCCACCCAGGTTTGCGTAATCATCAGTGGCATCTGACTGGAATTGTCCATGGACAGACAAGCAACTCTGTCAGAAATCACCCTACACACATATCCTGCAGGTCTATGCACCACTCACCACACACTGGATATGGAAGCTGTGGCAGCGAAGTGGTGGGGAAATGTGATGAGGGCTTTTCCCTCCTTGCTGCCACTTCTCTGGTGTATCACACCTGGGGCTGATGAAGACAATGAGCCCTAAGTGGTGGTGCATAGGTGGTGCACCTCAGTCTGTATAAAGAGGCCCCATAGCAGCTGGGTGGGGGTTAGCCATTTAATTTGTTGTTTACATGTTTGTGTGTTATGTGAAAATAAAAGCATTTTGAGTTGCTCAACTCCAAAAGTGTTTTGTGAGCATTTCATACCCTGTTTGTCTGCTGAGTCATTATGGTCACACCCCATTTTCTCCAATGTGGCTCACAAGCAGAAGAGTGCCTCTAATAAGGATTCAAGGAGATTTATTGTCATTCACATCCTATGTGGTACATGACATGGAAAGAAATGATGATCTCAAGGTTCCAGTTACACCCAAAAAGCAATGTATTTAAAAATAGAAATAAAAAGTATATAAAAATTAAAGGACGTGAAATGTTAAGGAAAGACAATAACAAATAAAATACAATAACAATAAATAATATTAATTATAAACAATGTGCAGTAAACAGCAACATGAATCACAGCTGTGAATAGATGGTTGGTTCTACACGCAACCTCCTGCCTGAGGTGAGCAGGGAGAAAAGTGTGTGTGCTGGGTAAGTGGGGTCCTTCAAGATGCAGGTGGCCCTCTTCCTGCAACTGGAAGTGTAAATGATCACCACCTGCTGCAGAGCTATCCTTTCTGCAGTAGAAAAGCTTCCATGTCACACGTGCATGTTGGATGCTCCCCATTGCACATCTGTAGAAGGAGATGAGGACTGAGTAACGCATGCCTCAAACTACTGAGGAACTAGACACTGGACACAGTGCTTTACCTGGGCTTGTGAGGTTGCTAACTGAACCTTAGAAGACTGTCAACATGTGGCTTTGTCCAGTGAGTTAAGGTACCTTTTTTGTTTTGGTCTGATGGTAGGGTTCCCAGTGCAGACCCCATGAAGCCATGAACCCTAGTTATTAACAAGGCACTGTCCATGCTAGTGTTGGTTTCATTCTAATGTGGTGGCTTCTTAAACACAACATTGACCAGTACTATATTACATTTCACTGCTTGGTGACCACGTACAGCTCTTCATAGACTTCATGAACCCAGACAATGGGGTATTCCATCAGCATAATGCACCATGCCATCAGGCCAAAGTTGTCCAGAATTTATTCTGTGATTTATTCCCATTAAACACATGACACTGGATTGAGGAATGTAGGAATGTAGAATTGAGGCATGTTCTTTGTAGTTCTCTGGGGGGAGGAGTGGTAAAAGGAGGATAAAGGATGGGAATGGGTAGGAGCTGAACCAACAGTCAACAGTTAACAGTAACCTGCAACCAGACCACCACACAAAACTGGACTCTCTGTGCAATAAACAGTTTTTCAAAGTGTAATAATAATGTGCAATATCCCCCTCCTACCGGACCCCTTTTCTCATGCACTATTATCTATATTGTATATTGTAATATAGTCTCTATATTATATATTCTCTATATTTATATAGTACTTCTTACTAAATTATTTTTATCTATCTATAATTTAATGCTTCTTACTAAATTATTTTTATCTATCTTTCTACTTCTGTACTGTACTGATGCTGAATTCTATTCTATTCTATTCTATTCTATTCTATTCTATTCTATTCTTCTAATTATAGACTGTAGTCCATCTGTTTCTCTGCATACTTTTTTAGGCACCTTTCACCCTGTTCTTCAATGATCAGAAACTCTCAGGACCCCCACAGAGCAGGTCTTAGTTTCAGCACTGCAATGACTCTGACATGGTAGTTGTGTGTGTTGCGCAGGTAATAGTGGATAAGACAGTAATGCTGCTGGAGTATTTAAAAACTGTTTCTACACAGTTTGTGTTGGTCATCTTCTAGAACTCAGTCAACAGGACACTGCCCACAGGACGCTGTTGGCTGGATATTTCGGGTTGGCAGACTATTCTCTGTCCGATGACACCACCACCATGTCAGTGTCACCCACATAATACTTGCTATGTGGGGTCCTGACCATTGTTTATCAGGGTTCATGGAGCCTAACAAGTATGCAGAGAAACAGATAGATTACAGTTTGTAATTATATAACTACAAAGAGCTTCAGTATGAAGATTCTTTAGTGCCTAGAACCTCTGCACAGTATTGTATGTGATATGCATGTGTGTACTGTATGTGCTAGGCCACACTTCTGGTGTGACATTAATGCTCCCTGTAGAGTATGCAGTCTATATTTTACCCACGGATAACTAGTCATGGTATATCATTAACTTGCGTAAAAGCCCTCACAGTTTGAAAGTGCGGCAGGACGGATTCTCCTAATGCAGTATCCATGTTGAGTTTTCATACGTGTGTGTGTGTTTATGGTTGTGCCAATATGGTACACTCATGTTTGACCTATTCTGAGCAGCCTTTCCCTCTATATTCAGTAAAGTACAAGGGAAAGTGCTCATTAAATCTTTACCTTATTCAGGAGTGGAGGAGGGAGAGTAGAGCGTGGAAGGGCTAGATTAGAGATGACCAGCACAACCAGGCTCTGTATGTGAGACAATCAATAATACTGTCAGCATCAGATCATGTAATCTTGTAAAAGCTGATGGTATATATCATGGATGGCTCTGTCAGCTATATTTAGACATTATGATTATTATTTTAGCTTGTTAAAGGCCACAGAATAAAATGAACTGAAATACTTTTTGGCCTGGTGGTTAGGGAGCCAGCCTTGTGAATGGAAAATTGCCGGTTTGATTCTATGAACTGGCAGGACATGAATGAAGTGCAAGGCACTTAACTCTCCAGCTGCTCCCCAGGTGCCATGGCTACACACCACTCAGGACATGTGTGCTCACTGATCCCTAGTGTGCAAATTCACTAGTGTATATGTGTGTGTTTCACTGCAAGGATGGGTTAAATGGAGTCGACAAATTCACCTCTGTGCTAGCAGAGCTTTATATCCGTTTATACAGTGCATCCGGAAAGTATTCACAGCTCCTCACTTTTTGCAGATTTTGTTGTGTTACAGCCTTATTCTAAAATGGATTAAATTAATTTGTCCCTCAGAGTTCTACACACAATACGGCACAATGACAAAGTGAGAAAATTGTGTTTGAAATCTTTGCAAATTTATTACAAATAAAACACAAAAATATAACATGTTCATAACAAAAAGTGCTCTGCTCCACACCCACTTGTGTTCTCACACACACACACACACACACACACACACACACACACACACACACACACACACACACACACACACACACACACACCATGGGGGGGCATAAGCTTTGGTATGATTTGTGTGTATCAAAATCAACATAGACTGATTCATTAAGTGTAATTAATATGTTGTATTGCATATCACCATTCAGCTAAAATATTTTGGAACATTATTTTTTTGTCCATGTTGTCCAGCCCTAGATTGTAGTGAGGTGGAAAAACATGAACAGATGTGATTTAAAAAGTTGTTTTTTGCCACCTGGTTTTTATATTTACATTTTCTGAATGAGCAGATATCACAACTGTACTATACAAAAGCTAACGTACTGTAAAGTAGCAATTCTGTATGTTGAGATTCTCGACTGGACTGTAAATGTTATTTTTAAGCCTGCTTTTTCTCTCATCCTTTATTAGATGCAGAAATGGCGCAGCTGTTGTTTCTTTTAATTTTCAACATGCTTCCCACTCTTGTTGCGGCCATACATAATTCAACAACCGGAGGTAATGTGTGTGTGTGTGCGTGTGTGTGTGTGTGTCTATGTGTGTGTGTGTGCATGCATATGAGAGAGAGAGAGAGAGAGAGAGAGAGAGAGAGAGAGATATGTGATGCAATACCATGGAGAGATGTTCAACAGTAACTTCCTGACATGCAAAGTGGTCGGCTGCATTCGTTCTATGAGAGTAAAACGAGAGAATGTTTTGCATTCAGGAAGAGCTTTTATGCAGTATTGAGCTTAAACTACATTGAACCAACACAGAGATTCATATTTATTTAACTGTATACCCTGCATTTTATATTTAAAGCTTAGCTTATCCACTCTTGTGTAATATACTGAATGTTAGGCCTGCAATATATTGGAAAAACTGACAATTGCGATATTTCAGTGATATATATTGTATATAACGTTACAAAGGAATTTTCACCAGGTTTCTCTAGAAGTCAACGTCGAACATAGCATGGTATTAATAATACACTCAGTATATTGAAGCCTGGAGTACAGTAAATGACATTAGGTAAATATATGCATATATAATGGAAAATGAGAAATACTCCTTTTTTATCAAGCAAGTTGTAGCATATAGTCTATGATTTAATTTGCGTTATGTGACATCCTGTGATGTGACTATTGCAGAAACAATATATTGTGTACTTGATGTACATATAAGATGACAAGGAAGGAATAGAAAATATATTTGCAAAATGAAAACAATTAAATAAATGTGTAAATAAATGAATTTTAGGCCCTAATTGAAGTATTGGCATGTCTGGATCTTTTGTCCAGTAGCCATTAATGTCCAAGGCCATTAAAAGAGATAGATCAGTCTTCTGCCAGTTTTAGCTCACATTATTGTCCACATTTAACATCCACCATGTAGCTAAGGGTAGAGAACCCATACGGTTGAGGGAGTCCATAGGGTTAAAAGCATGGAACCATTGTTGTGAAAGAGCTTTGCATGTCAGTTACTAGTTTATAACCACAACAGCTGATCCACAGATATCATTAATATGTATAGAACAAGACTTCAGGACTCAAGTATTGATTTGAATCGAGTATTGACATTTCCAAACATTCACACTATTTAAATAAAGGTGCTACAAATGATTCTTTGTGTAAGGCCATAGAAGAACCGTTTTTGGTTCCATGAGGAATCATGCTTGTAACAGAGATATGTGAATGTGCGGAGCCTTGCACCAGTGTAGCGAACAGAACAGAGTTGTCCAACAATATCTAATATATAAATATTTTAGGGCTGGGTGATATATTAATATATATTTATATATCAGATTATAAGCAGAACAAGATATAAGCTGAGGTGACTAAATTTTTCACACTGTATTTTTCACATAATATATAATATTGTATATTGCTGTTTAGCTTAAATGTATCAGGATATGATTTCTGTCTACATGTTAGGCTGCAAACAAGCAGTAAGTTCTTGAAGTCGATGTGTTGGAAATGGGCCAGTGTAAGAATCTGAGACATTTTGCGAAGAGAAACATTGTGAGGGCTAGATGACTGGGTCACAAGAGGGACCTACACAGTATTAAGCAGATGGTTTTAATACTATGATTGATTTGTGCAATTTGTTCACGTAAGTCTAAACTCATTACAACACACCTCTGTATGTAACACTAGATTTGCCTCTGTGGCTCCTGGTACTGTATGGCATGTTATAATTTTTTAATCATTAACAACAGAGATAAAATTCACCTGCTTCTTCTGTGTTTAGCTATAAAACATACCTTTATATGTTTAATAGATAACAGTGTATCATAAAGTGTAAGGAAGCAATAGACTGAGGCAGGTGTGTGGTGATTTAGGCTGATAGTTATAAGCTTCTCTTAACTGTTATATACGTTAACGTCCCTGCTCCCAGCTACAGAACAGCAAACATCAATGTCACACAGTATTCTTGTATATCTGATATTGTAAATACAGGAAAAGGAAAATAACCTATTTTATTTTGGTGGAAATCTATGTAAAAATATTTTATTCCAAGACATTTTGCAGCATTTTAATTGGCCATGAGTATTTGTAATGTCCAAGAGCATTTCTATTGGTCATGAATATTTGTCCACAGCCAACGTATAGCCAATGTGCTCTGAGGAAAGCACATTGGCAAGCAACATGACCCTAGATTCTAACCCAAGAGCATATATCTTGGTCATTTGTATTTCTGTTGGTCAGGAAATTTTAACCCAATGTAAACTGTCACAAACTATGTAAAAAGTTGAAAAACAGCAAAAATGGAGATGCAAGTTTTTTGAATGACAGTAAACATTGTCTTGTTTGATGACAATGCCTGTCTGCTGCCAGTCAAACTCAGGATCAGAGAGAGCAAAAGAGTGATTACTGATAACACATAAAGTGAGGGAAATCGCATTCTGTAGAGACTGTAAACATTAATATGTTAAAATCTGTGTCCTGTATTTTCTCATGTAGTAAATAATAACAGTGGTGTTTGTTAAAAGTAATTTAAGTTGCTATTGCTTTTTGTAATTCATCTAGTCTAAGACAAACTAAGGGAGAAAAACATGTTATGCAATATGTTGTTATGAAAAATCATGTTTATGGGGGCTTATGTGACCTGATATCTAGGATTCATTTGTAATGTATGGCTCTGTAAAAATGTGTTGCGTCCCATGAGGACTGGAGTGCAGTGCAACTTGTTTTTGTAACTAGTGTAGTATGGCATTGTACCTCTGAATATGCATCACAATGATTCAGTGTGGTTATGATTATTTCTAAGAAATGATTAAATTCTTTAAAAAATCACAACTTACATTTTCTTATTTTGATATTAGAAAAATCACTAAATGCACAAATATGACTGGAGAAACTACATCGTTTAAACCATAATGAGAAAGTTAAACAAGGATAACATTACATTCAGAAATTCACCAATTAAAAATAACATACATCTGTAGAAATTATTATAATCAGTTCTAATTATGCATCCATGTGTTTTTACACTCTTATTGTGCCAGTGATGCATTTTATTAGAACCTTTGCTTCTTTATACTTTGTCCACATTGTTGCTCTGCCTTTCTCTCACCGTTCTTCTCTTTTCTCAGGCTGTGCCATCATTCGTCCCCCTAGAGATGGAGGGATTCGGTACAGAGGACTGACTCAGGAGCAGGTAGAGTTTGTTCAGTGCATTAGACTGACAGGTCTACGTTGCCGCATTAGCCCAGAGAGCACATCATTACATAACAAATAAATCTCATATGTCATCTCTGTCTCTTTCCCTTCTCTCTGTCTGCCTCTGCAGATCCGCAGTGTGCAGATTCTGCCTGTAGACTATGAGATCGAGTACATTTGCCGGGGCAGCAAGGTGATTGTGGGCCCAAAAGTCCGCAAGTGTCTCTCCAACGGCACCTGGACTGACATGGACCTCCAGAGCCGATGCTGTAAGCTACTCCCTTTACTGCCATCTGCTGGTCAAAATCAGTGTGACGTGTCTCTGATCATATAGGTGTGAAATCATATCAGGATGATGAGTTTATAAACTTTGTTTTGGGTTTTTTCACATTTTTTTATCCCAATCCACCCCTTTGGAAATACCAATTACCCAACCTCATTAGGACTCTAACCCTATCATATATGATGCTCTTGTATGATGCTCTTGTCTTTACCCTGACACTAGGAAGGTAAAGACAAGCACATGCCTCCTCTGATACATGTGAAGCCTCATGGCTCTACAGGCCATACGGAGGAAAGCACAAGGTCTCCAACTCTGATAGAACAGCCCAGAGAGAGAATATCCAATTTTGCTCCCTCAGTCTCTGGCCGCTGATGGCAAGTAGCATGACCCAGGATTTGAACTTCAATCCTTGTATTTTAGTGCCAGCTATTAGACAGCTGAGCCACTTATAGCCCCCAAGTGCACCAGTATGTGTCACAACAAACCACATCAGAACATTCTTCACATATTGGCCCACCCCTGCAAGGATTTGTCCCACTTGTCCTGACTTCACAAATAAATCATTTCCTTTTGAAATAATGTAACTGTAGACATCCGGCAACTTTAATTTTATTGTTAAGCGGGCTGTTTATTTTGCTGCAGAAAACATAGTAAAAATTAAAAACTCCCTATAAATGTACTCTTACATATAAAAAGATGCAGTAAGCTATATTAACCAGGTAATTAGAAATGCAGCCTATAGGCGTATTCCATTTGCTAGAATACTATAAATAAAAATGCAGCATAATTTAACAAATAATTAAAAATGGAGCAGTGGCTGTGACATAAATGGATCCCTATTAATGTTTAAGGGCACTAATGAGTATATAAGCCATTTTCTCTGAGTGTCCGAATGGTAAAGTGGATTTTGAATGTGATTTTGAAGGCACTATCCCACAATTCATTGGTAATCTCATCATTGGTAGTCTTATCACTAAGCAACAGAGTGGAACAAATGGAGCTGACAATGTTTCTTAGCACAGTAACGCACAATTCATAAGTTGTTCTTGTGATTTGGTTGCTTCACAAATATAAAGAATGAGTTTATTACCTTTTTTAATTCTTTAGCTATTTATCTTATGCGTGGTAATGATTGTGTGATTATTATCATTTTATTATTATCAGATTATTAATGTTAATCTTTAATTATTAATGTAATCTACATGAAAATCTACATGAAAAAGTTAGGACATCCCATGAACACCTCTGACCTTTTTTAACATTTTGAAACATATGGACATTTGAACTATATTGTGAGATGGCGGTGAAAAAACGAAACACTTAAAATTGAAGAAAAATAATTTGCATGATGTAATAATAAAATGCAATTTAGGACAAATTTAGGGACAATTTAGGACACCTTATACACTAATGGTTGTATTTTCCTCAGAAATAATGTCACATTCCTATGAATGTGTACCAGTCTCTGACATCAACTGGAATTTCCCACTCCTCCATGCAGAATTCTTCAGCTATGTGAGGTTCAGTGTCACTCTTTGTAAAGTCTTACATTTTTTTTCAAGACCCCTCTGATACAATAAAGATTTCATCTGTGTTTCTATGATGGAAATCTCTCCAGGCCCTGGTTTGACAGCAAGTGTTTTTTACACCTCCCATGAAAATCAATCTTGTTTGGTGTTTTTCTTTTGGAAAATGCTGCTCTTTGACATCAACTGTGGCAGGAGCTACCTGTAGATCCCGTGATAATATTTTAGGATAGTTGGAGACTTTACTTATCTTACTCTTGGGCTGAACTTGCTTGGATGTTGGCAGTTGTTTTAATTTTGTAAATTATTTTCTGACAGTGGAATGGCTGATTTCTAATTGTTTTGAGATCTTTTTAAATCCCTTCCCAGTTTCTACATCTACAACCTTGTTTCTGGAGACATCCTTTTGACCTGGACATGGTGATGTGATTCCATTCATTTCAACAATCAAGAGCAAACCAAACTTATATCTGGGGTTTAAATTTGACAGCCTCCTCCAAAAGTCCTTTCTAATGATGGTCTAATCATCTGATTCTAATTTTAGGCATTTTTAGTCGTAATAAATGTGGGGGTGTCCTAACTTTTTCCTTGCAAGAAAATTGAATTTCTAATAATTACATTTAACAAATTATATTTAAAAATCTTATGGATTCCCTTGGAAATGCATACCTAGATCCTGTGTTCTGCACTAGTGAATATTCCTGTTCAGTTGAGCTCATAATTGTGGAGTGCACCTGATAGTTACATTTAAGGCATATTTTATGGATATATATCTAGAGCAACTTACAAGGTTACTCATATTATAGAAGTGGGCCACAGTAGCATTAGGAGTCTTATTGGTGTAGCACAGCATAGTTTCCCAGACTGGGAATCAAACCCCAGTCTTCCACATGATGTGGTGGCTCACTGGTGGTGTTACCTCCTCATAAAAGTCGTTGTTTTATTTCATATTTGAGTGAGATTACTGTATTCACACAAATCACCCAAAGGTGACAACTCCCATCAGATGTATAGTGATTTGAATTTGGATCTGAGTTCTTCTTTTATTGTGCTGGATTCATTCATCAATGTAGTAAAACAGGTAGACTTTCCTTAATGTTACTAATTTTGGCAAGTTCCTTTTTGAATTCGTGCCTCATATTCTAAATCTGCTCTTCGGTGATATGACTGTATATCGGAAGAGAACTCACTTCAGTTATAAGCAGCTTATCCTTCAAGTTGGGGAGTTGGACTCCCTGATGAACAGCAGGAGGTCTCAAAGAGGACTTAGAAGCAGTGAGGAAATGGGAAGTGGTTAGGGTGGAATAGAAATGAAACATAGAGATGGAAATTTATGGTATGTCATATTGAAAGGAGCAGGAGATTCAGACACAGTCCTCCTCTCAAACATCAGGTTTCTTATAACCGTTGATGCCATAGCAGGGGCAATGAATCCCCTACCACACCCTTGTATTCTCATAAACATTTCAACAGTGATCCACACTAGACATCCGTGGGGTCCATCACAATATCTTGTGGCACAGAATTAATTGTCAGTCATGTGCCATCAAGTGGTTAGGCAGCTCAGTGTGAGTGGGAGAAATATAGAAACGAAAAGATCAGCTTAAATAAATGAAAACCTTTGCTTAATTATGTCACATATTTCACTCCTTCGTATTGCCAACTTTACAGGAAGAGGAAAATGTTCAGTGGAAGTCAGTGTAAAATATTTTGATGGAAAATATTATATTCCAAGTGAGTATTCATATCAGGGATGTCCTGATCCAGTTATTTTGCCCCCTTATCCAATCTGAGCAGGAGGCAGGTGAAGGTGGAATTGGGTAGGACTTAAAAGTGGTCCAGCTGAAACCTAGAATTTACATTAATCCAGAACTGGTAATTGAAACTGGTGTGCACAAGTAATGTTACTATTAAATCCCCCTGCATTCAGTTTCACAGTAAGATTGCCCCATCTCTTGGCACCCTTTCAGAATTTGCAATTGCTAAAATCAAGAGTATTGGAGCTTAATTTCAGTAATCCTGACTGCAAGTGCTTCAAATTTAATCATAGCTATTAACTGAAGTCACCCCAGAACGAGTGAATATGGATGTTAAAAAAACAAAAGCTTTGCTTCTAGGTAAAGCCCTGGCTGAATCTTTCATTTGATGTTACATAACAGGGATTTGTGCAGTGAAACTAGAACACTTTGAAGTTTGTAGGTTGTGTTTTATGACTGGTTTAGGGGAGAAATACACAGACCCTGGTTTAAGCACATTGTAATAGATAAATGGAATATGGTTTCTGAATGGTTTATTCTGATTATTGTGTAAACCAGTTAAGCTTGTTTTACTGAAACTAGACTGTGTGTTGAATGAGATATGAAGAATATGATGAATTATTGGTGTTGAATTTTGGAGTTGGAGTTATATGGAGGGCTATCTAAATGTGCCAACTGCAATCCCGAACAGTAATGTACTAAAAGCATGCCTCTATTCCACAGTGTTACTTTGTCCACGCGTCTGGACATCTTTAGAGAATGGAAGAGTGACAGTGCTGCCTGCTGGACCTCCAGCAGAGGGCACTATACTGCACTATAGCTGTCATGCTGGATTCCTACTGGAGGGCAGAAACATCTCCCACTGCACCAAACTTGGCAAATGGGACTCACCCAAACCACTGTGTGTCTGTGAGTTTACGTAATAATACAGTACACACACACACACACACACACACACACACACACACACACACACACACACACACACACACACACACACACACACACACACACACACATTCCTGCACTCAGTTATCAGTTTATTAGGCGTGCCAGTATTCATTGACCTTTTTTCAGCTACACCTTACAAATAGTCATACTTTGTAGGCTTAAAATTACTGACTGTACTATATCTCAATATATATCCCAGTATTTTCAGTATGATAGTATAGTGTGGTAGTGGTAGTGTGTAGGTACAAGTTCATAAACTGTCAAATCAGTGTATACACCTACTGTTATGAAAAGAGCTTCTGACTCAATACACAAACCTTGTACCTGCTTGTCAGGACCTGATCGAAAAGACTCCTTGCTTAGAAATCCAGCTTAAGACCAGCCTTGCTAGAAACTTTGGTTTCAAATGGTCTAAGATGGCCTTTGATGGACGACAACATAATATATGATGGTAAACAAGCTTGGTAATCTACTCTTGACTAGCATAGTGAATGTTGCATTTGAATTGGGCCATACTTGGTATATGTTGATCAACCAGATTGCTGGTGCTGGTGAGACACTTTTTTCATGCTTGATCATACTGGTTGTTTAGCTTGGTCAGGTTGATCATGCTTGTAGAACAGCTAAACCATCAAATTAAAGCATACCAAAACAAAAGTATACCCTATGCTGGTCAAAAACAAATTTGACCAGCTTGAGCTTGCAAGGCTGTCTGTTTAGCGGGGAACTTTTCCTAGTATAACAGTGAACTGTCTTGTGATTTTGGAAAGGAAATATTAACTAAGCAATATGGAAACTGAGGAAGAGCAATTAAAATAATGGCTTCAGGAATTTTACCCAAATAGACTGTTTGGCTAGCCCTGTCTAATTCAGCTGAGCGCTTGGTGTTGTTTTTTCTCTTTCCTTCTATCTTTACAGTGTTAACCTTACTGATAACCTTAATCCTAATATGCCAAGATCTATTGATATCATTGTTTATAACATTAAAATATAATATGAATAAACAAGATAGAAGTACCATATACAACACATACAGAAAGTGTTCACAGCACTTCAGCCTTATTTGAAAATGGATTCAATAATTTCCCTCAAAATTCTACACACAATACCCACAATGAACACGAAGTGAGAAAGGTTTGTTTGAAATCTTTGCAAAATTGTTAAAAATAAAAACACAAAAATATAATATGCACATAAATACATGGCCTTTGCCATGACACTCAAAATTGAGCTCAGGTGCATCTTGTTTTCACTGGTCATCCTTTAGATGTTTCTACAGCTTGATTGGACAACTGTGGTAAATTCAGTTGATTGGACATAATTTGGAAAGACACACACCTGTTTATATAAGGTCCTATAGTGGACAGTGCATGTCAGAGCACAAACCAAGCCGGGAGTTCTAAGGAATTGTCTGTAGATCTCCAAGACACAGATATGGAGATAGGGACCGAAAAATTTCTGCTGAATTGAAACTCCCAATTAGCACCGTGGCCTCCATCATCCATAAATGGAAGAAATTTTGAACCACCAGGACCCTTTCTAGAGCTGACTGCCTGGCCAAACTGAGTGATGGTGGTAGAAGGGCCTTGATCAGAGAGGTAACCAAGAACCCAATGGTCACTCTGACAGAACTCCAACATTGCTCTGTGGAGACAGGAGAGCCTTCCATTAGGACAACAATTTCTGCAGCACTCCACCAATTGGGCCTGGTAGAGTGGCCAGATCTTTATCTTCCAACAGGACAATGACCCTAAGCACACAGCCAAGAAGGCTTCAGGATAACTCTTAGGAGTGAGCCAGGCCCCTTGTTCCCACTGACATTACATAATGCAAAATAAACACTATCCTGAGACTTCTTTTTTGATTTGCTGTGTTTATTATTTTTTTGTAAAGTCACGCAAGAACACACAACCAGGAGTGGCCTGGTGGTTAGGGATCCAATCTTAAGTCTGGAAGGTTGCTGGTTTGATTCCCCGAACTGGCAGGACATGACTGATGTTCCCATGAGCAAGGGCTTAACTCCCCATTTGCTCCAGGGGCACCATGGATAGGGCAGCGCCTGGTTTGAGCACATGTGCTCACATTCACCTAGTGTGTGAGTGTGTGCATTTCACAATGTGGATGGGTTAAATCTGCACATTTATGTTAAACCAACTTCCAGGCTGTTGTACTACATTTTTCAGTACAATGTATCACAATTTCTTTAACAAACTTGAATTGCAAAGAATCCAGTAGCAAAAAAAATCATGATGCATGAATCTTCAACTTTTTCTCCAATTTTCCAGTATTTGATACACTGCCAATTTTGCCACCTACAAAGAATGGATATATCTGTAATTTGTATTGTAGGTACCTTTTAACATTGAGAGACAGAATCTAAAAAAAAAATCCAAAATATCACATTGTATGATTTTTAAATAATTAAAAATACTTATTTTTTCCACTGCATGTAGACTCTGGGCCATCTGTCGTTTAACTTAAATTCTGTTTGCTCTCTGTTTCTGCTCTCCATCAGATGACAGGAATTATACAGGTAAGGCCTGGGATTTATTAAATACATTGCTGTCTAGAATGAGGCAAATTAGTATATAGTCTACATATGGTTTCTCATTAGTACCTAAACCAATCTATGTTCAGTAGCTCTGATGCTGCTACAACTGTAACTAAAAGTCTAGTGCAGGGATGTTCAATCTTATTCTCAAAGGGGTTGTGTGGCAGCAGGTTTTCATTTCAAACAAGCTGAAGCACATGTGATTCTGCTTGTTTAATCAGTTGCTCTCAGTCTTCAGTTAACCTCCTGCTTTGTTGGACCAAAAACCTGCAGCCACACTGGCCTTTTATCAATAAGATTAGATACCTCTTGACTAATGTATGACTCCAGTTCTTTGTTGATTGTGGTTGATGAGTTGGCCAAAACTCTGCTGTAATGCTTGTTTTGTCCACAAGAGGGCTGTCTTTTACTATAAATAGGTGTACACTGAACCTGGAACCACACTGCAGTGTTAGATCTTGCTTTAACTAAAGTAGTTTCACATTTCAGTTGGTTAGAGAGAAAAATGTAATTGTAAGATATAGAAAGCATGTACTGTTCTTTCTATATGATTTTCAGTTCATGATTACTCACAAATCAGATTGAACTTAATATTAAAGCTTTTCTTATACCATAAAATATTTTCTTAATACTTTTACTCATGTTTTAATAGGTTTAGAGCCATAATTAAGGCCAAAAATGAAAGCTTGGTTTATCCTTTTAGGCTTAGAATCAGTTATTAAGGCAAATAAGGCCAACTGAAAGCTACAGTTATTAATTTGTGGTATTATTATATATTCAGCTCTGAGTTTTAGGTAGAGTCAAACTTCTGCACAGTTTAGTAATTCTGTTATTCAAATCAACCTTTTCTTAATTATTTTAGGTGTATTTGAAGAGTAAAGTCACCAATACTATTTACAGTATTCTGATTTTGTTTTAATTTCGTTGGATTCAGTCATCCATCTGTTTGTCTGTCTGTGCTTCCATCCATCCATCCATCCATCCCCCAGTCTATCTATTGATCTATCCATCATTCAACATGCTGTTTTCTTCCTTCCTTCCTGCCCCCACTCCCTACCCCATCACATTCATCTCACTATTAACTCACAAGAAGAAATCACTGCATATTTCCTGTAGTGCAGTCTCAGCAGGGTGAAGATTAACTCTTGAACTGTGTTTGTGTGTGGGTGTGTGTGTGTGTGTTTTTCTGTGTGTGTGTATGTGTGAGCATACGAGCAAGTGCCTTCATGCATGCCCACTCATATACATGCACACATGCTTATTATTCCATATATATGTGTGTGTGTGTGTGTGTGTGTGTTTTGTGTGGCTGTAATTTGTGCAAACCAACCTAACAAAATGCACATTACATTGTTAATGCAGCAGTGAGCAGCACACAGATCATTCATCACAATAACTGAATATGCCACTGAAGAACTGCTGTAAACTCAGTGTATCCTATACACTGTTAAATACTAAAGTCAGGCCCACTTAACATGACAAAATAAAAGTGCATATTATGAGGTAAAAAAACGTGTTTTGTTTTTTTTTCAAAAGTTTTTCTAGCACACATTTTAGTTCTGCATCTCAGTTTGGTCAACAAATGAGCCGCAGATTAAATATTTGTAGTCTGTGGCTCCTACCCCTCAATGTGTTTACTGTTATTTTTATCTGCAGGTTAGGACATCACCAGACTAGGAGGCTGTTGGCCATGAAACACTGAGGTCTTGCTGGGATTTGAACTAATGTTCCCGTCACACTTGATGAGTAGCCCTTAGACTGTTGTGCCACCTTAGCGCTAGGAAATTACATTCAATAAAAACACAGCTTTGAGTAAATGTACCCTTCTCTCATGGTCACAGACATTTACACGGTTTCAAAGCTCAAGGGTGATGTAACTGTCTAACTTCTTGCTTGTTGAGAGACAGGAGATCATAAGTTCACAAGCCATTAAAACCACAGTTCTCCATGGTCAGGAGGGCCTGCCCCATGAGATGGGGGAGCCCTAACTTGCAGATGGGAATAAACATTGTATGTGGAAGAAACACAAACTAAACATCTTGCACAAAACTGAGATGCAGAACTAAAAAAATATGAGTTTAGATTAAATGAGACTGTATTTACTTTTTGCACTTCATCCACCTTGAGTGTCAGGATTAGATCTGAATAAGACCAAGGCATATAAAAGTGTAAAAATGTAAAGTGTAAATACACCCAGGATGCGCTTAACTCAAGTACAAGACTTGAGTTTTGAAGTTATATATTTATTTGACGATATATATATTTAAAATTATATCAGTGTAAACACAGGATGCATTAAACAACCTAAACCCCTTCCAGTTCTACTGAAATGCCTCCCCATACTGTACAGAAAGAGTAATTTTGTTGTCACCATTGAATACTGAAGTTGTTGTTTCCCCTAAGTTTCAAGGAATGCATGAGGGCATGTCAAATTGTGAATTCAAGTAAGTAGCCATCTTTAGCACACCACAGGAAGAGGCTGAAAGGATAAACAGCTGGTTGCCACATAACGGGCAGATTTGCATATTTTGCACATACCAATTAGATTTCAGTTGGACTATCTGGAGAAGCATTTGACTACCTAGTGTAAATGTATGTGGTTAAAAACGTACCAGGATGCAATTCAGATGCTATTCACATGATGTGAGCAGGTAGAAACAAGGGTATAAATTGCAATAACATTAAATGCATACCTTTTATTTTAAAATAATTTTCTGCAATATATTTTTTTATTTTTATGCAATTTATTTAATATTTTTAAAAGTGATTGTATACATTATGCTCATAACTCACTGTTAGAACTGCTTCTGTAAATGATCCAAGTGCTCCGCAATACTTGGACTTTAATGTATGTCTAATTTCTACTTGTATATTGAAGTATCTTCTTCTTCTCCTTCTACATGTACTTGTGTCTAAGGTTATGACTGACATGGTCCCTATTCCCTCATTAATATTGAGCTATATAGGGATAGACTTAGTTTACTAAGAATTGTAGAAGATGAATTCAGACACTTCCTCATCAGAAGCGCCTGTCAGCACCGGTCACATAAACAAACACGTGAGTGTCTGAGCCTTGCTTTAAGCTCCTCCCACACACAAAAACTGAATCTTGAATTAAAGTTAATAAAGCTCTGTGCTGTTCATGGAATAATCCTTGATTATTTTGATTACAAACATGAGCCTCCCATTAATGAACTAATATTACATGGGAAAACATCTGAACTTCACTGCAACCAGCACAGCGTCACTGGCTTAATGGCTATATGTGCAAACGTCGTTCCATTTGTTCCACTGTGTTTAGTAACCAGACTCACAGTTGCATTGTGGTCCATATGATCCTCATGTAGTGACCTGTGATGTCTACTGTAAATTACATGTGGATTGTAGGAGATTATATTGCCCTCGAAATCATGTTCAAACTCCACTTAAAATCCTATGATTCAGACACTCAGAGGAAAAAATCTACTCATTAGTGCCCGAAAAATGAAAATTAGGAGCCATTTTTGTCACAGCTCTTCTTCTTATATTCTCTTGTTTGGTTATTTATTTATTTATTTTTCACAATAGTTTATCTTAATGTTTTCACCAGTAAATACAAGAACAGTTTGTCTTAACTTGAGGACAGTCTCACTGTTAAAGCTTATATCTTGTTTTTATGTACACATACATAAACACTTAGTTTGCTGACAGACATGGGGGTAGTTACTCTCAGACACTCAGATGTATGTAATTATCTCTCTTCATGGTAGGTGTCACCTGGTGTTCTTTCATTAAATATCAACTAAAGATCAGGAGTAAATAATTCATGAGTGGCATGTGGAGAGACTGGAATTAAACTCACAGGGAGAGAGGGGGGTGGAGAGAGAGAGAGACCAAACCAAATGTCACAGGAAGAACTTGGGCCTGCTGGAGCTCAGGAAGGCTTAGGTTGATTTCAAAGCGTGAAAAGCTGCAGTAGTTTGATATAGGACATGAAGAGGGTAACAGTATACATTGTGCTCAATCTATATCAACCACAGAATGGACACCTTTTTTCCGAAGGTATTCAGACCCCTCTTTTAATTTGTGATTTATTTTGTCGAAGTGGTGATAAAGCTAGTCGTTTTACATTTGTTACTGACTGATTCTGTCTTCTCTCTATATTAACTAACAATGAAATATTCCTAACAGTAATTATGTGGACTAGATCTTGTTTATGTGGAACAATATGTTAGAGACAGCTGTTTAACCCATGTTAAAACACAGCCTCACCCACATTCCAGTAATACATTTATACATTTACATAGATGTGGCCTTTGCATTGCTGCAATTTATTTGGTTATCAATCAGTTTACTGTGTTATAATGTTCTTTAGTGCAATGCAATTTAACTCTGTATTCACACAAGAATGTGTAGATGTAGTTATGTGTACATGATTGCATATATATTGTACTTGTGCAATAATAAGATATAATTTGCAACTCTGTTTATTTATGACTATATGAATATACATGTGGAAGTATGTGGGCACCTCTGGCCAAATGATATGTTAATGCAATGTGCAGTTACAGTCTTATATATCATAAAAAAGTAAAAAAAAATATTTTCTGGTTTGTGCACACATTTTGACACTCAACAGCCATTTGCTTCTTTAACGGGCCAAAAACCTGAAGAGTACAGCAGAAAAGCTGTTTTAAAGATGATTTCTACAATATGTTATGTTAAAAAGAAATGGCAGTTCAGGGGAATTGTGGAGGTCAAGATGAGATCTCTAGGAGAGAACTACTCATATGCTGCCAAGAAAGGCAAATCAGTACTCCCATAATATTACCAACAACCTGTCATTGGATGTAGCTGATTCAAGAGTGTTGATGAACTGTTTCACTTTGCAGCACTGCTTGCACAAACCTATTTGTACCATAAGAAGGTAAATCATAAATCAAAACTTACCCAAAACCTAGTCACATAATGTTGAAGTGCAGTGAAATTGTTGGCTGATTGGCCTTAATCAGCAAAGTATGTGTGGAGAAAATTTCATTTCATGAAAAGAACACCTTGACAAACATGGGGGTGAATTTATCATCCTTTTGGATTATGGAAATGGCAGTGTTGCTTGGGTGGGGAGAAGAATTGATTCCATGCTTGCATGTAGTCCTGCATTGAACAGCCATCTGCCAATGCTTGTACTAATAGGATGACTCATGAAGTCATCACTGCTCTCTGAATGTCCACAATCATGGCTGTGGGGTCACTCAACATTTGTTGGGCAATGTGTTGGTTCTCCCTCTCCATGGTTTGTAAACATCTTCCAGATCCTTCATGTTGCTGATGTGTCCACTGCCACCAACAACATGCTATGGTAATAATCACACAACCAGTGTATGCAAAACACCTCAATAAGACTATACCACTTGTAGCCCCCTTCCAGGTGCTTGAATTGCTTTTCGAACTCTTAGGAGTCACACTTTACTTGCAAAAGATGCTACCAACTCAGCAGCATGAGTAGGCATGCACAATAGATTATATATTGTCAGTCAGGTACAGCAAAAAGGCCTGGCCTTCCTTATGTTAACTTGAATTATTCATAGGTCTCACAATGGCAAACCTACCCACCAAGATTTCACGTGGGTTGATTCTTACCGGGTGCAACTATTTTTACAATGAGAGAGAGAGAGAGAGAGAGAGAGAGAGAGAGAAAGAGAGTGAGAGAGAGAGAGAGAGAGAGAGAGAGACAGACAGACAGAGAGGGTGTTTAAACACTGTTTATATATGAGAAGAAGAAGAAGTAGATACTGTTTGTGACTGTATATAAGCTGTGTCTGGAGATGCTGTGAGACATATATAGTGTTATACGCAAGGCTTATATGGCTATAAATGTATGTGTGTGTATGACTCTGTTTATATTGTAAACGGCTGATGGAAGCTGAGAGGATTGCTTTCGGCCATCAGTTCCACAGTGCTGACAGGTGCTTTAAGTAGGCTACAGTGTGTGCTATAGTGTGTGTGTGTGTGTGTGTGTGTGTGTGTGTGTGTGTGTGTGTGTGTGCGTGCTATAGTGTCTGTGTGTGTGTGTGTGTGTGTGTGTGTGTGTGTGTGTGTGTGTGTGCTATAGTGTGTGTGGCTGCACCTGCCTCACAACCCAGTGCAGTGTGTAAAGCAGCAGAAATGGAGCTGCTGGAGCGGTTGGTTCACTGTCTGTGCCGCAGCACATCCGCTGTGTGGCACAGAGCTCACATTATTCTACCGTTTTCAGCTATTTGAAAGAGGTCACGTAGGCTGCTGCTTGATTTAATGGATTCCAGCTTGGTATGAGGTGCTGGCGATAATGACTTGAGAGGTTGATTGTTGAGCGTGATTGTGTGTGTGGGGCGGTGGGGGGTGGGGGGATTGGTTGTGCTGTGATTGACTGAGCTAGAGAGATGGTATTGAAAGCTTATTCCAGGTTGTTTGGATAAAGAAACCTATTCACCTGTTCAGACCCATTCAGTCGACTTGGACGTTGGACTGTTTCTAAGCAGTATACAGGATACATTATGTTGTTCAGTCACATGAGAACAAGGTGTAAAAATGCAGCGAATTGTGTGTACTGTGTGTGGTTAATCAGTGTATCCATACCACTATGACCACCTCCTTGTTTCTACGCTCACTTTGCATTTTATTGTGTCACTGTTGGACTAACTATAGTCCAGCAACCAGAAATATCCTGTCAACAGTTTCCTGTGAGCAGTATTCTGTGAACACTGATGAAGAACTAGAGAATGATGAACACAAATCAACAGCAACAGACGGGCTCCTGTGTTTCATCTACAATGTGGAGCAACTATGTAGTAGTGTATATTTCACAGAGTGAACAGTGGGTGGACACCATGTTTAAACACTCCAGCAGCATTGCTGTGTCAGATCCATTCATACCATACCATTGCACACACTAATGCCATCACTATGTCACTGTCACTGCAGTGGCGAGAATGACCCACCACCCACATAGCTGATCTGTGGTGGCTCTGACCATTGAAGAACAGGATGAAAGAAGGCTAACAAAGTAAGCAGAGAAACAGATGGACTATATTCTGTAATTACAGAAATACTAAGTGCTCCTGTGTGGTAAGAGGAGCTGAAAAAATAGGCAGTGAATGTCAAAACAAGGAGCTTTTACAACTGATCCAATGATTTGTAATAGGTAGCCATGTTCTAATATTAACTTACTGATTCAGTCCATGTGCTTCTATCACTTTCAGTGACATTTCTGTATCTCTCAGCTTGTCCAGAAATGCATTAGGAATTGCTTGTGAACTGTCTGGGGAGACCAGGAGCAAGAAAATACCAATTCACACATAATGCTGCTTTAACACAGAGTGAAAATTGATGGAGAAAAATGAATGGAAATGCAGACTCCACTCTCCACCCCCTTTCTCTCTCTCTCTCTCTCTCTCTCTCTCTCTCTCTCTCTCTCTCTCACACACACTCTGTCTCTCTCTTTTCCCCTCTCTCTCTCCCTCCCCCTCTCTCTCTATATAGAGGTGCTGTCTCTCAGTTCTGCTCTGCTCGTGTCTCCTACTGCTTCACTCAGCTGCAGTGCACACACTCCATGCTCTGCGCTCTTCGTGCCTCGCTCCTCGCTCTTGCCCATACTTTTGCATCTCTCTTTCCGTCGGATTAAAGGATTATTCTGCACAATAATTGCTCTTTTCACTCTTCCGTTCAAATGCTGGACTAGCATGTCGGAGTGTAAAACTTCATCTTTTCTCACGCAGAGAGCTGTGACTTTGGGAGTGTGTTGAGCATCTCAGCAGTGAACGCCCTCGTTTTTTCTCTTCCATCTTGAACTTCATAAAGGATAATCTGATTTGAACCTGATTTGTGAGAAAACAGACAAGACTTTTGTGACAGGGAGAATGGAAAGCCTTTTCTTGAGTACAATAGTATAGTAGAGTTGTGTGCCTTTGCTCTCCGCTCAGGTATTTTTATTTTTGGTGAATTAGGGCAGCAGGCAGAAAGGAAACACGTGAGCTTTCTCATAGTATAGGTTGCCAGGCTATTAACATCTGTGCATTGATTTTCTCTGTTTTTATTTTTGGCTTGTATAGAAGACATGCAAAGAAATGGATGGACTAGTGCAGTGAAAAAAGACCACCAGAAGCCAAAGACAAGGCACCCATGACAGAGTCTACATCTGTAATTTTATTTACCACAACTTCAGTTCAAAACTTTACTCAACAACAATATTACTCCTTTAATAGACGTGTAATGCATTTATCACACCTTTAACCTGTCAATAAAACACCTTTCAGCTGCTTGAAAATGCCTTGTCCACGGCCTCTCTCACAGCATGGTTTGACTTTCTGTAGCTGAGCTGTATTAGAGTGTTTTATAGTCTACTGTAGAGTCAGTCCTGACCATAGCCTACTTCACCTGGGACAGAGCATCAGAAACTGGGCCACCAGAAGCGGCCATGGAGAACCTCAGTGGCCTGAAGAGACTTTGGATGAGAGTTACTGTCTTCTGTACTTTTTTCACCCTTCTCTTCTGGCCATGTGCGGTTGCAGGAAAGAAGAAGCTGTATATCGGCGCTTTGTTCCCGATGAGTGGTGGCTGGCCAGGTGGACAAGCATGCCTACCTGCTGCCCAGATGGCCCTGGACCTTGTCAACAACCGGAGCGATATCTTACCAGACTATGAACTGGAGCTCATACATTACGACAGTATGGTAAGTGAACAATGGACAGTTTCTGTCTACTGAGAAAGAAATTAAATGTTAAGCACACTTTATTTCCTCACTTTAATAACTTCAGAACTTATACATTACATTTCATCATTATTTCTTGACTTGCTATCATAATGTATATAAAGTATAAGACTTACTGCTGAATACGTTGCCTGTGAAAATACTAAATTATGTTCTTGTGATTTATGAAATTAATTCAACTTGACTCAAATGTTAAAAAATGAAAAAAAAAAGAAAAAAGAAAGAAACAATGAATGAATGACCTCGAGACCAATGAATGGTCTCTGGAATGCCATTCTGTTTCAGCACAAAATCCTAAGGATATAAACAGTGGCTTCTGAGATGTTTGATTTAAGATGTTTGAACTTCTTCACAGCTTCATATCTTATATATAGTGCATCACCATTCAATATTTACAGTATGAATAGCTCAACAACAAACTTTACTACAAAAATGTAAAAGCAATGAATATCATACCTAAAGGCTATGCGCATCTTTGTGTCCATAAAGGCAATAGTTAACAGATCTTCAAGAATTCATTTTTAGTCTCAGCTGGAGGACAAATCAGAGCAGGTTTTCAGTTTCTAGGGCTGCACAATATATTGTTTGAGCGTTGTTATCACAATGTGCACATATGCAATAGTCACATCGCAGGACCTGTAGTAGCTTGTGCATTTTTAAATGTTTGTCTGATTGAATCACAGAGTTGTATTTAGGGCCCTATTAAATCCTTTTTTTATTTCTCAACTTTCATTTTATTTTTTTCCCTCAAATTCTGTTTTAGTATTTTTTCAAATTCTGTTTTTCATTTTCCCCCAAATTCAATAATTTATTTCCCAAGTTCAGTTTTATTTTTTCTTAAATCTTGTTGATTCTATTTCATTTTTTCCTTAAATTCATTTTTATATATTTCTTTCAGCATTTACATTATTTCTAAATGTTTTTCCGTAAAGGAATAATGCATCATTTAATATACATCCTCATGGAAATTATAGCGCCCTAAACCTGGTAAAAACATATTGGAGAACAACAAAATATTGCCATGTCAGTTTGTTACAATACTGTGCAGCTCTATTTTCTACAGTCTTGTTTCTTTTGTGAAGATGTGCATAAGAAGAGTGCATAACATTGTCAACCTCACTGTGAAGCTCTAGCGTCAGCCACATAACTAGTCATAATAGTAACCTAAC
Organism: Acestrorhynchus altus; assembly: GCA_034509495.1. Taxonomy (NCBI): domain Eukaryota; kingdom Metazoa; phylum Chordata; class Actinopteri; order Characiformes; family Acestrorhynchidae; genus Acestrorhynchus; species Acestrorhynchus altus. Next base: position 8,077,432 of record CM067517.1, read on the forward strand.
AATGAATGAAGAATTCTGATGGGATTAGACAATGAGATCATGTACATTCATGAAAGTAAAGTATGCATGTTCAGATGCCTCCATAATGGCCCACAAAAGAAAAACAGATCATAAATTGGAGGTTTCAACCCTCTACCAACACCAAACAGAAATTTGCAAGTTGCTAAACTTCCTTACATGCATTGTTTAAAGAACAAGCTGAATGCATATTTATAGTAAATTTATTTTAAATTGAAGAGTGACACCAAATTAGGATGTTATTGCCACAGCTAAACTAGGAAAGTACTATTATGCACAAAAAACAACATCACCTGTAAGACCTTTGGAGAAAATCTTAAAGAAAAAAAAACAAACAAACAAAAAACTACAGTTTTGAAACATAGGATGAAATTGAAGTGTGCATGGTTAGTACCAAACCTTTTTCCCCAAACATTTTAAGGTAAGGAATAAAAGAGGTTTTTGGAGTTATACTGTAGCGTTGGCTGTGATTGGTGTGCAGCACTCTGCATTGGAATCACACTCACAATCACACAAGTGACTGAGAAGGAGCAGAGTAAAAGGAAAGTTGGCATGGCAACAGCCACAAATGAAACCACTGTTCAAACAGAAGTGCATTTCTGTAAACCTTGCAGTGATAAGGAGAGGAGATACTTTAGCAGATTACTGAAAGCCAGCACATCCATTTTTGGATTGATTAAATGAGATTTAAGAATGTCATAAAAGTTAATTTGACATCCTCTGAACTCTTCCCCTTCAATACTTCATAGCTTTTGGTTTGACCCAGAATTCTTTTACACTTTTACACAAGATCCACACTTTGTAAGCAGTTACATGCTGTTTTGTAGGCTTCATAACTCAGGATCAGAGTAACCTACAAACAATTATCATAAACTATAAGACTTACCATATTTAACCACAGTTTCATCCCTGTGTGATAACAGCGAGTAATCAAATTTTGAAAACAGCTAGAAATCCTGCATGCAGACTTTGTTTGATCAGCAAGAGGGATGATGTCACTGACCCAGCTCAAATTTCAGATTAGAAGTCCTGACAAGTGATTAATACTGATATAGAAATAACATAAATAATAAAGGAATTTTATATTTTTTGTATGGACTACTGACAAGTATTGTTTAACAACTTATTATTATAAATATCCTCATCAACTAATTGGTACAAATAATTCAGCAAAATTCTTCCAGCTTGAGCTTAAAAACACTCTGGATGATACATTTAATGATGGAAAGTTTTATTAAGTCCTTTTAAGACTTTTAAATTTGGTCAACATGGACAAATTCATACAGATATTTAAATTCTGTTAATTGTTACATCTCAAATAAGCCTACGATCTCCTGAAAATAACATTTGGTCTGTATGACTGTCTCCTATAAACACTTTTCTAATGTTCTGGTGGATTAAAGTACATCAAACTATGTAAATATCTCAATTATCCCAGGGCTCTAAAGGTTAATACAGTTTAAATGAAGAATATTTTCCAGTAAATATATTCTAGGATTTATGTTAAAAACAGGCATACTGAAAAATAATTAAAAGCAGGGGGACTGCTGTCAGTTTATAAATATTACTGTATGACTGCCAACAGACAGCTGAAATAGTCAAACTCAAAACCTAAAATATACTGACAAAGCACAGAGTTGCAAACTGATTTAGTTGTCTATTGACAAACTCTAACAGTATGTCACTAATTTAGTCAGACTGTTTAATCATATGAAAAATATTTTTTTATAATGCAAATAATATAACAGTCTATATGAGAAATGTTGCACTTATTGTTTTCATTTTATTTATTAAAAGTTATTTATATAAACTGACACAAGTGGTTGAGTGTTATAACTTTCTTAGCTCTCATTATATACTAATTTCCTCCTACTTAAGCTCAGAACATATCACGGGAAATTAAGTTTGGCAGTTTGTGATGTCACTGAGAATTTTTTAAGGTCAGGAGTGCTTTAGACTATTGACATTTCAGTGCCGAGGGGTATTATAAGCATTTGCATTTGATCGGGGAGTGCTTGCATACCTGAATGAGATCATAATCTAAATAGCTTTCGGTGCCAGAAAAGTAATTACAAAGAGAGGAAATCAAATTTGATTTGGGTTTGCTTTTAATTATTGTTCAAAGGGCCTGGGCAATGTGGGTTGCTTCGCTTAATCCTTTTCAAACAAGCAATTATCACACCCAGCAGCATTTCCTTAAAAAAAAAAAGAAAGTCTCTCTAATATGCCAATTCCATATGACATTTGATTAATATTTATTTCTTAGATGAGTATTATCAAGCCCTGCCATACCATGTTTGCAAAATTAAGAAGTCTTTTATCCAGTTCATTATTTTATGAATTTGAATTAGAAAGTAGGCCTCTCATTTTATCAGAATATTCCATGTGGTTGAAGAAATTAAAACTTTGGTTGTCCTCTGCATTACAGTGTGAATACTTCAATATGCTGATGCCATATAAATTGGGGACCGAGCACTGAATGCTCTTTCTGTCTCCACCATGTTCATTCAAAACTGCAGTCAATAGAACTGTTTCTGTAGTTTGGCATTTGGAAATTAATGGGACACTATACCTACACTTTTCACTTTTTTTATTTATTTATTTAAGTAGAAACCTATGTCTATTGAGTAGAGTAAAAATGCTTCAATGGTTATAGTGTGTTTATCATGACCTCCTGAATAAAGCTAGTCTTTAAAATAATCCTAATTGAATATAATGATAATAATAATCAAATGTTTTTCACGTCACCTGTTTACTAATGTTATGGCAGTTATATCAGTGTAGGTCTCACAGCTTCTGAAGCCTAAATTAAACTAAATTAAACTGACAAAACTGACAATGTTCTCAACAAGGTTATAGTAATTACCCAAAAAATTAAGTATATTTTAATTTACTACATTTGGTACATATTAATTATTGGAAAACATAATCTCACACATTTAAAGGTGTATTTAGTAAAAGCCTATGTTTAATGTGGCCTTTTAGAACATTCCACCATTGTTTCTGAATTTCAGTACTACATTGATCTCATTCTTGATTGTTCAATAGTCTTTAAAAGCTAATATACAAGTACAGTTTGGTTTGCAAATGTCCAAAATAATATTCATATACCCACCAAGGTACAGCATAGTGGTTGAAGTCCAATTATGAACCTCAAAAGTAAGCTACATTCACTTTTCCTGAGGGAACCTGCATATTTTTACATTTTGTAACATAACTGTGTGGTACAATTATGATCCCTAACTAAAGGCACAGAAGACATACTGCTGAAGGTGCCTCTACAAGCAAGGAATCACCCCAGTGGTGTCTTTGTACCTTTTTTGAGCATGCACACAAATTAAAACCAACTGGAAAGTACAGAGGGAAATTCATCAGTCCTTGGGCCTTTTACTCTCTTGACTTTGCTCTGCTCAAACAGTCAGTTATGCAGATTAAAGAAGAGAATGTCTGATTTTTTTTTTATTTATTTTGAAACTAGTCAGTAGATACTGTTTAGAAAGAGCTGACCTGAAATACCATATTTATAAATAGGATATACAAGGGATTAATATAACCTCAGGTTATTTCTATGGTTTGTTTTTGTACTAGGTATGTTTTACTGTTGTAGAAGTTTATAAAACCTAATCACTGACATAAAAATGTACAAGTAAAGGCTCTGAGTTACTCAGTGGTCTAATGTGCTAGCACATTTATCCAAGGATTGCAGGTTTGAATCCTGGGTCAGGCTGCTTGCCATTGGCAGCAGAAAATCCCAACACTTTTCTGGGCATTGGCTGCCCCTAATCATTCCCCAGCAGTGAAGCACCCACCTCTTCATGTAAATGTAGTCCATTTCAAATAGTGCTGTAGAGACATGTGAATAACCTGACTAAGAAAATATTAATTACATCAGTAGCTGAAATGTGATTAGTCATTTAAACTGTATTGTGTTACACTAGTTAATTGCAAGAGAAAGTGATTTAGTAATTTACCATATGCACTGATACATGATGATATAAATATAACTTGCTTAGACTTTACTTAGCTTTAGTTATTTATAAAATCTGCTACTGTTGTATTAGTGGATCACAATTTATGTACTGGAATTGCACATATCTTCCCAAAAGAGCTTGTGCATAAGTGCTTGTCCAGAAATAGAACGGGCTTCAAAAAGGTAAGAGTCTTGCTAGATTGCAGTGGGATATAGATTTCACTATGTGAGACATACTGCTGTATTTCTCTCAGTGAAAACAAGGTCTTGTTTAGATGGGAACAATTTTTACAATCTAAGTATAAAATATAAGTAATTAAATTTACTGATATCTTGTACGTTCTGTTGGATGTGCTGAATTAGTTGACTGTGAGCTGAGATTAGGATTTAATGGATTGTAAGTTGTTGTATTACAACACTATTGTAATACAACACTACTGCAATTATACGTAAGTGAATTGATGACAAATGACATTTTATATATTATGAATCAGTGCTGATGGTATGTTAGTGTATGACTTCACTAGTGTGTATGTGTGTGTTTCACTGCGTGAATGGGATAAACTTGTATTGGCCTCAAGTCATATATCAACAGATGGCAGCAAACAACATTACAACATTACATCTTTGGGGAGATTTATTTGATCTACCAAATTATTGGAACTGAACTGAAGGTGAAAACTGGTCATGAATCAGTAGTTATAAAACTAGTGAGGCAATAGGAAGTCCGTTATTCAAATTCTGTGTTTGGGTTACTGACGTGTGTGTGTGTTATGTTGGTGATTTACAGGGATGCCATATACCTATATACACTTTCCCACTCTCCAGATTGTTGGCATGATTATATCAAAGCTCAGGCTGCAAACTTTGATCAATTATTAACTGTGATGGAGGGAGACAGAGGTAGAGGCAGCAAGAGAGCAAGACATGACTTGATGAGGCCCTTCTGCTCTCTGCAATTTAATTGGCAGCTGTTGTGTCCAGATTGGAAAGAGTAGGATATCCACATCCATGCCTTATTCATATCAGTGTTTACAGAAGAGAATCATAGCACTGAAATAACAGGGCAGAAATTTCAGCCCAAAGGAAAATAATACAGGGGTTGATATCTGTAGACAATGATAAAGATTTTAAATTGCACAGCCCTCTATGCATCATACGACTAATGTTCCTCTGCATTGAAGAGAATTGGTGAAGTTGCTAACTGGATTCAAGAGGACTTGTAACACGTGGGATGGTCTGATGATTCACAGAAACAATTGTTTCTGACTAATAGTAGGGTTTGTGTTTGGCCCAGACCTCATAAGGCCATGAACCTCATTTGTCCCCAAGGCACTCTGCACATTCTGCTGGTGTGGGGTTTGTTCTCAAGGTGTGGGTTGGGTCCACAGGTTCCTCTAATCACATCTATGAGTGGTGCCAGTCGATTTCTCTGCTTGGTGACCATTTTAAGCCCTTCATGGGCTTTTTGCACTCCATAATGATTGGATATTCCAGTAAAATAATACACATTTTGATGTTTAGAAAGAGTTCTATGAAATACTCTTGGTACACAAGTGACAGTGTCACTTGAGGAACGTTAAATGGCCACACAACGTCTTAAATGAAATGTCCCATTCATCTGGTACCAAGCCTTTGCTCAGACTCCAAATTCACAGTGCCCTGGCATGAACACACTGGCCACCTTACAGTTTATACAGGTGTGGGCATTCCCAAGCTGAGATAACACCACTTAATAATACATTTACCTACAGATATCCCAGGACATTGGCATTCCAGTGTACATATAGTATATCATGTTCAGAAACACAGTAACAGAAATCTTACAACAATTACATTTTTACACCCAAACAAAAGTGTAAATGGAATAAATAGTAAATACTATATGTAGTATATAGGCCTTGTTAATTCTGATATGCAAAATTAATCTCTGTTTTAAAGTAGGCACATGCTTTGATATAGACTAAACCCATTCTCAACCATGGTTTTATGCAACTTTAACACTGTCAAACTTGGCAGCCTACTTCTTACAGCACTTCAGAGGCCTGTACAATTTGTCCCATTCAAATATTTAATTACCCCCTCATTATTAGACTTAACTAATGCCTGTCAGCATTACCAACAGGCATTACAAATAGGAGGTGTCAGTGTTTCCTGTGGGCACTTCGCATTGCAGGCCTTGGTTGGAGCTAGAACACTTTTTGCTACCTCCTGTGAGGTCCCCTAAGTTTTCGAGGCAATTGGAATGACTGTGCTGAGACAGGACTCTGGATTAAAGACACAACTCCCATGAGAATTTGGGGAAGGCTGCAGGAGGAGTCTTACATTTGATGAAATCATGAAAGAGATTTAGCTCCACCAACTATCATTAAATGTCTGGCCTCAGTTTCCCAGTGATGGCATCACCTGGGCCACATTACACTGACATGTACCTCTCATTCAGGGATACACTAAGTACATCTTATATGATGTAACTGTGATTACTTTTAATAATTTTTGTGGGGAATATTTGTTGCATTTTCAGCCAGAAATACTAGTGCATCTGTTAAAAGGTGAATACTGTGAAAGGTTTTTGATAATTTAATAAAAAAATAAATAAACTTTCATATAGTTTATATTCAGTACATTTAAATTGATATATTTAAAGCTTTTTTTGTTTCAAAGTTGTTTTAAAGTTGTTTTAAATGTTCTAATATTTTGAGATGGAAGATTTTTGGTTTTCATGAGCTATAATCCTGGGTCAACAGTAATGCAAAAACAAATGTTGAGATGAGTGTTATTTAAATATAGTCACGTTTTAGCAAATAACTCCACAGCCCAATGCTGGTAGGCTTTATACCTTTTCAGCCAATACATGGCATTATGTAAAGTGAGGCTTATGTTTGGGTGGTCCAGAGCAATTTTTATTTTTTGGAGATTATACCAGCACTGTGTGCACTACTGAACAGCAGTTAGTGCACAGTAGTGTAGTGAATTTAAAGCCATTTTGCTAGTGGATAATTTTGGATATAGTGTAAGCTATCTATTTCAAAGAATCTTCTCAATCATAAATTGTTTATCCCAGTATCACCTGGGGATAACATGACTGGGGAATGGGGACAGGGCCACAAGACTGGACACATATACAGCAGTGGGGCAAACTGAAAGAGCTTTATTTGCACATAACACACCAACACCAGCAAGCTATTATTTTCATTATTGATTAATCTGCTGAAATTTTTCTCCATTAATCAACTGATTGTTTGTTTTTTTAAGTAGTAGATAGTAGTGAGAAATTGGACAGACACTGTGTTTGCATGCATTTTTTTCAATTCCAGTATTAATTAAATGTACATGGTACAGTAACTATCAGTTTTTATATCATGGAATACCTGAAACTGTATTCTGAACTATATTCTGATTTGTTGGTCTCTGGATATTGGTGTGGAACTAATGGCTGAATTTAGACTATTCCCAAAATAAATAAGCAAATAAATGAGTGAATAAAGAATAGCACACTTACATTTGCACTTTATTTATTGGAGTGCTTTTCTGTTTGTCACCTCTGCAGTGAATCCAGACGTGACATGCTTGGTAAAGTCTCCCCATTGTTTGAGTGTCATTCCCCGTGTGTTCAGAGCCCAGTGGAGCAGGGCAATATGGTGACTTCCTACACAGAGCCTATTGAAGCTTCATTGACATAGAAGACTTAAGGAATCTTGGAGGAAGAACATTTGTATAGATGCATAGATATAAATTTATATACTGTTGGATGCACATGAAGTGCTGGGGGGTGTAAATCCCTGTGGATTAAATGGAAGTCTACATCATCATTGTTGTACAGGATAATACTATATTTGCCAGTCTGTTTTACAACAGCAGCTCCTCGTCTGCTTCTGAAGGCCACCAGAAAGGAGTAACTACATCGCAAAAAATGTTTTGCTCATAATTTAATTTGAAATTGTAAACTGACATTTTATTTAATTGCATTTAAATTGTTTTTGCAGCTTAGACTAACATGCTTTCCCCCACTGTTAAAAACTAAATTAAAAAATTTCATGATCAACAGTAAAACAACCAAAAAAAATGAACTTAATGAATATAAAAAAAACACAGTTTACATTTTTTGAGTGAAATTATAATCAAATTTTTTTTCACAGTAAAATCTTTTGATGTGCTAGTGAATGCATTGAATTAATTGGTTTGCTTTCTCTTTTTCACTTTATTTTAATGTGCATTTTTGTTGAATTTTGCTATTTTTATAATTATATATATATTTTAATATTATATATATTTGAATTTAACTATACTATACTTTTTTAACTTGAAAAAAAAAAAAATACCTTTTTTATATTGTGTAGGGAACAAAATAAATCATTTAAAAATGGTTTTCCTTGTTCTATAAATCTGTAAATATATAGTTTTGTTCTGACAGACTTCATTAACATGGCTGACATGCAAAAACATTTTATCTCCAAAATGCTATTTTTACAGGAGTGGGGAAAAAAACCTTCACAAGTGGATGTCATTGTAGAAAGATTTCTATTGGTCCATACATCATGTAATGTATGTAATTATGTCAATGTATTAATGTCAAACAAATGTTTTTTTTTCACTTCTTTCTTTCAGTGTGACCCAGGGGAAGCCACTAAGCTCCTGTATGACCTCCTATATACCGAGCCAATAAAGATTGTGCTGATGCCAGGCTGCAGCTCTGTGTCTACACTAGTGGCTGAAGCTGCTCGGATGTGGAACCTTATAGTGGTATGCTTCACTGCATTAAGTCTTTTCTTCAGTTTAGCGCAGGATTCAGCAACCCAAATTTTAAGAAAAGCCAATTTTTCCTATTTCAAATGAAATCAAACCACCTTTGGAGCCAATAAAGATTGGTGTGCAGACTGATGGTCACATCAATACCTGACAATAATGAAGCCCAGGCTCCAACCTCATTGAAAGTTTTAAAACTTGTTTTAAATTGATGAAAAATTTGGATAAAAACTTTTCAGCTTGTTCTGGCTACTGAACTTGGTATTTATCAGTAATCAGCAAACTCGTTCACTTTTTTGTTGAAGGCTGGAAGTTTACATTATGTGTAAAATGACTGTTATGGTGCTACAAGAAGACAATTAAAGAGCCACATTTTGCTGACCCCTAGTCTAGGACTTGGTTTTATCTGTTTCTGGAGAGGCACTGACATGTTTTGCCATTAAGCTATGTGGCTAAATTTATCTCTGTTATACTTTATATGTTTGTGATAATGTGGTAAATAGATGATAATGATGATTACATATTGTGTAATAAATGTTTTATAATTTAACTGTTCAACGATACTGCTCAGAGAAAGCAAAGATTGGTTTTAGGTTAAGTAGTGTGGGTTGCATGAACCTGATAAATTGCTTAGTGGAAAAAGAGGTTGTGAGAGGAGATAGAGAAAATTGAAGTGCAAATTGGTGAGAAAGAGGGGAAGAAAGAGGATCTGGGAAAGAGATTAAGTTCAAATTAATTTCTTTCAGCCTGTTTGCATCCACTGAGGTTTGCATTATGAAGTAATTTCCAAGTAATTTCCTCAAATCTGCTTCAGTTTGACAGCATAGGAAATATGGTTTCACTGTATTGAATTCTTTTATTAATGGTTCATGTCCCTATAGACCTTCAAAAGGCCTTATACATTCTCTTCTAGAAGATTTCTCCTCAGTCACAGACTTTAGCAGAGCCATATGGTTATCTATAAAAGTTAGAGTGATGTATTATTCAGGCTATCGGACAGCTCGGCCTGTAATTTTGGAACGGAGACAGCTTTGTGTTTCAGTTCCACGGCTGCTGATACACTGACTTTCAGTTCATTTCTGTTACAAGTCACTGTGGAATATAATTAATGTCAAACCTGCATGCTGTGCCAAGTATTGGTGGGCTGCTGATGCCAGAAATTGATGCAGTCACAAAGTGAATTATTTATTGAGGCATGCGAAAACATCTGGTCACGCTGGCATGACTTTAAGCTCACCTTATAACTGAAATGTGTTTGCTAGTTGGAAGTAGTGATACCTCCAAGAGGTGGCCCAAGGATATGTGTGATTTCTCTCGCAGAGTAACAATGCAGCCCTAAAAACCTGTTAAGAATACCATGCTGCATTTCGCTGAGCATGGCAGTCACGCTGCAGTCCCCACAAACCTACTTTCACACTCTGACTTTATCAGGTCTCTCTCCATCACCATTTTTGCTTTTGTCCACAGTTCTCCTATGGCTCTAGCTCCCCGGCTCTGTCCAACCGCCAGCGCTTCCCCACCTTCTTCCGCACACACCCCTCGGCCACGCTGCACAATCCCACACGTGTGCACCTCTTCCAGAAGTGGAAGTGGACCAAGATCGCCACCATCCAGCAGACCACAGAAGTCTTCACTTCGGTAAGATTGAATAAGAACCTCATTGATAAATAGCCTTAAGCCCCGGTTATTGGCAGCTATGATGCAAACAGTATTTATGTACTGCATGGATCTTTGATTAGAAAACTTTATCCTTCTTAAAGATGTTCTTACTAAGCAGCTAAGAAATGTAGGCTGTGGTGCCAGAGTCAGAATCAGAGGGTTGGAATAAGGCATAGTTGAATAATTTCTCTGCTGTAAGACAACCACTAAACCAGGGTTGGCAAACGTGTGGTCCTGAAGGTCCTAGTTTGAGCCAGAGTCGATGTTCTCAATTACTTATTTATTGAGTTCAGCCACTAATTATAGGAAATCCACTCTCACTAAACCACACTGACACTGACTTGTAGGCACAAACAGACTTGAAGTTTCTACAGCAGAATCAGAATCTCTGTTTCAACTTGGGGTGATACAATAGATGGTCTGTGGTTTTCACACTAAGGCTATGAAATGGATCCCTTTTTATGTTTTAGGGACCTAATGAGTATGTCAGCCATTTTCCTCTAATTTCCCACAGTGTAAAAAATGGAGCTGATGATGCTAAGCCAGTGATAGTTAGGAGTTGTGGATGCTGTGAAGTTCAGAGGTTTTCCCATAACGTAAGTTCATCAGTGGAAGGATTATGTTTGTAAGTAAAATAATTAAGACATATTCCATGAACAGCACAGACCTTTAATAACTTTAATACAGAATGACATTTGTATGTGTGTATGAATTAAACATGGCTCAGACACTCACACATTTGTTCATATGTTCTGAATTCTTCTGTGTTTATACACTACTTAATAAACTATATAGTCTATCTCTAAAAAGCACAATACTAATAATGGGCATAGGGATCCATTTCGGTCACAGGATTTTTTTCCCCAGACACAAGAGTGCTGGTCCTGCTGAAATCAAGGGTCTGAGGTCCACTTACAGCAGAAGACGCTGTATGGGGTTGCCTGATCATTTTGTCATTTTGTCACATGACTACTTCAGTTTATAACCTGCAAAGCTCCTTGTTTACCGGTGTTCCTGCACTGTAGCTCTGTTCCTCATGCTTAAATATTTGAATCCATGAAAAATGATGAAAATTAATTAATGGTTAACCTAGACTCTAGCATTTTGCAAATTCCATGCTGAAAATGATGTTCAAAATGGTGTAATCAACAGTTGGAATTCTTTTGTGAGAAACTGGTGATAATGTCTGTAAATATGATTTACAGTAATTCTTACTGTTGAGGTAGGACTGCAGGATGAAAACAAACACTGAACATTGACAATGTTCATGAATAGGTTTATTGGGACTGATGGTATTATATTATAGCTCTGAAGAGATTTGGAGCCAGCTAAAATTACTTGTAGTCAGTGGCTCAGTTGTCTTTTATTCATGCAAGAAAGTCATTTAATTTTTATGAGTGAATAATAATAAATACATTACTGCCTGTCAGCCTGTTGGCTGCTGAGTTGTTTCTTGGCCACCTGTATGTCACTGCATTGTCAGTTCACAAAAGGTATATAATTGATGTGCCATTCACTGTTAGCTCTCAGCATGAAGACTAAAGGAGAGTCAGTGTCATTAAAGTAGGCCATTATGACACAGAGAACTTAGAATAAATCAGTCAAAACAGAGCTAGAAAGCTAGAATCATTTGCCAAGCTAAATCTTGTATCAACAATCTGTTTATCAAGTTGAGTTAATTCAAATATCTCAACACAAATGAGTTGTTTTACACACACTGTTCAATATTATCAGCTCCATATACCATACAGGAGCACTTGGTTCTATAATTACAGACTGTATTTTCAAATTCTTGGGATACTTCATAAGATATATAACACATTTTGGCACTGTGGTCAGGTGATACAGCATGTTGGAAAAGGAAATTGGCATCTCAGCAGATGGCAGCATGAATTACTCTATAATTATATGGTAGATGCTGATTTGACCCACAAATCGGGTAGAGACAAACACATTACTTACAAAACAATATGCTACTCACATCCTGCAAAGTACATTTTTAAAACTTTAAAACTTTAATTTCCCCCCCAATTTAGAAGAGTCAATTATCCATTCCTGCTAGGACTCTCCCCTTAGAATAGGATGCTTCTGACACCAGTACGGTGAAGACAAGCACATGCCTCTTCTAATACATGTGAAACTAGCCACAGCCTCTTTTTGAACTGCTGCCATTGCATCATTGCTAGGCAGCCAACATGCTCATTTGTTTGCTCCAGTACAACAGCTAACAGATGCCTGAATTGTCCTGCCTCACACTGGGTGTGATATGGGGAGAAAGTGCCATCAACCTACTCACAGAGAGCATGGACAAGCTCTCTCTGATTGGGGCTGCTGATGGCATGCAGCATGACCTGGAATTCAAACCTGTGATTACTTAGCAAATCACCCTTACACACAAGCCATTAGTTAATCAATTCTCATGTGTCTCATTCCTCATTCTGCACAAACCCAAAGATCATTTATGTCCTTACAGATGAGAGACCCAGAGTACTGTATGACTCACAGTAAACGTGTGCAGCCAGATTCTGTTGGGCTGTTTGGAGGCAAAACATCTTTATTTTTGACTGATGTTCTTATTTCATTTCAAAGCCAAATCCAGAATAACATGAACAGTTCAGTTCCTGATTGCTTACATACTGCTTTATGCTCCGCAGTCTTACATGGTTATGTGCACGCCCAGCCTATATCTCCTGCTTTTCATCTTTGAACTGCTGTATCGTTCCAGCCTGCTTGTTTACAAGTTTTCCTCTGCAGTTTACATCATGAAGCCACAACCTAAGATTGACCAACTCAACCCAGTAAATCGGAATTAGACGACTTGATTTGGCTCTTACTCTTCACTCTTTTCATCTCTATCTTTTTGCTTCTCCTCTAAACCTTTTCAGTTCTTTCAGGTTTTTTCTTCTCTCACCTTCATCTGCTTGCTTATGTTTAGGTTGCTGTGCTGGATAAACACTCCCAGCTTTCTCTGGGGACCTTGCTCTGTAGTTTCTGGTTTAAAGAGTGAGGGAAAGGCCTCGCTTCTCATGGAAGATCTTTGAAGTCATTTGTCAGAGTATTGGTTGTGAAGAATATTGACCAGGTCATAAATCTCTCAAGCATGGGTTCGATATTTTGCCAGTCTAATTCTGCTCTCTAATGATTCCCCTTTCTCCTTTTTGTATCCCTTTCTAAATTTCTTTCACCATTTTCCTTTTTCACATCCCCTTCTATTTTTAGTTTCTTATATACTAAATTTTAGTCCTTTGTACTTATATACTAAGTTGGTGTTGGTCTGTTGGATCATTGAAGCCTCCACATTTCTTGCTCTTCAGCCCACCTGCTTTGCTCTTCATTGCCAAGCTCTGTGTACTTTATGCTCATTTATTTCTCTCTTACAGGATTTAATTAGCCTGATTAAGACTTTTCCTATACTAAATGTTACTTTCAATGGAGAATCACCATTCACAATACTCTGCTGTTTAATACTAGGCTTAATCTTTTTCTGGAAAACCAGCCCTAAATGTTTGTGGACACACCTTCTAATTAATGCATTCAGCTGCTTTGCGGAACACCCATTGCTGACACAGATGTGCAAATCCACACACACAGTTTCTCTATCTGTTGCCTTCCTAGAGCAGTTAAATGTGAAAGTTTTGGTACCATGCTCAATGCCAGGCATGGGCTAGAGGAATATAAACCCTCCCAGCATTGAGGTGTGGAGTAGTGGACCTGTGGATCTGGATTGGGATGAGTTGGGGAGTTGGGGGGATGATCATTCAATATCCTGGCCATGCAGTCTAATCCTCACAACAATGCTTCAAAATTTAGTGTAATGCCTTCCCTGGACAGTAGAGACAGTTACTCCAACAAAAGCAGGATAAACTCTTTTTTTGTCCCTTCGATTTTGGAAGAAACAGTAAATGAGCATGTGTCCCAATACTTTTGTCCATATAGTTGTTCATAAACCCTCGCTTGTGTTCCTAATTCTTCCTTTTTGTCGTTCTCTCACTCTTTTCACTGTATCTCTTCCTCTCACTATTTCTCGCTCTCTCAGACGCTGGATGATTTGGAGCAGAGGGTGAAGGAGGCTGGTATAGAGATAAGTGTGAGACAGAGTTTCCTCACTGATCCCGCCGTGGCTGTCAAGAACCTGAAGGTACTTTGATGAAAAATTCACCAGCTGCTGTGCTTCCTCAGCCTGCACCATGCAGGTCGGCAGGCTGCAGACGGCGGCGCACATGAAAACGTTATGTGAAATAAATCAACACTCTTAGGATCCGCTCCCTGTCATCAGATCGAGTGACAGCTCGCGTGTCGTCTCTGTGGCCAGGGGCTAAACTGACAGTAGATGATGAATAGACATCATTTTATATTGCAGCATTATTTTACATAACAACCTCCTGGGATTTTTACACTCACTCTCAGTAAGGTCCAGGCACACTTGTATCTTCTATAGCCATGCGCATTAAACATTCACAACCTCCCATAGAAGTGTTGAAGCCCTTTAAGGCCTGCTATCAAATATTAGTGCAGATATGAAAGGAACACAGAGTACTTTTGATGCACTGGAAATTTATAATCTGCAAACATTATTTAGTGGCACTAAATATTTAGCAGTGACACAATGTTTATACAGTCAGACTTGTTGAAGGAGACAACAGCGATTGATTTCACTGCTTGTATTTGTCTGTGTATTCTGGCCCACTTACTTAAAGCGTTCTTTGTTTTTTGGTTTTATTCTCCAGCGACAAGATGCAAGGATCATTGTAGGCCTCTTCTATGAGACCGAAGCAAGAAAAGTCTTTTGTGAGGCAAGTGCCGAATCGTTTGGTTGTCAATTCTGTCAAACTCAGTTACATTAAAAGCATCTGCGCAATTTTCATCAACACAGCTTGAGTTGAAGGCGACATGTGCCAGGAGGAGAACAGCTATTCAGTTATTTTCAGCTCGGTCTGGAAACACATAAATCTGTTACTCCAATGTACTTGTGTGGATGTTCTGATTACATTCTGAAATAGAATAATAATGGGAAAAATAGTCGATGTTCTCTTAGCAAAGGATGAAATGGGTTCAAAGAATCCTAGGCCTGGAGTTTTTAATGGAAATATTTAATCCCCCATTCAGAATCCTCTGTAATCCAGCACTCGTCCTAATCTCTTGCTCTCTTACTCTCCTTGTAGGTCTACAAGGAGAAACTCTTTGGGAAAAAGTATGTGTGGTTCCTGATTGGGTGGTATGCTGACAACTGGTTCAAAATCAAAGACCCAGCCATTAACTGCACTATGGAGCAGATGACAGAGGCGGTGGAGGGACATGTCACTACAGAGATTGTCATGTTGAACCCTGAGACTGTTCGAGGAGCCTCTAACCTGGTGGGTGAAACCTCTAAACCCCACAGGCTGCTTTAGAATTATGATGATACTAACAATGTCAGTGTCAGAGGTGGAAATTTAGGTCTAGACAGGAAACATCCTCCATAGGATTTTGTGTTCCACCTGGCTGGACAACTCTTCTGCTTGTCTAAGATAACCAAAGCTGTCCAGGCAGATTGAACAAAATCCTGGGAGGATTTTAACCTTCTCATCTTGAATTTTCCAGCACTGGTCAGTGCCATTAGAATTAGAGAGCCACCATTTTTTATCTACATACATATTAACAGTTATGCTCTTTGTAGTAGGGGTGTAATATTCAAGCCAAAGTTTGATACACACCATTCTAATCTCACAGTTGTGTCGTTTCAGAAGAGTGACAGGAAAAAGCAACAATGGGTTTCTTTACCATTTTTAAAACAATGTACAGATTAAAACAGGTGAACCCACACTTTTTCTATTACTGTTTTTATAAAATAATAAATTACTCTGAAATAATGAAATAATAACTCTTATTTGTACTACGTTCAGCTCTGATCATCAGTATGAACTAATTTATACAGTTCAGCAATAATCATATTGCTGTGTTTGTTCCAATCAGTGTTGTTCAGCTACAGGACTGAATTTTCCTCTCAGCTCATATTATATATTGTACATCGGTTAGTTCTGACTGCACAAGCTGATTGACTGTGATTTTTTCAAACAGCGCTGCTATCTCACCACAATACTGTATCGCTCTGCTGAACAGCTCTGCTAAGTAAATAATGGCTGAAACTCTTCAGTAATATAACTGAACCAAGCAAAAGGGAAAAAGCTATTTAAGGATTAAGATCTGGTGGACCTGGAGGTGGATCTGCCAGTGTCTTATTTCTCTGCTTGCGGGTCAGCTGCTGGACTCTCACAATGACTTCTACGAACTCAACACTCTATTTTAGTGGAGAAAAAAGGACCAGAGTCACTGTAGCTTTGGGAAGTGTTTCCTTCATGTTTGTGGTTTGGGGATCATCTGTAAGTTAATATGTGTGAATAAGTACACATTAAGTGGTATCAAGTCATTATCTGTGTTTTTCTCTGACTAGTGAGGTTGGCCAGTTATGTGACTAAGCCCTCGCCCCGCAGCTGAGATCACAACAAAAATTAAAATAATAAAAGGCAAACAGACAAGAAATATGGTGAGTGGGAAACTGAGGTTAATGTTTTGGTCTGAATATTGGATTGGGAGAGGGAGCTGCCAGTAGTGCAGTGAGTGAGTGGAGTTTATTACTGTGACATTGAAGCAAGTGACTTGTTAAGAAACTATAATTTCACGGTTCAGTTCATTATTTTATTATTTATATATTTTTCGAACTGTTCTTTAAAGCAGGATATGATGAAATACACTTGCCTTTGTCTGGTCTCTTCTATTTCACAATAACACACTCCCTCTTGTGTTCTATTGCTTTATTGTCTTTTAATGGTAGAGCATTACGATTGTTCTACCATTCAAGATTACCTTAATACTGTAAAGTTGTAGAGAAACTGGGCTGGTCAGTTTACTGTCAGCAATTATTTTATTGTTATGTATTTGGGAAACAACTAGTTAGCACAGACAGAGGGGATTGTTTCACACAGACACATGCTTCAAACACAGCCACATGTGCAAGATTTCCTGTGCCAGCGGCTGAAACAGGGATTGCAAGCACAAAACCATGACCCAGATAACACTTATGGCTCAGATGGGGTCCACATTTCAGCCAAATATTCATCACTATGGGGGACCCCCATACTGTTATGGTTTGGGACAAATACACATAATATTACACTGTTACTTTCAAGCACTTTATCAAAGTAATTTGTCCAACAATTACAATTAAATTAAATGTCATTTTAACCCATTAGGAATACTTCTGTATGCTTTTGAGAATCATTTATTGTTCAGTAATTTCATGGAGATCAGTTGAAATTTTTATTACTAAAAACATTTTTTAATCTTTTGGGTTGGAAATGCTCTTTGAACATATGTGATGCCCTTCTTGGTTTATTAAGGCCTACAAACACATACACATGTACTGTCATCATTTCATCATGTAACACAGCTCATAAATGTATGTAGCTTGTTGTTTTTACTGTTTCTAAAGAACATAGTGTCTTTCCAACAAAAAATGCTGCAAGACTGAGCAAGCTCTTCTTACTCTTTCATTGACTTGTAGCTCTACATTTTGAAAAGGACCTAATGAAGCACATTAGGCCATACCAATAGGTTTAATTAGCTGAAGGATTGAGTCATAACCCCTGGTTTTTCTGCAGGACTCTGCTTTGGGTTAAATGTCTGGCTCTAGGACACCAACGTAATGAATTCTTATTACTGGTCTTCTGGCCTGAAAACACTATAGAAAAACTGACATTTTTGCTGCTCTCATGTTCATTCAGACTTCCCAGGAATTCTTGGCTCAACTTATGTCCCGTCTTGGGGGGAAGAACCCTGAGGAGACAGGGGGGTTCCAGGAGGCTCCTCTGGCATATGATGCTGTATGGGCCCTTGCTTTGGCACTTAACAAAACTGTTGCACCACTACGGGCTAAAGGTAGAAGACTGGAGGACTTCAACTACAACACCAAGGACATCACCGCAGAGATATATCGAGCCCTTAATACCAGCTCATTTGAAGGAGTGTCGGTCAGTGAGTTTTGGCACATTATAAGACTTTTGCAACAGTTTGTGTTAAATTTTAATTTTACTTTTTAAACATAACCCTAGAGTCCTGAATTATGTATCAGGAATAAGTAATATAAAATAATATACTGTATGACATACTATAATATAAACATAGTATAGTATATAATTAGTAATTTAAGTAGCATTATATAATAATATAATTTTATATTGTGTAAAAGATTCTTGTGTGATCATAAGTACATTGAAAAAGGTAAAGTGTTATATATATTACATTCATTGTAATAAAGTGACTTTTTTTTGTTTTACTGTTTTATAGCTGATCATCAGAAATCCAGAATTCAAATAAATTTCTTTTTCTTAAAAACAAAAAACAATAATAATAGTAATTACCCCAATATTCCATCCCAGTTGTGGGTCGGACTCTTCGCTCTATCACATACAGTGCTCCTGACAACAGGAGGGTGAAGTCATGCACATGCCTCTGAAACATGTGAAGTCCTCCACCACCTCTTTTTAAACTGCCACCATATTATCATTACTGGGCAGCTAACATGCCTGGAGGAAAATGCCAGGTCCCTACCTCTGATGCAATGGCTAACAGATGCCTGTGCCAACCAGCATCACACTGGATGTGATGTGGGGAGAGAACACTAACTATCCATCCAGAGAGGGCATGGCTAATTGTGCTCTCTCAGACTCCGGCTTCCAATGGCAAGCAGCATGAGCCGGGATTAGAACCTGCGATCCTCAGATTATAATTGATATTTTAGACCACTTAGCTACTCAAACAGAATATTTGATTCTGAATTTGAATAAATTACTAATTAGAAAGTATCAACATTAAAATAAAATGACTTAAAATATGAAATATGATATTCTGGTTTTTGAGGTCAATACATACAGTGAGTATCAATAATTTAGTTACAACTTTTATAACATAACTAAGTTGATGAAAATGTGGACCCATGTAAAATTGATCAGAAAATACTTTTTAGTATTGATTAATGATGTGGTGGGTGTGTAAGCCTACATGCATTATTTTATCTTATGTAAATGTATGTATCTAATACACTTTTCAGGGTCATGTAGTCTTTGATGCCCAGGGTTCCAGAATGGCTTGGACACTTATAGAGCAACTGCAAGGTATTGTCTTTGTATTTCTCCCAAAACATTATTATGATAGACATACTATAACAGGGGTAGGCAACCCTGGTTCTGGAGTACAGCTTCCTGCACAGTTTACTGATTACCCTGCTCTAACAGACCTAATAAACCTGGCAATTAACAACTTCTGAAGATCAATTTTAGAACAGATTGTTTATGAAAGTGTTAATCTGATAGTGTTTCAATGCTGTAATAGCTAGCGTCTAAGTGTTTGTAATTGAATCTGCGCTTGTTGTTTTTATGACTGGATATTCTGATTTTTGTAAGTGCTGAGTTGCTACAGTGGCATATTTATTGTCTATTGTCTTGATAATCACACATTATAGACCAGAGCAGAATGAACCAAGTCACTAGTTTGAACCAAGTTGAAGTTTATAGCAGTATATGTGTTCTATAGAATAAAGTAGTGTGATATTGTACTCTCTTTTATGCTCCTTGAGTGATGGCTGTTTAATTTCATAGGGGGCAGTTACAAGAAGATTGGATACTATGACAGCACAAAAGGCAATCTTTCTTGGTACGGAAATGATAAGTGGATAGGTGAGGCAGATTGATTCTTTTCTCCTTCGTCTAGACATCTATCCCTGGCATTGTCCATTCCATTCATTCCCCATCTCACTCCCCCTGTATTTTGCTCTGATTGAGGATTACTGTTATTGATTTTTGTTGTCCTGACAAAGCACCAATCTAGCATTAATATGTCAGAAGCACACTACTGGCTTTGAGCTGACTGTGGCTAAACACGCTAGGGAAAACTGAAATGTGTGCAAGAGGTGAAGGCTACAGTGTCCTATAGATCTGTCTGTAGATGAATTGAAAAAAACAAATTGACAGCTTTGGACCCTCAGTTTCAAGGTGATCATTTGGCTTTACTTTACTGTTTCCAACAGAGGTTTCTTATTTACTTTTCATAAATAATGTACCTAATGAATTTTATAATATGTGTAATATAAACCTTGTATCTCCAAAATGTCACAGGAGAAACAAGAAAACTTTCAATATAGTAACATTTTATTCCAAGTCATTTTTCAGGCGTATCTATTGGTCCATTATGAAATTTTGAAATGTGCTGCGATTAACAACTACCAAATTGAAATTCAGGCAAAAATGGACAAATGGGGATAAACTTTGTGTTCAAAGGTAATAGGACACACTGATTAATCACTGAAGTATTTCATCCAGTCCCTTTGCCAGATGTGTATAAAATCAATCACACGGCCATCCATTCTGCCCTTACATATGCTGTTAGAATTGCATGTGAATGCCTATGGATTTAGAATGGGATTTCATAAATGATCCTGTAAGTATAATGTATACCTGTCCCAAAACTTTTGTCCAAATAGTGTAAATAAACCAAAATCATACTACATTTTTGTAAATTGTAAATGTACACCTGTTACCTAGTCATAGGCCTTATAACACTTCTTTTTTCTCCATATGTCTCCATTTATCTCCTTAAAATGTCAGAACATCATGATGAATATACCAACAGAAATTGTTCAAATTCCAAAAATAGAAACTACAAAGTCACTATCAGAGATACAAGGTTTTTGTATGACAGTCTTGATATGTAATTAGCTAGCGGGCATGATTTCGTTCCAGCACAGCTTCTTAGTAAGTAGCATGACTGGATTGTCAGCGAAACACTATCACAGTGCGAATCCACATTAATGAACATTAAATAAAGATTAAGAGTTGGTAACATTCCAATTATGTCTCAAATTCGCTTGACTGTTGAAAGTCGATTTATATGCCGCTCTGAGTTTCTAGGTTGACTCACCCTCTGTAAATTTAGGATGCTATTTACCTGCGCAGCCGCCCCTATGAGTCAGACATGATTGAAGCAGTAATCGATCCACCATGCTCTGCTCCCATTGAGAGAATAGCTCTGTCTGCATGACATTAGTGAACTAACCCTGCCCAACAACAGGGGGAGAGTTGACCTGAGAATTTGCTTTGGCTGGTTTTGGTGGACAACAAGGTCAGTATTCTGGCCCATCGGAACTACCAATTAAAGGAAGTGTTTAAAGAATTAGACATATAACTGCAGTTAATATAATTGTTTAGAAACTTAAATAATTTTGGTCAAAGGACAAAGTAGCTATTATAAATTGATGAAATATTGGATTCTTTTTGACTTGAAGTTGAATTACTTTATCTGAATATTGATGAATAATATGTACCATACTGAGCAAAGATGAAATACAACATTTCTGAAAACATCTCAATAGTTTTCTGTGTGATTTTCACTCAAACATTTAGGACTTGTTTATGTGCTCAGATTCTTTTGGGAAACCCAGCCCTTGGCAGTTATTTGTCATAACATGGTCATTATTAAGGCTAATTAAAATTGCCAATCAAAGGAAGTGTATCAAAAATGGATTAAGCTACTTAACATATTTCTCTCCCTTGGAGCTTCTTTCATTGGAAGTCAGTGTAAAAATTCCAACTCAGACATGGAAATCCAAGGTTTTTGCATAAGAGTGAAATTAAATTTGACTTGCATCTCAGATAATACTTGAGTTCAAAGTAAACTGATTCTAAAGGTTTAAATATGTTGCTGTTCTATATAGCAGGTCTAACTTTAGCCAGCACAGTGCTGTGAAACCCAGTTTTCCTTTTTCGGTACTGGCTAATTCATATCTATTTGCCTGCCAGTTGTTGCTAATTTGAGTAAACTCTGTTGTGAGTTGTGACCCATTTACTTACAGCTCACTTTTCACGCCCACAAAATCATGGACATCAGACCGCGGAATCCGTGACATCGCTTGCCTTTTTTGCCCCCTGCTTAAAAGACCAGAAACCAGGGCACAATCCAAATAACCCAGAATCTCCCGAAGGGCCCTTACTCTGTGAAGGCTTTTGGGTTTAAATTAGCATGAAGTTAATGCTGCCATGCTTGATCTAGTCTCACAGGCACTAGCTTCTAAAAAGAGTTTTAGAGCATTGGACATGACCTCAAAGCAAAACATACACTGTACGACCAAATGTTTGTGAACACCTTCAAATGAATGCTGTCAACTACTTTAAGTGGCACCCATTGCAGACATAGATGTGCAAATGCACAGACAGCTTGTCTAGTCCCTATAGAGAACTGCCAAATACTGGGTGCGGGCATTATGCTGTGGAGCAGTGAAACTATGTTCTGTGGAATGGTGGTGCTCCATCCAATACTTTTGGCTTAAGTTGTGGATAAGTGGGGTGGTGATCATCCACGATCATTACCTCACTGATGCTCTTGTTGCTGAATACAATCTGGTCTTCACAGCAATGCTCAAAAATCTAGTAGAAAGCCTTGCCTGGGCAGTAGAGACACTTATTCTAAGCAAAGCATGATAAACTCTTTTTTACACCCTTGATTTCCAACGAAAGACATAAATGAATGAGCAGGTGTCCCAATACTTTTGTCCTTATAATTGTATTAGCTGAACTTTATTTCAAACTCAATTGCAACCTCTGTGCGTGTTTGCAATGTATTGCCTCCCCTTGCTCTCGTAGCTGCCTCGCGGTAACCCCTGACAACCACTTGAGCACGACTTTTCCTTTCCAAATTGCTTTGGCAACGGTTGTGAAGCAGGGTCTCCATGGCAACACCCCGTCCTGATTCTTAGATCAAGGACGGAGGAAGGTTTGGTGTGTAAATGCGTCAAGTGACAGTGCTCTCAAGCTTGCACCCACCCACATCTCCCCAAACATGCTGGCGCGTTCGCTTAGCAACAGGGCCGCCTGGCACTGGCAAGTGTCAGGATGTCACTCTGGACCCATCTGTGCCTTGACATTATGAAAAAAAATATAGTATCACAACAAACACAGGCGCCATGACACTTAGTGGCGCCTCAGGCCTAGACTCTAACAAGGACACATGTCCCTCACACTCCACATCCATTTCCCGATAATGGCCATCTTGACTCTCCCGGACACACCGCCTCTTCCCATCTCAGCAGACTGGCAACAAGACGTTTGCTTGACCGAAAGAATGCCAAGCAGGATGCTACTGCAACCCTAACATATATTGCTACACTATGTGGACAAAGGTTTTGGGACACCTGCTCATTTATTGTTTCTTCTAAAACCAAGGGCTTTAAAAAGTGTCTCTGCTGTCCAGGGAAGTCTTTCTAGAGAATTGCTGAGAGGATTTGATTGCATTTAGCAACAAGAGCTTTTGTGTAGTCAGAATTCTGGATGGTCACCACACCTAATCTTCATCTCACCCGAAAATTATGGAATGGAGCAACATAATTCCAGAGAACACAGCTCTGCTGCTTCACAGCTTGATGCTTGGGGTGCTTTATGCCAATCTAACTCACACTTGGTATTAGGCATGGTGCTATTAGGTTAATGTTTGTTTTTCTGTCCTAGAGAGTCCTATTGGCAGTACTTTTCCACAGGCACCAGACAAGCTGCGTGTGTGCATTTGCACATCTGTGTCAGCAGTGGGATTCAGTGTAAATGTGTATATAAATGCAGCAGTCATGTACAGTACATATAACAGCTGTTTTTTATTCAGCAGGTGTGGATTAAGTTAGGCCCTTAGTGTTGGGATGATTTTAAAGGACTGTATTTAGTCATCGACATATGCTCTGCTTCATCTCGTTAGCTTCTTTGTGTCCTGACTTATGATGGAATTTAAAGTGATTCATTTTTCAAGCTGCAGAGCTACTTTAAATTCTGTATTCTGCGAAAGTGTGAATGAAGTGCCTTATTTTAAAGCCTTTACACTATGCTCCTCCTGCCAGTTCTCCGGATGACTATGTTGGTGCCAAGTGGCTTTATTTCCTCAGTGATAAGCCTCCACTGCAAGTGTACTCACTGGTCTTCATTGATTCTGAGCACTAAGCTCTGATCTCTCAGCTCTCCTGAAACTTTCTCAGGCTCTGTTTTTTTTTTTTTTTTTTTTTTACTTTTGAAGGTCTTTCTACTTTTTGGTCTTAAATGTATTTCCATGCTCCCTCTGCTCTCACTCACCCTGCTGTTATGGTGTTTATATGTGTGCTCTTCTCTGGTCTGCCTCCAGTTCCTCTGGTCCTCAGTTGTTTTTTTTTATTTTTCTGCTGACCTATTTCTCTCCTCTCTGCAGGCGCTGGCCCTCCGGCGGATCAGACGGTGGTGATTGAGGAGTTTCGCTTTCTTTCCCAGAAACTCTTCGTCTCTGTGTCTGTCTTTGCAGGCCTGGGGATTCTACTGGGCATTGTGTGCCTCACCTTCAACATCTACAACAGTAATGTTCGGTCAGTGTTCTGAAACTTTGGGTCTGTTCTGTACAGGATGTATCTGTTTAGGGATGCATCTGTTTGGAATTTCTTGATATTTGATACTCATGCCTGTTTTTTTTTTCATATGCAGATAAACAAGTTACATAAGGAAGGCTAATGGCTTGAAGTTTTAGACTGACAATTTGAGATTTGTTTAATTTAAGCCTGGGAACAAACCCAAGTTCTGAGAATTTTAGTTTTGACATATAAAAGGATCTGTTTCTCTACATACTTTGTTTACCTCTGTTCAGCCTGTTCTTCAGTGGTCAGGACCCACAGGACCACCACAGCAGGTGGTATTATTTGCATGGTGGACTAAAATCAAATCAAATCGAACCACATTTAATAGTATAGTGCTTTCTACAAGTGATACTGCTAAGCAGCTTTACAGAAATTCAAAATAAGATGATCAACACATGAAACATAATAAATGTTAAAGACAAAAACCCTACAAGCAAGCCAATGGGCAACAGTGGCAAGGAAATATCCTTCAGAGCTGGAGGTAGAAACGTTGGGAGGAACTAGGTTCCTGAGGGGGCGACCCAACCTCAAACTACTCATACATTCCCGGAACTGCAGTGACACAGACAGTTACACTGACACTGACAGGAGGTGGTGTGTTAATGTGTGTTGCGCTGGTTTTAGCAGGTCAGACACAGACACTTTCCTCTCTATTAGACTATCCTAACTTTTGTTCCATATTGCAGATGTACAGTCAGGGACAGAAGAACTTCTGTTTCTGCACAGTTTGTGATGTTTCTGCTCTACTCAGTCATCAGTGCTCACAGGACACTGCCCCAGGACACCCATCAGGTTTAAACACTCCAGCAGCACCACTGTGTCTGATCCACTCATACCAGTGCGACACACACTAACACACCACCACCATGTCAGTGTCACTGTAGTGGTGGGCTTGTAGGGCCCTGTCCATTGAAGAACAGGGAGAAAGTAGGCTAACAAAGTATGGAGCCTAAAATGTCAGTATCTCTCATGCCTCATACAACCCAGTTGATATTCTGGGAGCATTTTCCTGAATCTTTGGGTGAGAAACTAATTTGGCCTCTCCCCTTCAAACCTTCCCTTTCTGCAGTGTGTGCACTCTGACTGAACTAATCTGCAGTGCTTAGTTCAGTTATTCTTATGAGGAGAAATGGAGCTGCTGAAGGATGTGATTTCACCGGATTTAGCATGTGTATTACCTGTTTATTCAGCCCATGACCTCCTGTTAAATTTGCTGTGTTTGCATCATTTTATGGGTAATACTTTGAGTCTGCATAGTTATTATAGAATATTACAAGCAGGAAGCAAATGCAAACATATTCAGATCAATTATAAATTCTATGTGTCCGAAAACATCAGCAGTTGAATGGCTTCATGTGACTCAGAGGAAGCACATGCTGGCAGAGGGATCGTGTTTAAACACTGTTGTGTCAGATCCACTCATACCAGCGCAGTACACACTAACACCCCACCACAATGTCAGTGTCACAGCAGTGCTGAGAATGATCCACCACCCACATAATACCTGTTCTCTGGTGGCCCCGTGGGGTCCTGAGCATTGAAGATCAGGGTGAAAGGAGGTTATCAAAGTATGCAGAGAAACAGATGGACTACAGTCTGTAATTATAGAACTTCAATGCTCATAAAATGAACAGTGAATGTAGAAACAAGGAGGTGGTCATAAAATTATGGTTGACTGGTTTATAACAATGTGAAGAACCAGTGATGGCTCTTATCTTAGAAGGCTTTACAGTTCAGTCTCTCTGATCACAGGTACATCCAGAACTCCCAGCCATACTTGAATAATATTACAGCCGTGGGCTGTGTGCTTGCTCTGGCAGCTGTCTTTCCACTGGGCATAGATGGCCATCATGTACAGAAATCACAGTTCCCTGTGGTTTGTCAGGTAATGGAATTAATGTATTACTTTTTCCCCTTTTCTCTCTCTTTCTATGACTCTCTCTTTCTGTCTGTCACAATTTCTATGACACAGTCTTCTTCTGTCGTGTCCCTAAAGCTCCATTGTGGTTGATTGCGGTTATAGCAGGGAAATGCATTCCCTTTGCACTTTGCATACTACTGTCTCTGCCACTCTCTCTCACCCCCTCTAGTTTCGCCTGTGGCTTCTGGGACTCGGTTTCAGCTTGGCCTATGGCAGCATGTTCACAAAGATTTGGTGGGTTCACACCGTCTTTACCAAGAAAGATGAGAAGAAAGAGAAGAGGAAGGTATGACCTGATTTTTAGTGGATGATGTTAGAATTACAGTGCCATTCCTGCATGTGTTCCATTCTTGCATTGAACTTTGAACTTAGTTCCCCATGCAAGAATTTCTAAATGTCAGTTCTTAGATTTGGGAGAGTGGAACTGTCCACTGTGCTTTATCTCATTGTTGAAATGATTTGCACTGATTTCAACAAACACAGACATAAACACACACACAAACATATATATAGATATTGCTGCGGGGACACTGTATTGGCAGCAATACATTCATGTTTATCTGCCAAAAAAAAACTAGTCACTTTATGTAACTTTCACATACCAATAATGGATTAACTCTTATTGTTCATGAGACACAAGTCGCAAGTCATTAGGGACGAGTTGCAGGTCAGAAATCTATTTGTATGTGATTTAAGTGTGACTCTGTTGCTAACTGGAGTGCCAAGCTCTGCAACACATGCATCAGTTTGTGTGTTAAATATAGATCAATATGTTGCCTGTAATGATAATCTGTAATTTTAGTATTTAGATGATAATAATAATGACATCTGCAAATGTATTTAAAGGATACATTTTGAAGCTTAAAATTTCTCTCATAACCCAGTTCATATTCTTGGGGCGTTTTCCTGAATCTGTGGGCCAGAAACTAATTGGGCCTGTCCTATTCAAACTTTGCCTTTCTGCTGTGTGTGCAGTCTGACTGAACTAATCTGCAGTGCTGAGTTATTCTTATGAGGAGAAATGGAGCTGCCAGAGGATGTGATTTCACTGGATTTAACATATGTATTACCTGTGTATTCAGCCCTGTGTGTTCATCTTGTGTTTAGCATTCAATGTACAGTGCACTCACTTTGCACTGAGACCAGAGAAATGCATCATTATATGGAGCAATAGCTATTGTTTCAGTGTGATTACTATAGAATTTAGCACGTGTTGCCAAGCACTCACTTGGCCCCCAAATATTTTATGTTATTATTTTAATATAGCATATAATGAATAATTAGTGAGTTTCATATTAAACAAGAAAAATGTCTCACATTTACTTTCAGTGACAACATAGCTACCAGCGTCTGTTTTCCAGACCAATCAACAAGTTTGTTTTTGCAGTTTATTACTAAAACAATGTTTGTGATATTTACATAAAAAAATAATCATATATAATTATAATTAGTGGTTGTGTCATCAGGAGATTGCTGGTGATACCAGAGCTACTAGAAAGTTTCAGAGAGTATCATTTGTCTCACATTCTCTGGGTTGCCCAAATGATGTACCGTATTTTCCGGACTATAAGCCGCACCGGAATATAAGATGCACCCACAAAGTTTTTAGGAAAACCTGGAAAATAACATATATAAGAAGAAAAAGCTGCACCTCATTATAAGCTGCATGGTTTAAAGCATGGGAAAAAAGTAGCGGCTTATAGTCCAGAAAATACGGTTAGTAAAATGCCTTTGTTTTAGTTTTGAACAACAAAAATTTTTAAAGCAATATTATGTAAAAATGTGTATTTTTGAGGAGTGTGATTAACTTTTACTCAACCCCATAAAAATTGCACATGTACATATGCATTCTACATCCTGAAAGGTACAGAAGTGTCAAATAGCATGTGTACTGAGGCTGTAGATTGCTGTAACTGGATTTTATGCAAATATGACCCAGGTTAAATGCAGTGTTATGCAGTTTCCTACCAGACACTTTCCTACACGCTTCACAAGAGTTACATAATGCAGTTTCTGGCATGCTGAGCCTGGAGTGGAAATGAGACACTACTCTCAACAATATGATTTTGTAGCTGCTATGTTAAGGTAAAATGATACATAAGTGTTTGCAGCTCACTTTCAATGCAATCAAAACACGTGGCCATTATAAGGTTTAGTTCATTAACCCACAACAACCCATGGTGATATGTGTCACAGACCCTTTAAGGCATGGGAAAGTTCCTTACAGTGCTTTGTCCATGTGTGAGCATGTGACCTCATTTACCAAATGACTGTGTACTTGGTCAGTCCTTGAGACAAAGCCTGCTCATTTTAAAAGTGCATCTACAAGTCTGTTTCAACTGAAGTGCTTTAATAAAATGTTATCTATTACATTTAACTGATACTGACC